>JBAPCB010000124.1:75000-93573 GCA_039654105.1 Coreius guichenoti | reverse complement strand
TATGAAAAGAGGGTGTGGTCATGTGATGTCATCAGTGTAAATGAGATGGTCATGTGATGTCATCAGTGTAATTGCTGACTTCCCTTCCTCATTAAAATGAATTCTGGGATGTTTCATATTTTGGCACTGTGTGTATAATGCAAGTGAGATATAGAATTAAAGCCTGTCCTTGTTAGGAACCAACAGCTTGTGTCGATTCATCTTCATGATCTTCTGGATTATTCTAATGCCTGTCTGGGTCAAAACAGACATAAGATGTAGCTGTTCTCTCGGCTCATGATTAGCCAGAACCATAACCGCTCTGTAAGCCGTGTCAAAGCTGGATAATATAAAGCCTTTGACCTTGACAGTCTCAGCCAATCGCAGCGCTACGAGCGCACATCACCGTCTCCGGTCTTTATGATTGATTCAGTGCTGAAGTTACAGAGGAAGAGACGGACATGAGCGGACGGAGAGCGTCTGACCGTCATCAGGGCCCGTGAACACACACTCATCCAGACGGTATGTATCCAGCTCCACTCTTTCAGAGGTTATATTTCACAGAATTACATTTAAAGTTTCAACAAAAAAACTATATTTTGATGTTATAAAAGCAATGCTTCTGAGCTCATTGAAATATGTGTGCTGTGAAACTATGGAGATATATTATGACTGAGATGTGATGAACTCACTGAAGTCATGTCCGCCCCGAGCGAGCCGCCGCTGCTGCCCCCTGCTGGCCAGGAGGAGGTTTTCTTCAAGAGTTACATCCCACCGGCTCGAGACGCCATTCATCTGCCCATCCACGTCTTTTACATCATCCTCGCTTCCATCGTCATAGTGACGACGCTCTACGCCATCATCGGCCACCTCATGAAGGACCTGATGCACGACCTGGCAGGTGAGGCGTGCCGATGAACTTTAATTGAAGAAATGTCATAAATGCAACACTATGAATGCAAATTGAATGATTGCACTGAACCGAAGATGTGTTATATTATTACATTTGAAAAAAATAACACTCGAGGCCTTCTGTGCCAAATCTTACCCCAAGGGTCTAACTTAATCTTTTGACTTCAAAATATAAACTATAGCTTTTACTCCACAAATCCAAAAACATGTCCACAAATCCCTCATTAACAAATAGGCACAAAAACTTTGAGAATGTTTTGACCCTCGTGCACTGGGTACATTCGTTATGGTCCGGGTCAAATTGACCCTAATTGGATTCAATACAATTCCCCAGAAATCACACAAATATTATAGGTACAAATAATTTACTTTTAATATCAATACTTTTCACACATTACAAAGAATAAATCTTAACCACTATTTTTAAGACGGCCCCTTACACACACCCGTGGGACGTTTGCGATTATACATTTAGAACTATAATATCTTGGTCTAAACCTGAAGTAATCTTGACAAACTATAGGATTTGAAAGCCTTCAGACTCTAGTTTTCATATTTGGTGTCTGATTTTCAAAAGAAATGACAGAGCAATAGAGAAATAGCGATAGATTCTTCAATTGTGACGCGGTGCCAAACTATAACCAGAGGCGGACAGTAGTGAAGTATTTTTACTTTCCAAGTCATTTTATTTTTCAAGTATATGTACTTTATCACTGTTCTTCTTTGGCAAACGTTTACTTCACAACATTCCAAAACATAATATTGTACTTTTTACTGCACTACGTTTCATATTGAATATCATTTAATACTTAATTACATTAAAAATGTAATACTTTGTTACTTTTACTGGAGTAAAAGTAATTCAAAGTTTAAAAGGTTAAATTGTATTAAAGGTTAAAAAAATCCCTTTAATTTATGAAATGTAGTGCAGTAAAAGTACGACATTATGCATTGGAATGTAGTGAAGTAAAAGTTTTCTAAAGAAAAACACTGATAAAGTACATTTATTTAAAATATGTACTTGAGTAGAAAGTAAAAATACTTCACTACTGTCCGCCTCTGACTATAACACACACTCTGACTCTTTCTGTATGTTTTTTATATATGTGGGTTTTAGAGATTGAATTCAAATCAAATATTAACATTACTACCCTAACTACTTCTGAATAACATATCTACTTCATAAATATTTTGAAAATTATGGAAATATATGGTTCAGATCACTCAAACCATATATGGAAATCGAAGAGTCCTTATATGGTCACAGGTGTGTGTGTGTGTGTGTGTGTGGATGTTTGGTAGAAGTTTGGTACTGCGCACAGAAAAATCTTACTGAAAGTACTTTTTTTGAGATAATCAGCCTAAAATTTGGCACAGAACTAGTTCAGATATTTAGCTTTGATTTTCTTGAAGTTTTAGAGTTGAACAATATATATTTTATATAAAATATAATATTTTATTTTTATATTTTAAATGTTCATAAACTTTTTTTTAAACTTTACTTTTACAACGTTTTACTTCTGCAATAATCTGTGACGTTTCGCCTTTATAAAGACACCAAACTTTCCAACAATTTAAGTCTATGCTCAAAAAGTGTGACAGTTCACAGGTGAAACAACTTTTTATTTTCACAGACTTTGAAAATAAACAGTTGTTAAACTCATCAAGACACTTTCACTTCAGGACTAGAGTTGAAGTGTTTTGTATTTTGGGTCTGTACAGTTATTTTGAACATCTGCCTATTTGCGTCAAATTGGGTCAAATGTAACAGAAATTATGTGTGCATATGCCAAAAGACATCAGCATGTTGAAACGTATGCATGTTCATGACCCTAAATGAGGAAAAGTCACAAAATTTCAAGAGAAATAACAGGTTAGATGGTATTTCAGATAGCTTGAAAAAATAAATGATAGCTATTTTTGACCATCTGTGGCAGACAAAATATTGTTCAGTACTGAAATAAGTGGAAAAGCTATTTTTTTTACCTTCACAAGGGTAGTTAAAAACCAACATAACCCCCACCCTAACCCTAACCCTATGTCAAAACACATCAAACTTTGCATAAATGTTCATGACCCTAAATGAGAAAAAGTCACAAAATTTCAAGAAAAAAAAAAAAACACAGGTTAACCGGCATTTCAGTCAACTCAAAAATCGAAACGGGTCAAATTGACCTGCAACATAACACAAAGGTTAATACAATGTCATAAATCACTAATTTCCAGAGACACAAAATTAGATCAATTAACCTCAAAACTGTTTTGACTGACTAAATCTCACAAATGTTGATGTTCAGATGACAAAATTAAAAATAGCGTAGTCATTTATCAAAAGTGCTCGGGTAAGATTCTGTGTCATCTATTCTATGGTCAGGAGAAAAAATTAATATTACTTGCCGTTTCTTTGTCATTGTTTGTTAAATTGTTTCACAAAATTTCTTTCAGTGATTACTTTGGCAGTACATCGACATCTCTCTCTCTTATGATTGCTGTAATCAATCTCTATATTTTACCCTCTTTTAGAAATTGATTTTTCTTTAGCTGTTGGAGCACAAAAATTATATTTGTTGTAGTTTATCCATCTATTACGACTTCTGCTTCTGAGAAACCTGGTGGATCTCACGGCTCAGGTCAGAGGTCAGTTCCGGCCTCACGGTCCACGGCGCTTCAGTTTGTCCGGTTTGTCTCCGCAGACTATCTGTTCGGGCCGCAGCCGGAGGAGGAGCGGGTCAACATGTGCGAGAACAAAGACAAGTTCATGGTGGACTGGTGTCCGGAGACCAGCCCGGAGCTGGAGGAGATGGCCCGCGCCGAGGAGATCCGGGTGGTGATGGAGGGTGGCAGATTCACCCCGGCCGTCTGGATCATCTCTGACGGGATGGAGCCCAGAGCGCCGCGCACCGGCCTTCGGGTGGCCTTCGGCAAGAACGTATAGAGCCTCTGTCAAATACACAGGAGGATGTGTTTGACTCATGGGTTCTGCATTAGTTCAGCTGTTGTGAATTCAAATCAAAATCATCATCAGAAAAATAATGCAACAGAATTTGATTCGGCTGTACAGCCGCTCTGGTGAAAACGGTGATGTCATCAGCTCATTTCAATTATCATATAGTGTCAATGCGGGCAGATCAGTAATATAGTTGAAATTTAAGTGTCCCCAACTGAGCAAGCCAAAAGCCAAAGGCGACGGTGGCAAGGAATCAAAACTCCTTCAGGGCCAGAATGGAGAAAAAAACCTTGGGAGAAACCAGGCTCAGTCGGGGTGCCAGTTCTCCTCTGGCCGACGAACAAATAGTGTATGATTATGATTCTGGCAACATTACAGGTCAGAAGTCATATTAGATCAATAGATATTCGTAGGATTATTCGAAAGATTGGAGTCGTCACGCCGGGGACGGGTTTAATGAGGATGTCGTGTCGATGCGGCATTTACAGAGGGGAGTTTAATTGACACGGTCTCTACAGACACTTCAGGGATATGGTCGTCATGTCCAGGCTAAGGTCCACCATCTGGTCTGGATACGGCCCGGATCCGGCCGACTGCAGTAAACCTCGGGATAAACAGAGAGACTAACATTAGCGTAGATGCCATTCTTCTTATGATGTAACGAGTACATCAGGTGTTATGGGAAGTGTTCCCGGTTCCGGCTGACCTAGTTAATGCAGCCTAAAACAATCATTTAACTGATTTGAATAATATAAATTAAAAATGTTTTATGTGTATGCCATAGTAAAGAGATGTGTTTTTAGTCTAGATTTAAACTGACAGAGTGTGTCTGCTTCCCGAACAATGCTAGGAAGACTGTTCCAGAGTTTAGGTGCTAAATAGGAAAAGGATCGACCGCCTGCAGTTGATTTTGATATTCTAGGTATTATCAACTGGCCAGAGTTTTGAGACCGCAATAGACGTGATGGAGTATAATGCGTTAAGAGCTCGCTCAAGTACTGGGGAGCTAAACCATTTAGTGCTTTGTAAGTAATCAGCAAGATTTTAAAATGTATACGATGTTTAATAGGGAGCCAATGCAGTGTTGCCAGAACCGGCTAATATGGTCATACTTTCTGGTTCTAGTAAGAACTCGAGCTGCTGCGTTTTGGACAAGCTGCAGTTTATTTATTAAGCGAGCAGGGCAACCACCCAGTAGAGCATTACAATAATCTAGCCTTGAGGTCATGAACGCATGAACTAACTGTTCAGCATTTTGCATTGAAAGCATGTGCCGTAATTTAGATATATTTTTAAGATGGTAGAATGCAGTTTTACAGATGCTAGAAACGTGGCTTTCAAATGAGAGATTGGTATCAAAGAGCACACCCAGGTTCCTAACTGACGACGAGGACTTGACAGAGCAGCCATCGAGTGTTAGACAGTATTCTAGGTTACTACTTGTGGAGTTTTTTTGTCCAGTGATTAAAAATTCAGTTTTTTCTGAATTAAGTTGCAGGAAATTACTAATCATCCAATTTTTTATATCAACTATGCATTCCGTTAATCTTTTGAACTGGTAAGTTTCGTCAGGGCGTGAAGAAATATAGAGCTGAGTATCGTCAGCATAACAATGAAAACTAACGCCATGCTTCCTAATAATATCTCCCAGTGGTAGCATGTACAGGGTGAAAAGCAACGGTCCTAGCACTGAGCCCTGCGGTACTCCATACTGAACTTGTGATCGGTGTGACATCTCTTCATTTACTGCTACAAACTGATAACGGTCAGATAAGTATGATTTAAACCATGCAATGCAATTCCACTAATGCCAACATAATTTTCGAGTCTATTCAAAAGAATGTTGTGGTCGATAGCATCGAATGCAGCGCTAAGATCGAGTAACACTAACAGAGAGATACAACCACGATCGGATGATAAGAGTAAATCATTTGTAACTCTGATGAGAGCAGTCTCAGTACTATGATACGGTCTAAATCCTGACTGGAAATCCTCACAGATACCATTTCTTTCTAAAAAGGAGCATAGTTGTGAGGACACTGCCTTTTCTAGTATTTTTGACAGAAAGGGTAGATTTGAGATTGGCCTGTAATTGACTAATTTTGTAGGATCAAGTTGCGTTTTTTTAATAAGTGGTTTAATAATAGCCAACTTAAAAGTTTTCGGTACATATCCTAATGACAAGGATGAATTAATGATATTAAGAAGAGGATCTATGACCTCTGGAAGCATCTCTTTTAGTAGTTTAGTCGGTATAGGGTCGAGCATACATGTTGTTGATTTTGATGATTTAACGAGTTTAGCCAATTCTTCTTCTCCTATAGCAGTGAATGAGTGGAATTTTTCCTCAGTGACACTACAATGCACTGTCTGATGTGATACTGTAGTAGACGGCTGCATGGTTATAATTTTTTTCCTAATATTATCAATCTTACAAGTAAAGAAGTTCATAAAGTCATTACTGCTGTGCTGTTTACAAACATCAGAAGGTGAAGCTTTATCTTTGGTTAATTTAGCCACTGTATCGAATAAATACCTAGGGTTGTGTTTGTTTTCTTCTAAGAGAGTCGAGAAATAAGCAGATCTAGCAGTTTTTACGGCCTTTCTGTATGCAATCATGCTCTCTTTCCATGAAATGCAAAAAACTTCTAGTTTTGTTTTCTTCCAGCTGCGCTCCATTTTTCTGGCTGCTGTTTTAAGGGCCCGGGTGTGCTCGTTGTACCACGGCGTTGGACTATTTTCTTTAATCTTCTTTAAGCGCCGGGGAGCAACTGTGTCTAAAGTGCTGGAAAAGAGAGAGTCAATAGTTTCTGTTGCAACATCGAGTTCCTCTAGGCTGTCTGGGATGCTGAGGAGATGAAACTGATGAGGAAGATCATTTACAAAGAAATCTTTAGTCGCAGCAGTGATAGTCCTGCCATATTTGAAGCGAGGGGACGGCTTTGCAGCCTTTGCTAAATTAAGTGTACATGATACTAGGTAATGATCTGAGATGTCATCGCTCTGCTGCAGAATTTCAATGGTATCAACATTTATTCCATGTGACAGTATTAGGTCTAACGTATGATTACGGCGATGAGTGGGTCCTGACACGTGTTGCCTTACTCCAATAGAGTTTAGAATGTCTCTAAATGCCAATCCCAATGCGTCTTTTTCATTGTCTACATGGATATTAAAATCACCAACAATTAGGACTTTATCTGCAGCCAGTACTAACTCTGATAGAAAATCAGCAAATTCTCTGGTAAAGTCTGTATGGTGCCCTGGTGGCCTGTATACAGTAGCCAGCACAAATGTCAAACTGGATTTATCAATTTCACTACATAACATTACATAAAGCACCAAAACTTCAAAGGAATTATATTTGAAACTAGACTTCTGAGTAATACCGAAGATATTATAAATTACAGCAACACCTCCCCCTTTACCTTTCAGATGCGGCTCGTGTTTATAACAATAATCTTGGGGGGTGGACTCATTTAAAGTAATGTAATCGTCAGGTTTTAGCCAGGTTTCTGTCAAACACAGCACATCTAGGTTATGATCTATAATCATATCATTAACAATAAGCGCTTTTGAGGAAAGGGATCGAATATTCAGCAGCCTGAGCTTTATCATTTGATCATCTGTATTATATCTGTTGTTTATTTTTTGGATTTTTACCATTGAATAGTTTTGATGGTTTTTTGTATTTACTAATTCGTGGAACAGACACAGTCTCTATGTGATAATATCTAGGTGAAAAAGTCTCTATGTGCTGGGATTTATCTGACTTCTGTGACGTGAGACAGCTAGCAGGCGGTCGGGTAAGCCAGTCCGTCTGCTTCCTGACCTGGGGCCCAGTTAGTCAAGGTTTAGCTCTAAGACTATGTGCCAAATTACTAGAGAGAAGAGCGGCACCATCCCAGGAAGGGTGGATGCCGTCTTTTTTCAACAGGTCAGGTCTGCCCCAAAAGCTTTTCCAATTGTCTATGAACCCTATGTTATTTTGCGGACACCACTTAGACAACCAGCCATTGAGTGATGATAGTCTGCTAAGTATCTCATCACTCCTTTTAACGGGGAGGGGACCAGAGCAAAAAAAGTCATCTGCCATCGTACTTGAGAGTTTACACACCTCTTTAATGTTAATTTTGGTGATCTCCGACTGGCGAAGTCGAACATCATTTGTGCCGACGTGAATAATAATCTTAGAGAATTTACGATTAGCATTAACCAGCACTTTTAAATGTGCTTTGATGTCAGGCGCTCTGGCTCCCGGTAAACATGTGACTATGGTGGCTGGTGTCTCTATTTTCACGTTCCGTGTAATAGAATCGCCAATAACTAGGGCACTTTCAACAGGATTCTCAGTGGGTGCATCACTGAGTGGGGAGAACCTGTTTGGTGTTCTAATTGGAACGGAAGAGTGGTTTTTTGATCCGCGACTATGCCGTCTCACCGTCACCCAGTTGCCCTGCTGCACGGGCTCTACAGCCGGAACCGAACAATGTACAGAGTTCACTAAGCTATTCGCATCCAAATCAGTGTCTAAAGCTGTTACATTCTCACTACTCTCAAATAAAGTCTCGATGCGTGTCTCTAATTCTGAAATCTTCTCCGTCAGCCTGACTATCTCCTTACATTTATCACATGTGAAGCCCTGTTCGCCAACGGAGAAAGATATACTAAACATGAAACATGCAGTGCAAGTGACAATGACAGGAGAAGAAGACATGGCTTACCGTATTTGTTGATTAATCCAACTTACCACAGTTGTTTGATGGAGTCTGTTGTGACACCTGCTGGTCTCTGCCGGTACTACGACTTCCCAGGATCCTTTGCAACAGTGGTTTTCATGGACCCTCGGATCTGCTGATGTCTGACACACTCTCTCTCCTGACCACCCGAATCAGCTGTTTTAAAGGGGTCATATAATGCCCCTTTTCACAAGATGTAAAATAAGTCTCTGATGTCCCCAGAGTGTGTGTGAAGTTTTAGCTCAAAATACCCACAGACCATTTTTTATAGCATGTTAAAATTGTCACTTTTTGGGGGTGAGCAAAAACACACCGTTTGTGTGTGTCCCTTTAAATGCAAATGAGCTGCTGCTCCAGAAGAGGGCGGAGCTTCAAGAGCTCGTGTTAGCAGCTCCGATTACCTCACGCAAACACACTGAAAATGTCCGAAACTGTTCAGCCTTTTATGTTCAAACCGGAGTCGGACAATGATGGAGAGACTCAAGAAGAAGAGACAACATGTAGAATGAGACAGGACGTTTCTGAATGGATAGTTGATGAATTTATGAGTTAACAATCTTCAAGTCATTGATTAACATATTCTGTCATGATAATCTATAAACCGCTGGTGTGGGAACTGTTGTAAAATGAGCCAGAGAATATCTGCTGCATGAAGAGAGAACAGGGATAGTTTAGTTTAATTACGGTTATAATTTATGTTGTCATCTTGCTTTATGACATGCTATTGCATTTGTGTTCGTACTGTATCGCAATAAATGTGAAAGACGGATGACAGCTTGAGCGACTCCCAAATGTGCTCGACTACAACAACTCTTCCTCTTCTCCACATGTTCCCGGGGGCGGGGTTTATGTAAATGTTAGGGCTTGTGATGTCACTAACTCGTTGTAGTCCCTACCAGCCGTTTGTTGTAGTCCTTAAAAAGAGATTTCTGTAAAAGAAAATATCTCCCTTTGCTTTGAACTTTGAGCGTCGTAACTTTGCAGATGTTGTTTATGCTCAAACAGCAACATTACACACTCACTACAGTTAAAAATATATGATATTCAGTGATTTAAACAATGATTGATGCCTATAAATAAGCATGCCATTTATATATTTCATTATATTTAATAAATGAACTTTCATTGTATGTGTGAATTTACTTAATAATATTATATAATCAAATCAAATTTGAATGTAATGAAATTCATGCAATTTAATTTATTAACAATAAATAAATCATTTCAGTTTTTGATTGGTTGTACATTCAGACTCATCCAAGACTAAACGTTTTAATATGTACATGTTTATCCGAGGTAGTAAAACCTGGAGAAATTTACAAGTCTGAAAAAGTCATGGACATTTCTATGGTGAATACATGTTTCTAGTTCTGCTCTGTTATTTCATCGACCAGAAATCGCAGTTTGAGGCTAAAAATCATCATGGCTCGAGAATGTAAATGATTTCTGTCTCGATCACGTTGATCAGTGCAGAGAGGCGCATGCGCAGTACAGCTGATGTTCTGAAGCCTTCTCGCGGTTCGGCTGATGTAGGTCAAATGTAAGCAGCTTCATTCGGGCCCGTGAATGTAGGACAGCCACACCGAACCGACCGGGCGCGCGCAGCATCTGTCCTCATGCACGCGCACAGAATGCCGACCGAACATCACCTTTGTGACAAAGGCTTTGGTTCTGCCGGTGAGGAATAACGCCACAGATGGAGGAATGATCTGTAACGGCCCGGTGTTTCACGATGAGCTGGACCGACGGAGCGGAAAGCGCGAGCAGGTGAGGATGCGCGTGATGATGAACGCTTTGATCTGCAGTGATGCTTCATATGTGCAGCCTATCGCATGCATTTCAGCGCAGTTCATATGGTATCAGGACTAATATTCAGAATAAAGACTTTCTCGTGAGCTTCATTCATCAGTGCATGACTGTTACTGAGAGGAGCCAGCATTATATTACATCACACATGATCAGTATACAGTATACATGTCCCCTGTATATCTAAAAGATTAAAGGTTTTCATGCCATAACCAGTGCAGTGGATCAGACATGATGAATGTATCTGTCATTCACACACATTGAAAGCTGGTGACGATTCTAGGGTCCTTATGAGGCCCTGCGAGGGGAACTAACCCAGAGGAACACACTTTTGTGATTTCATAACCTGGGAGACTTGAGTTCTCACTTATGTTTCATTGACGGATCAACTTTGTCTCAGATGATTCTGCTAAATTAGGAGCTGAGGATGAGTCGGTGGTTTTGACCCAGTAAGAGTGCAGAGCTAAAGATCATTGAGTGAGCAATGCTCGAGATCTTTTGATTGCAGACTTTGGCATCTTGGCAAATCTGAGTGCAGATTGAGACATTGTTGAGATCTGTTCTGGTACTCTAGAGCTGTGTTTCCTAAACTCTTAGAGTGTCCCTGAGGCGTCTAGCCCTCCTGCACCCTCTCTCTTCTGCTCACAATGCAGTCACACCATGAAGGGACAATATTTGCCCCTTAAATGGATTTTCAGGTGCATTTTCTTACCTTTATAAAGGCTAAGTTTTTCTAACCCTATTAAATGTATGTGTCATGTTTTGTCAAATTCCTAAAGTTCCATTAATTTAATTATTGATATAATAAATAAAGCAATAAATTACACTAAATCAATCATTTCAGTAAAATGAAATCATTATCATTATCAGGGCTGTGTCGTGGTCCACCATCTGGTCTGGATCCGGCCGACTGCAGTAAACCTCGGGATAAACAGAGAGACTAACATTAGCGTAGATGCCATTCTTCTTATGATGTAACGAGTACATCAGGTGTTATGGGAAGTGTTCCCGGTTCCGGCTGACCTAGTTAATGCAGCCTAAAACAATCATTTAACTGATTTGAATAATAGAAATTGATAATGTTCTATGTGTATGCCATAGTAAAGAGATGTGTTTTTAGTCTAGATTTAAACTGACAGAGTGTGTCTGCTTCCCGAACAATGCTAGGAAGACTGTTCCAGAGTTTAGGTGCTAAATAGGAAAAGGATCGACCGCCTGCAGTTGATTTTGATATTCTAGGTATTATCAACTGGCCAGAGTTTTGAGACCGCAATAGACGTGATGGAGTATAATGCGTTAAGAGCTCGCTCAAGTACTGGGGAGATAAACCATTTAGTGCTTTGTAATGCATTCTAGGTTGTCCTGCAAATTCCTCTTCTGCTCTGGAAGCCCAGTTAGGTCCTCTTTCAACAAATGTACACAAACAAAACAAAATTCTTGGCGTGATCTTTGACTCTTCACTAGTTTTTGATAAACAAATTAGTGCTGTTATTAGAGGAAGGTTTTTCCATTTAAGATCTATTGCAAAATTGAAGCATCTCCTTTCAAGCAAAGATTTAGAAGTTGTAATTCATGCTCTTGTAACACCACGATTAGATTATTGCAACTCTCTTTATTCTGGTCTCCCTCAGTCTTCTGGGTCTAAAAAGAGGGACCACATCTCCCCTATTTTAGCATCTCTTCACTGGCTTCCCATTAAATTTAGAGTTGATTTTAAAATCCTTATGTTTGTATATAAGGTGTTGTCTTGCCGTGCACCAAGGTATATAAGTGATCTTCTTGTGCCATACTGTCCTGCTAGGGCACTCAGATCTTCTACTAACTTGCTCTTAACTGTGCCTTGGTGTCGCTATAAATCAAAGGGTGATCGGCCTTTTCTGTGGCTGGGCCCAAGCTTTGGAATGGTCTCCCCTATCATGTGAGGTCTGCTTCTTCACTGGACATTTTTAAATTTACTCTTAAATCGTATTTTTATTCTTTAGTGTTTGGAAACCTGTAATTATTTTTGTGTAGATCTGCTTTGTACTTTGTACAGCACTTTGGATCAATCCATATTGTGTTTAAATGTGCTTTATAAATAAATGTTGTTGTTGTAAATAATTAGCACGATTTTAAAATGTATGCGATGTTTAATAGGGAGCCAGTGTTGGCAGAACCGGCTAATATGGTCATACTTCCTGGTTCTAGTAAGAACTCGAGCTGCTGCGTTTTGGACCAGCTGGAGTTTGTTTATTAAGCGAGCAGGGCAACCACCCAGTAGAGCATTACAATAATCTAGCCTTGAGGTCATGAACGCATGAACTAACTGTTCAGCATTTTGCATTGAAAGCATGTGCCGTAATTTAGATATATTTTTAAGATGGTAGAATGCAGTTTTACAGATGCTAGAAACGTGGCTTTCAAATGAGAGATTGGTATCAAAGAGCACACCCAGGTTCCTAACTGACGACGAGGACTTGACAGAGCAGCCATCGAGTGTTAGACAGTATTCTAGGTTACTACGTGCTGAGGTGTTTTGTCCAATAATTAGAAACCAATTTTTTTATATCAGCTATGCATTCTGTTAATTTTGTGAATTAGGCAAGGCAAGTTTATTTATATAGCACATTTCATAAACAATGGTAATTCAAAGTGTTTTACATGAAAAGGAAAGAATAATAAAAAGAGGATGCATAAATGATTGACATAAAATACATTTAAACAGTTCAAAATAAAAAATAAAATAAAAACAAGAAAAATAATTAAAAAGAGTACATATAAAATAAAGTGCAATCAGCTCGGACATAGCACAGAGCTCATTCAGTAAATGCACAGCTAAACAGATGAGTTTTGAGTCTGGATATGAAATGTACTACTGTTGGAGCACATCTGATCTGTTCTGGAAGCTGGTTCAGCTGCGGCTGGCATAATAGCTAAACGCAGACTCTCCTTGCTTTTAGTGAACTCTTGGTATTTCTAACTGATGTGATCATAATGATCTGAGTGATCGGTTTATATTCAGTGAGCATATCTGCAATGTACTGAGGTCCTAGACCATTGAGTGATTTATATACCAGTAATAATACTTTAAAATCAATTCTGAATGTAACTGGGAGCCAGTGTAAAGACCTGAGGACTGGTGTGATATGGTCATATCTTCTGGTTCTGCTCAGCGTTCTGTATGAGCTGCAGATGTCTAATGGTCTTTTTGGGAAGGCCGGTGAGGAGTCCATTACAATAGTCCACCCTGCTGGTGATGAAAGCATGAACGAGTTTCCCTAAGTCTTGTCTGGAAACAAAGCATCTAATTCTTGCGTAAGATAGTAAGCTGATTTAGTTATTACTTTTACATGACTACTGAAACTAAGGTCCGACTCCAGAAATACACCAAGATTCCTGACTTGATTTTTAGTTGTTTGACCCCTAGCGTCAAGGCATGCGTTCACCTTGTGAACTTCATCTTTGTTTCCAAATGCAATGACTTCAGTTTTGTCTTTGTTTAACTGAAGAAAGTTTTGGCACATCCAACTGTTAACCTCATCAATGCATTTGCACAGGGAGTCAATGGGGCTGTAGTTGTTAGGTGATAGGGCTACGTAGATCTGTGTGTCATCTGCATAGCTGTGGTCAGGAATTTGGTTCTTTTTCATTATTTGGCTCAGTGGGAGCATGTGCAGGTTGAATAGGAGTGGTGCAAGAATTGAGCCTTGTGGGACTCCGCATGTCATGGATGTCCACTCAGACTTATGGTCACCAATACTCACATAATAACCTCTCCCTTCTAAGTATGACCTGAACCCTTTGAGGACCATCCCAGAAAACCAGACCCAGTTTTCCAGCCTGTCAAGAAGTGTGTTGTGATCGACAGTGTCGAATGCAGCTCTGCGGTCGAGTAGCACCAGCACTGATAATCTGCCTGTATCTGTATTGAGGCGAATATCATTTATTATCTTTGAGCGCTGTCTCTGTATTGTCTAAGTATACCTTTGAGCTTAAGAATTTGTTCTGATTGAAGACAACTTTTTCAATGATCTTGCCTATAAAAGGAAGATTTGAGATTGGTCTGTAGGAAAAGTCCCAGAAAGAAGTGAGGAATTTACCACTTCTAGGAGATCTGCTTCTAAACAATTAAACACACTTTTGAAAAAAGAAGTGGGGAGTGTGTCAAGGGCGCAGGTTGATGTTTTAAGGTGCTGTACCATTGTGGTCTGATCTCTCTGACCCCAGCGCAACTCAAGGATGTGCTGATCACCTTGTGCTGGTTGAATTAGTAAATTTCGTCGGGGCCCGAAGAGCCGAGTATCATCAGCATATGTCACGCTGGATTACACACATTTTTCTGGTCAAATTAAAGTGCAGTAAAAACGGTTCAGTAATGTGTGTGTGTGTAAATGAACTCATGATTTATGGAGGTCTGTTCTGTTTTCCTCAGGGATTTTGTTGTGGATGGAGAGGGAAATGTGTGCAGAGCTACTGGTTACATGACAGGTAAAACACACACACACGCACTCACACACATACACCGATCAGGTAAAACATTATGACAGATGAAGTGAATAACACTGATTATCTCTTCATCATGGCACCTGTTAGTGGGTGGGATATATTAGGCAGCAAGTGAACATTTTGTCCTCAAAGTTGATGTGTTAGAAGCAGGAAAAATGGGCGAGCGTAAGGATTTGACCGAGTCTGACAAGGGCCAAATTGTGATGGCTAGACGACTGGGTCAGAGCATCTCCAAAACTGCAGCTCTTGTGGGGTGTTCCCGCTCTGCAGTGGTCAGTATCTATCAAAAGTGCTCCAAGGAAGGAACAGTGGTGAACCGGCGACAGGGTCATGGGCGGCCAAGGCTCATTGATGCACGTGGGGAGCGAAGGCTGGCCCGTGTGGTCCGGTCAAACAGACGAGCTACTGGAGCTCAAATTGCTCAAGAAGTTAATGCTGGTTCTGATAGAAAGGTGTCAGAATACACAGTGCATCGAAGGTTGTTGCGTATGGGGCTGCATAGCCGCAGACCAGTCAGGGTGCCCATGCTGACCCCTGTCCACCGCCGAAAGCGCCAACAAAGGGCACGTGAGCATCAGAACCGGACCACGGAGCAATGGAAGAAGGTGGCCTGGTGGTGATGAATCACGCATTTTCTTTTGCATCACGTGGATGGCCGGGTGCGTGTGCGTGGCTTACCTGGGGAACACATGGCACCAGGATGCACTATGGGAAGAAGGCAAGCCGGCGGAGGCAGTGTGATGCTTTGGGCAATGTTCTGCTGGGAAACCTTGGGTCCTGCCATCCATGTGGATGTTACTTTGACACGTACCACCTACCTAAGCATTGTTCCAGACCATGTACACCCTTTCATGGAAACGGTATTCCCTGGTGGCTGTGGCTCTTTCAGCAGGATAATGCTCCTGCCACAAAGCAAAAATGGTTCAGGAATGGTTTGAGGAGCACAACAACGAGTTTGAGGTGTTGACTTGGCCTCCAAATTCCCCAGATCTCAATCCAATCGGGCATCTGTGGGACGTACTGAACAAACAAGTCCGATCCATGGAGGCTCCACCTCGCAACTTACAGGACTTAAAGGATCTGCTGCTAACATCTTGGTGCCAGATACCACAGCACACCTTCAGGGGTCTAGCCTCTCGACGGGTCAGGGCTGTTTTGGCAGCAAAAGGGGGACCAACACAATATTAGGAAGGTGGTCATAATGTTATGCCTGATCGTTGGATATATATATATATATATATATATATATATGCTCAGACAGTGAATATATATATTGTGCAAATAACAGGGGTTTGTATGTTTGTAGACTGTCTGAGTGAAGACTCTGATAAAGTTCCTCTTCAAACACACACGCTGAGAGAGTTTGAACAGGTGAGATTTTATAACTAACCTTATATATAATTACATCAGTGAAACTGTATTACCATCCGTGATATAAAACCTATCCATCCACCCATCCACCCACCCACCCACCCACCACCCACCATCCATCCACCATCCATCCATCCATCCATCCATCCATCCATCCATCCATTGTCCAGACGAGCTGTCGTATGAGGAGTCTCAATGGCCTGTCCATCAGATCTGAATGAGCATGACTGTAGACTGGGATATGTGCTGCTCTTTAGCGCCACCCTGTGCTGTTTGACATGTTGTGCGTTTAGTGAATGTGTCCAGCTCTCATACACACAACATTATTATTTGAAACGCTCATCTTTCAGCTTTGTTCGCTCATAGCATCAGTGCAGAACTGCTTAAACATTCTTTTTGCTTAACTTGTAACACATCTTGGATTGATATGTGGTAATTCCAATTCCAAATTATTTTGTAAAATATATATTTTGTATAAAATAAAAATTACATTTGCTTTACAGTAAACTTAAACTTCTTTTACACTTTCATCTTTTGATGCAGTTATGCAATAATCTGCTGAGTGTCTCTTTAAGTCACGTCACCTTCATTTATACAGCGCTTTCACAATACAGATTGTTTCAAAGCAGCTTTACAGTGATAACAGGAAATTAATGGAAGAGAGATTGTTTTGGCTGTACAGCAGCTCCAGAAAAGAGTTATTGTCCGGCTAAAGTAAGTTTTTGATTGATTCATTTCCGTTGTAAATCATTAGTTATTTACTTTGGGTCACTTACACGACACCGATTTCAACTAAAACAGAAAAAGAGAACACTAACCCCGAAACAAAACACAAACCCCGGTTTTGAAATAGTTTTGAAACGATACCGTTAGACCTTCGTGTAAACTTAAAAAAACTTTAAAAAAAATGTGAATCTGTGAGAACGGTCTGTGTGTGTGCCTGTGTGTGTGTGTGTGTGTGTGTGTGTGTGTGTGTTGGGTTTACAGCTGTTCTGCTCGGTTCAAGAGCCGATACTGTTCCTATAGCAGTAGCCGAACGCCTCAGAAAACTCAAGGAGACAAAGATGAAGCCCAAATATAAGAGAGATTCATTTGTGTCACTAGTTTTGATGACCAGACTAACATTAGTGTTATTGTTCATCATCATCATCACTGCCTGTTGCTGTATTTATAGCTGTTGTTGTGCAGGGTCGTAAAGGCCACAGTGACGTCCGTACAGTTTGACAACAGCCGGTTCAGAGTGAATTATGTAACACCGGCTCTCGGACAGAAACACGTTCAGGAGGAGTGAGGCTGGAATAAACATCTCCTGCTCCTCAACTCCAGCTATTATTAGAGTCCAGTCAGTTCACCTCCATCTCAACCCTGTGTCTCTCTCCCTCTCTCTCTCTCTCTCTCTCTCTCTCTCTCCATCTCACACATGACTGGAGCCTGTGATCTGGTTGGCTCGACTGTGGGCTGTCAGGGATTCCTGGGATTTCTTCCTGAGTAAAAACAGCTCAGCGCTCTGGGGTTTGTCCTAAAGCTCATGATGGACTCTCAGCGCTGCGGCCCCGGGCCCCTACAGCGGGCCCTCATTCTGTGTGTGTGTGTGTGAAGATGATCAGTCATGTAGTTCAGGATCTTTTATTTCTTTTTGTGCTTTTGTAGTTGTTTTTAGACATGTGTGCGAGCGGTGGTGGAAGGACTGTGTGATGCCCACACACACACACACACACACACACATACACACACACACCGGACATGTCTAACACGTACCGAACTCTCTCACAGCACCTCAATGACCTGAAGAAGGAGAACTTCAGTCTCAAGCTCCGCATCTACTTCCTGGAGGAGAGGATCCAGCAGAAGTTTGAGGACAGCGGCGATGACATCTACAGAACGGTGAGAGGATTTCAGACGCGCGGGATCTGCGTTCACTGCGCTATTATTCATCTCAACACATTTAATAATAATAATAATGAAATTCAAAGGTTCTTTATTGGCATTGATGGTTCCACGAAGAACCTTTAACACCCATGGAATCACTAAAGGTTCTCTAGATTATTAAAATGTTCTTCACACTAAGAAAAGATGATTCTCTTAAGAACTGATCACTGAAAGGGTCTTTTATGGCATCTCTGTGAAAACACCCTTTTGGAAGCTTTATTTCTAAGAGTTTATAGCATCATTCTACATTAAAAAGATTTCTTGGTAACGGTTTACTCGTAACGGTCTACGGGAGAGTTTCGTTTTCGTTGACAGCCATTTGACCTTTAAGCCGCTGCTGCAGGAAAACTTACATTTGTTGATCCTGTACATTTTTTATTTGATCATTGTTGTCAGATTCTGCTG
>JBAPCB010000124.1:0-70000 GCA_039654105.1 Coreius guichenoti | reverse complement strand
AACCAATCTCTGCACAGGTTTTATTTTTCATTATTCTATATATTTTGTACTTTTATAACAGAAGAGATGTTTTGTAGCTGATTGTGACCAAATGCTCTTTTGCACGAGTGCGCTCAGTGCTTACTACAGTAAAGCAAACTGTACAGCGACCTGAGGGGACTAAACGCCGCTGGGAGGAACACACCGTCTGTTCAAAATAAACTAAAGGAAACCTAGCATTGGGGATTTGTTGCTTGTTCCTGTTGTACCGAACTCGTATGGAACCGTGACTTCTGTGTGCCATCTTGAGACGGTGTCGACGGCACCTTGTCCCGCAGTTTCTCCAGAGCGGCTGCACGAGCTCTGATGACGACACAGCTGTTTCCCGATTGGCTCTGATGACTACACAGCTGTTTCCCGATTGGCTCTGATGACGACACGGCTGTTTCCATGATTGGTCGGATTCACTGGCTGCATCCGAAAACTGGAACATGCTGCCTTCGGAGACACATTTCAAGGCAGGAAAGCATCAAGGCACGTCCGAATCCAAAGTTAGCTCCACTTCCTGTCTCCAGAGATCTCTTCATCTGATCGAGGCAGCATAGATGTATCCTTCACTGCCTTTGATATCCTACAAACCTGTGCATTCCATTCGGTGACAGTTGAGCTAGAAAAAGAAAGATGGCGTCTGAAAGTTGCGGTTGCTGGTCAGTTTGTGTGTAAATGTAAATTTTTTTTACCAACATTTTCCACTTCTGATGTCATTTCCAGTGAGAAATTACTACTGTAGTAATTAAACATTTGTTTAGTTCTCACCAAAGCTTTATTTTGCTGTAGATCATTAAACTGTTACGCTGCCTCAGAAGTTAGGGTTAGGAAATCAGTTTTGTCAGGTGCGCAAACGCTGCCTAAGTTTTCGGATGCAGCCACTGATGACAGCGATCACGCGTGTCCCGTGTTTACTCTGACGCCTTCAGTTCTGCTCACACATCCGTGTTTATTACAGTAAAAACATAATGAAAATCAATTTAGAGTGACAGATGTTATGATTGTGTAGCTGTAATGATTGTTTCTTTGTGTAGTTTTATCAAGAGGAGTTGGGCCGCGAGAGGCTGCGTGTGCAACAAGAGATGCAGGTAAGAGTAACTCAACTCAATCTCACAGTCAGTCTGACCTCTACTGGACCAGACGAGAGGTCAGACACTTCAGATCACAAAATACTGCTGTCCTTTCACAAGCACAGTTTATGATTCCATTGTTGGAGATTTCATTCTTGAGTTGAACGTTTGAAATGCAATTTTGCAAACTGTTACATATATTTTAGTCTTCTGAGGTGAAGACAGACTCTTAATGGGGTCGTTAGGTATTTTCATCATTTACAGGGGCTAGTCTGTGATTTTATTGCCGTCTGAATCCAGAATGTCAGTGTTTTTGACACCACCTGCGTAAAACAAACACCAAGGTCGTGTGGTGAAGACAAAAAAAAAAAAAAAACACGTCTATATCTTTCTATTTTTTAAACAGGAGATTTGAATAATTAAATAATAATTAGGATATTATTTTTCTATTATTAAATAAAATATGAATTTATTCTTATTATTCCAAGCATATGACATTTTATTTACAGCAGACAATCATGCGACTGACACGTGAGCAGCGCATTCCCATAGGATCACAAAACTCGCTCCTCCACCGTGAAGAAATCGCCATCCGAATGCATGAGTTTTATCACTGAGGTGGCATGCACATTTATTTTTACGGATGTCCACATGAGAAACAATTACCGTTCGAATATGGCTTAAGAGTGTAAATCAGATTCAGACAGAGGAATCATGTCATATTTAGACTTTATTTATCCCAACCTGTGTAGAGCCATTGCACGGGGGCCCTAAAGCACGGGTCGCACCACTCGCTCCGCCCTAAAGCACGGGTCGCACCACTCGCTCCGCCCTAAAGCACGGGTCGCACCACTCGCTCCGCCCTAAAGAACGGGCTGCACCACTCGCTCCGCCCTAAAGAATGGGTCGCACCACTCGCTCCGCCCTAAAGAACGGGTCGCACCACTCGCTCCGCCCTAAAGAACGGGCCGCACCACTCGCTCCGCCCTAAAGAATGGGTCGCACCACTCGCTCCGCCCTAAAGAACGGGCCGCACCACTCGCTCCGCCCTAAAGAATGGGTCGCACCACTCGTTCCGCTCTAAAGCACGGGTCGCACCACTCGCTCCGCCCTAAAGAACGGGCCGCACCACTCGCTCCGCCCTAAAGAATGGGTCGCACCACTCGCTCCGCCCTAAAGCACGGGTCGCACCACTCGCTCCGCCCTAAAGAACGGGCCGCACCTCTCGTTCCGCACTAAAGAACGGGTCGCACCACTCGCTCCGCCCTAAAGCACGGGTCGCACCACTCGCTCCGCCCTAAAGCACGGGTCGCACCACTCGCTCCGCCCTAAAGAACGGGCCGCACCTCTCGCTCCGCCCTAAAGAACAGGGCCCACCACTCGCTCCGCCCTAATCCTCAGAACATCTCAAATCATCTGGTTAGATGACCGTAGGTTCCTCTGAGGTTTGTGTATGTGTAAAAGAAAACAAGAGGGGGCAAATTGTGTACTGATCAGTCATTTAAAATGGACCCTGAATTGAATTGGAAGCCAATATAACCCACACCACGAACACCGTTAACAATCTAGCAGCAGCGTTCGGTACTAATTGTAAGCGATTTAACAGTGATTGGCTCACATGGAACTACAATGGTCCAGTCTTACAGAAGTAAAAGCTTGAATAATCTTCTCCTAATTACTAGACGACAGAAACAGTTTTGCCTTTGCTTTTGATCTCAGACAAAAGAAACAGGATTTCAGAGAGCAATCAAAATGTACCCCAAGATTCTTAACCACCGGTTGGCAGAATGGAGCTAAATTTCCCATAACAGAAAGATTTTGGGAATCAGAGGTCCCTAACCAGGTTATCCCAGTTTTGCTTTCATTTAAATTAAAAAAATTGCATAGCTGGGTTTCCATCCAAACGTGAAGCGAATCTTTTCAAAGTTCGCAAAAAAGAAAAAACAAACAAATGCGAATTAGGCGCGTTTACATCGAGGTGTTGGAGCGGATGAGGGTGGTATTGGTAACCTAGTAACCAACAGTAAATAAAACTCCCTCGGCTTAACCTTAACTTAAGAAACTTAAGAAAGTGGTATAAACAGACCAAACTCAGTAAACACCAAACTAATAAAGCATACTATGTACAGAAAAGCAGAAGAGTCCAGAATATGAACGCAAAGTGTTTAATTACACGTTAGCATTTTCCTCCCATAGAAAACCAAGAAAATGCTTATAATGAGGCTTAATGGACCAACAGTTATAAAAAGACAAAATACGTTATACATTATTAATAAAACACAGGCAGGTTTAGTGATTTGCAAAAACCAAATCTGTACTCACACTTAGACTGTCATAAACACACAGGAAGAACTATAACAAGCCATCTCTGAACACAAATGAGCTGTCTTACATCATATGGGCTCATCTGCTTTTCTGCACATAGTATGCTTTATTAGTATTATGTTTATGGTCTTTTAATATCACTTTCTTAGTACGTTAAGTGTTTCAGAATGTCCCCATCAGGGGAAACAGACGATTAGTCACGTGGGTTTAATGTTCGCAAGATGTAATATAAATCTCTGGTGTCCCCAGAATGTGTGTGTGAAGTTTCAGCTCAAAATACCCCCAGATCATTTATTATAGTTTGGCAAATTTGCTCCTATTTGGGTGTGAGCAAAAACACGCCGTTTGTGTGTCCCTTTAAATGCAAATGAGTTGCTGCTCCCCGCCCCCTTTCCAGAAGAGGGCGGAGCCTTTACACAAGCTTCAGATACTCCGTCAACAACAAAACAGGCGAATCTCACTCAGACAAAATGTCAGAAATAGGCAGTTGTGGAGCAGCCGTTCATGTTTGAGCCGGAGTCGACACAGATGAGAGACTCAGGAAGAGCTCGACACTTTTAGACTGAATGGTTAGTGGCTCATTTATGTAACGTTAGTTGTTGTGGAGTTACGCTGATTCAACTCATCGACTAGCATGTACTGTACGACACAGCTCTAGTCTCTGTGAATACAGTCAGAGACGATGCTAACTTTAGCCATATTAGCCGTACAGCATTCTAGAAAGATCATTCAGAAGGAAATCTGCAAACATTCACAGAATATGAAGTGCCATCCTCACTTGTTCTGATATGAAGTTAGAGCACGAAGTGTTGGTATCGACCCGTCCTTCAGAAACAACATCGCAAATCCAGCGTTGGTGAAGTCTGAGTCATGTGTAAAATGATTTTCTCAAATATATAACATTTTACCGTCACTCTTCGGCACATTTCCTTCATAAATGAACTTCACCCGCGGTGTCCTCAGTGGCTCTGATGCTGGAGTTTGTGAGACTCGTGTGTTCGCTGGTTCATCAACAGAACATTAGTAATGTTTTTGGCGCACACATTGTAATACCCGAGCGCTGATACAGCGAGTAAACAGAAATGGCGTCTCTGTGCTTCTCACTCAGGGGCGTGTCTATGCTAAACGGGCCAATCATCAACAGTCATGGGCGGGGCTTCCCTACTCTTACGCAGGAGTAGAGGGAAATATGAAAGATTGATAATGATTGATGGGGATTATAAAAAAAGAATTGGGTGGATTTTTACCATTATAGGCTGGTTGTTTACACACACAGTAGACACACATCTGTGTTCAAACACCTTATAAAAGTGAATTTTGCATAATAGGTCCCCTTTAACTAACTCAGACCAATAATATCAAAAGTCTGTTTAATGATTTTGATGGAATAATATCACTACAGCAATTTGTAGGTTTCAGCTGACCAATGATCTCAGCTAAAGACTGAACTTACTGAATACCACAGAAGTGAAAGAGAAGCCGAAGGCTCAATCTGAAGCCTGAGATCCTTAACCTTCTCAAAACAATGTACCAGCCGTAGCACGGAGAGCAGGAGAAGAGACAGAAGGGTTAAGAGCCGAATGGATTGTATTAAACAGCACTTTTGAATTCACACTTTACCTTGAAATGAACTCTGTTTCTTTTAGTTCTTTACAGCAGTCTCATGAGTAACGAGAGATTAACGTAATATGTTGTATGACACCTGTAACTTATCGGTCTTCACCTCCGCTCCGTCTCACGTCTCGTGTGTCCTCTTTATCTAAGGTTTGGATGTGGTCTCACAACTCTTAACCCTTGAGTTTAGGATAGAGGAGCAGGATTAAAGATATCAACAGAAACAATTCACATCTACTGTAATGTCAGATTCACAAAAGTAGCCGTGTTTACATTCTTAACCTGATAAACTGGAGGACACATGGAGTAACAGAACTGATCATAAACGTGATCTGAGAAAACTGAGTTTTGAATTTCCAACATCCCCAATGGAAAGGCCTGACGTTAGTGTCAAGTCCAGGGTGTGTCCATGTTCATGAGTAGAGTTGAACAAAGCTGAAAGAGTCAATCAAATCCAGAACATCTTTAGCCCAACAGACATGCACATTGAAGTGCCCACTATTAAAAGTTCATCATATTGTAGGTTGTGGAACTAATAGAGCAGACGTCTGTAGGCTGAGTGTTTGAAGTCCCATCTCAGATCACAGCTCACTGATACACACATTTACTGCACCAACAAACAGACCATTACACATTCACTATCTGCAGAAGTCACACTGTTATCCTGAGACAAACCATACACTCCCTCCTGTATTATTAGAACCAGACGTCAGGTTTTCATGTGGTCTGTGATCCAGATCCATGAGCAAACAGACACTTCAGATGTGGTCACTATTGTGTGTGTATGTGTGTGTGTGTGATGAACTAATAGAGCTGCTCTGTGTTTTGTTCCACAAATAGATCAGTTTCACCACAGTCTAAATGTGTGTTTGCATAAACAACAACTGCAGCAGAGCAACAGCACACACACACACACACACACACACACTCAAACACATACACTCACATAGACCCACTCAAAACACACACTCAAACACATACACTCACATAGACACACACACACACACACACACACTCAAAACACACACTCAGACACATACACTCACATATATACACACACACTCTCACACACAGACACACTCACTCACTCACACACACTCTCTCAAACATACAGAAACACTCAATGTTTTTAATATATAAATATTTTTTATTAGTTTATATGGTCTATGTATTGACTAATGGCCTCTGGTTATCTAAAGGCACCCCTGCTCACAGGTCATGCTCAGGGTCAGGGGTCAGGTCACTGGTCAACATGTTTCACTACCGATGACATTTGGGACTCGCAGATATAAACAAACACATACTCCATTAATCTGGCCTTGCCACTTGTGCTTATTTGTTGTGATTAGAAATAATATAATTTAAATGACTGGACAGTAGGTCAAATGTAAAAACATTAAACATATAATAATAGATAAGCATGTAAATATACGCATATTCATATGAAGCATCATCATTCAGAGGCTCGCGCTCGCTGTCAATCACTCAAAGGGGCGCGAGAACGCGCAGAGCTGCATCACTCCACTGTGTTCTGAGCAGGAACGCGGAAAATATGACCAAGATATTATACTACACAGATTATTGTTCTTTTTCTTGTCCTATCATATTTCAGTCGATGTATTATTGTATGATGGTGTGTAATGGTGGCTGGTGCACCCCTTCTGTGAGAGATGATGTGCGCGCGCATCGCCTCCTTTCATCTCATGACGCGCGCGCACAGAATCTGAGGCTGTTTCTCTGTATCGCGCGGTGAGACTGTAGCGCCTGACGTCACGCACCGCCGCTGTGTGTGTGTGTGTGTGTGTGTGTGTGTGTTCCGGTGATGAAGGGAGACGGAGGCGCGTGTTCCGCATATCGCGCTGTGAGCTGTGAGCGCGAGACACACGGAATATCGAGCGTTTGTCCTCGTGATTTTGACTCGGTTTGCGCCGCATCAGAACCGCATCTCTGCCCCAGCGCTCGTGGATTATGATGATTTCTCTGATGCTCTTATGGACTCATCTGTGAAAACACCCCGAGGACTTCATCACACTCTCATCTCATGGTGATTAAGCTACGCCTTTTCTTTATATGATGATCTTTGACCTCTGCTTAAATATATTACAAATATTGTTTTTAGACATATTGGATTTGACTACATTAAAACAACAGGACAGTTTTTGATTGGAATACGAATCTTTTTGTTTTCCTGTTAACCCAAAGGACAGCCGGTCCTCCAGAGGCCAGTGAGTGTCCGTGAGGCCGAATGAAGGAGGCGTGTCGCATCTGTGCGCGGGAGCTGTGCGGGAACCAGCGGCGATGGATCTTCCACCCGGCTGCCGCGCGGAAGCTGCAGGTGCTCCTGTCTCACGCCCTGGGCCGGGACCTGCAGCGCGACGGCCGCGGAGAGTTTGCCTGCAGCAAGTGCTCCTTCATGCTGGACCGCATGTATCGCTTTGACACGGTGATCGCCCGCGTGGAGGCGCTGTCCATCGAGCGGCTGCAGCGCCTCCTGCAGGAGAAAGAGCGTCTGCGCCAGTGCGTCAGTGCGCTGTACAACAGGAACAACCGGCAGGAGGCGCGCGCCGTCCACATGTCCCGCCTTCACGCCGCTCAGTACAGCGCCCTGCTGCAGGAGGACCTGACCTACTCCATGTACGAGTCCTGGGCGGAGGACGAGGAGCAGATGTTGGAGTGCGCCCTCACCCCTCCGTGCCCCGCGTCAGAGGCGTCCGGGCGCTGGCGGGGGTGCCGCGGCTGCCGGGCGCTGCGTGTGACCGACGCCGACTACGAGGCCGTGTGTAAGGTGCCCAGAAGGGTGGTGAGGAGCATTTCCTGTGGCCCGTCCACACGTTACTCTGGAAGCGTGTGTGGAGAGGAACAGACCGCGACCGTGACCTCGACCACGCTGGTGCCCGAGAGGCGGTGGACGGCATCGAGCTCGTCGGACACACTCCGGGAGCGACAGAGCTCCGGCGGCTCGCTGGAATCGCTGGATGCGTCGCCTGTCGAAGAGCCCCAGCGCGACTCAGAGGAGCCTCCATCACGACTGGCGCTGGCGCTGCTCCAGGACTGTGTTTACAAGCCCGTCCGGAGTCCTCGGGGTAGCAGACTTCCTGTTTTGGTGAATCCTGGGTTTTTTAATGGAGGAGCTACTCTGGACAGTCCAGACCAGGGGAACCCGTTTGATGGAGCGACCCACATGATGGTGGAGCCGGAGCCGGCGCTG
Source organism: Coreius guichenoti (assembly GCA_039654105.1). Taxonomy (NCBI): domain Eukaryota; kingdom Metazoa; phylum Chordata; class Actinopteri; order Cypriniformes; family Gobionidae; genus Coreius; species Coreius guichenoti. The sequence continues at coordinate 61,756 of JBAPCB010000124.1, read as the reverse complement.
GAGGAGCTGTGGCAGGACGAGTTCTTGCCCTTCTGTTTCCGGAGGGGCCCAAAGGTGAAGCGTCCACTGACAGGACAGTAAGATCCGTGGTGCGTAGGGTTGGCAGACACGGGTGCATTCAGATGACCACACGCTTTGTGCTGAGCGAATGTGTGTTATGCACTATTTATAAACACAGTCTTTGTTATGTTTTGGGCAATATTAATTTGGGATGCACCGAAAGGAAAATTCTGGGACAAAACCGAACATTCATGTTGCACTTGGCCGAAAACCAAAACTGAAAATAAATAATAAATGAATAATTATTTAATTATTAATGAAATATTTAATCAAATGTAATTAAATATTAAATTAATTATTTAATCAAACTTGTCACTGTCCCGCTAGTGGGACGCTTGCCGCTCTTTTTTTTTTTTTTTTTTTTTTAACGCCTTTTTCATATCACATATTTTAGAAATCATCATAAATTAGGTATCATTCAAAAGCTTACAAACTCAAAATTAATTCTGTGAAAGCCAATTTGAAATTGGACGTTGCGTTACCATGGAAACGGTACTCTAAATTCTTCTAGTGGGCTCCTCCCCCAGTGGGCGGTGTCAGATTTCATATTACAAGATTTATTTTAAATACTTTATAATTAAAACCTGTTTTAAACTTGACAAAACACATATCGTCTGAAAGGTCTGACTCTCAAGGTTCCATATTTGATGACTGTTTTGTGATAGAAGTGATATTTGGACAATTTATTAATTTGTTGCGGGAGAATGCATCAAAAAAATAAACCCTAACCCTAACCCTAAACAAAATCTCATGGGAACTTCAACTTTTGTGATATCAACTTCAAATTTGGACCATAACTTGGTTCATATGGCTTTGATTTTATAGTAATTTTAGAGTAAAATATATATTTTATATAAAATAAAAATCTTTAGTACAGTACATTTCATTTACAGTAAATTTAAACTTCCATAACTTTTTCATAATTTCACTTCAGCAATAATCTGCCGAGTGTCTTCTTTAAACAAGACCAAACTTAGGTCTATATTCCAAAGCATTCTTGAATTAGGGTTAGGTTATTTTGAATAGTGCATTTTCACGTCTATTCTCAAAAAGGGGGTGACAGTTAAGGGTTAATAATCAACACTCAAATTCCTGAAACTGAGCTGTGCAAACATTAAAATATACAAATGCACATAAGGCAGTTTTTACATAAACTATTTAATACCAGAATTGTTTCTGCTCCGGTTTGTTGGTGAAATATAAACATTTAAACGACTATAAACTGTAATAACTTTTCATGACAGATTTATTCAAACACATTAAATATGAATATATACTTTAAATAATGAAGATATCACTAATAGGTTCAGTAAAAATATAATGAATATGTAACAGTGCATATCTGTATCAGAACGCTCCTCTCTAGAGTTATTTTTCTAACTAACAAATGAGTTTATTGACATTGAATGGCTTTCATTGATGTAAATGTGACGTCACGTGACTCCAGCTGTGTTATTGACGTCTTTCTGCGGTTGAAACACTGATTGATGATCACATGACACATGATTGATGTCAGTCAGTTGTTCTGTATCTTCTGATGTTCATTCATGTTCATTTGCTGCTGTAACTGGTATTAAAGCGGAGGAGATGATTGGTTCCGCTGAAGTGATCGGTCACGCCGTCATAAAAGTGACAGAATTAAAGTTTAGACTTTGCTTCATATTAAAAGTAACACAGCACAAAGCTTTTTGCGATTATTGGATGGTTGGCGCGCTACAAACGTTTAGTGAAGTTTTGTTCACGCATCAACAGAAAACGGCATGAACTAAAATATTTTATATTTAAGAAACGATATGATTACAGAAGTGAATATTGTCAGTCCAGAGCTAGTTTTAACTGTTGTCCACGCTGTCATGAAATAGACGCTGAACGGCCGGTTTTTAAACATCGGTTTCAGTCACTGATTTCGGCCCTAAACCGTAAATATCTGTTTCGGCTGAGCTGATATTTGGGTGCGTCTCTAATATTGAACATTTTAATGTTTGATTTATTTGTTTCGTTGTGTTTGTATGATATGCAGTTGTGGTACCGAGTCACTAATAAACATCTGCAGTTTGTGTTTGAGGATATTCTGCTCATAACTCCTTCTTTACTGTATTTTGGATTCAGCACATGATCAGCTTATAAACAGGAGCTGAATCAACACAAACTGTTCCTGAACGAGCCGATGAATGAAGCCGCAGTTGAGCCGGACCATCATCAGATCAGAGATGTTCTGTGTTCTCTCTCTTTCCTCACATCTCTAGTTCTCGCTGAAGTCTCTGTTAACCCAAAGATAACCATGTCATTTCCTGTTAAATGGGTTAACATGGAGAGCGTGGCGGTGGCACCACCATTGGCCTAGTTCTCTCATCAAGCCCTTGAGGCAAAACACACACACACACACACACACACACACAGAGTGATGTCTGACCTCAATGCATCACAGTTGAAGGACCTCAGATGCGTCAGAATAAATGCAGTGAGATGACACACACACACTCCAGATCAGAATCATGTATTCAAAGATTTTCGAAAACAAAGACCCTTGATGCTCTTTTGAATAAATTAACCAACACTGGTGTCTGTGTGAAACGACAGATATTAAAGCAGATAAAATCAGAGCTTGTTTTCCCCAAGAGTTTAGGGTTAGATAAATGTGATATGATACGTGATGGTGGTTTTGACGGAGCTGGTCGTGTGTCCTCAGAGCCTGATGGAGGAGCAGCAGTCGCAGCGGCACCAGGACGATCACACCGCCGGTCAGTGTGTGGCGGAACTGCAGAACGCGCAGCTACAGGTCGAGTCTCTGCAGACTCAGATCCACCAGAGCGAGACCAGCAACAAGGTACAAGATCCACACTACCCACAATACACCACAACACACTCCATGGAGATTGCTTCATACAAGGATTTTTAAAAACATTGATAATAATCATACATGTTTCTTGAGCAGCAAATCAGCATATTAGAATGAATTTTGAAGGATCATGTGACACTGAAGACACTGGAGTAATGATGATAAATTCAGCTTTGATCACAGGAATAAATTACACTTTACTATACACCGATCAGGCATAACATTATGAGCACCTTCCTAATATTGTGTTGGTCCCCCTTTTGCTGCCCTGCTCAGCCCTGACCCGTCGAGGCATGGACTCCACTAGACCTCTGAAGGTGTGCTGTGGTATCTGGCACCAAGATGTTAGCAGCAGATCCTTTAAGTCCTGTAAGTTGCTAGGTGGAGCCTCCATGGATCGGACTTGTTTGTTCAGCACATCCCACAGGTGCTCGATTGGATTGAGATCTGGGGAATTTGGAGGCCAAGTCAACACCTCAAACTCGTTGTTGTGCTCCTCAAACCATTCGTGAAGCATTTTTGCTTTGTGGCAGGTGCATTATCCTGCTGAAAGAGCCACAGCCACCAGGGAATACCGTTTCCATGAAAGGGTGTACATGGTCTGCAACAATGCTTAGGTAGGTGGTACGTATCAAAGTAACATCCACATGGATGGCAGGACCCAAGGTTTCCCAGCAGAACATTGCCCAAAGCATCACACTGCCTCCGCCGGCTTGCCTTTTTCCCATAGTGCATCCTGGTGCCATGTGTTCCCCAGGTAAGCCACACACACACACCAGGCCATCCACGTGATGTAAAAGAAAACGTGATTCATCAGACCAGGCCACCTTCTTCCATTGCTCCGTGGTCCAGTTCTGATGCTCACGTGCCACTGTTGGTGCTTTCGGCGGTGGACAGGGGTCAGCATGGGCACCCTGACTGGTCTGCGGCTATGCAGCCCCATACGCAACAAACTGCGATGCACTGTGTATTCTGACACCTTTCTATCAGAACCAGCATTAACTTCTTGAGCAATTTGAGCAGACAACACGGGCCAGCCTTCGCTCCCCACGTGCATCAATGAGCCTTGGCCGCCCTTGACCCTGTCGCCGGTTCACCACTGTTCCTTCCTTGGAGCACTTTTGATAGATACTGACCACTGCAGACCGGGAACACCCCACAAGAGCTGCAGTTTTGGAGATGCTCTGACCCAGTCGTCTAGCCATCACAATTTGGCCCTCGTCAAACTCGCTCAAATCCTTACGCTTGCCCCTTTTTCCTGCTTCTAACACATCAACTATGAGGACAAAATGTTCTCTTGCTGCCTAATATATCCCACACACTAACAGGTGCTGTGATGAAGAGATAATCAGTGTCATTCACTTCACCGGTCATAATGTTATGCCTGATTGGTGTATAATCACATAGAAAACAGCTGTTTTACATTTGTATTTGTATTTCCATGAAGCAGTTTAAACTATTAATTTCAATTATTCAGTTCAAAACTCTGATTCAGTGATTTGTTCATTCATTTGCACTCTAAAGTGTCTCATGTGACATTTTTCAGTTGGTGAGTATGGCTGTTTATTGAGTTGATGTGTGTGTTTGCTGTGACTCAGAAGCTGCAGGAGAAAGTGTGTGAGATGGAGTCAGAGCTGCTGTCCATCAGAGAAGCTGCACAGAGCCAGCAGAGAACCATCCAGAACCTCACCGACAGCCTGAGAACGAAAGACACAGAGGTAATCACACTCACACACACACACACACACACACACATCAGAGCGTGACACATGTGACCTTTCACTTAAATGCTCAGTAATTATTTCAGCAAGCAGCACATCTGGGGCTGGATTCACGAAAGTCTTCTTAAGTTCTCAGTGTTTTTTTTAAGAACATAATTTTGTTTTTGAAGAGAATGTCAGGTTTAGGTGTTTATCAGATTGTCTGGCGGTTCTTCCTGAAGACTCGCTGATCAACTCAATGAAAACCCCTCCAAGGCCGTCTTTTCCATTGCCTGCAGATTACTGTAATAATCATAAATTCACACACTATTTTATCATGACTGGCTTGATGGGTGTTTTAAACAGTTATTTTTGAAGAGCCTGTCGTGAGACTCGGTTTCAGCCGCTCTCACACTGTGTGCCGAATGCTGCCGATGATGATGTCAGGATTATAAAATTCCTAATAAGGTCCCTGTCTGACTCGCTTTTGTACAGTTACTGAATACTGAATTACAAAAGCCACGTCTCGCATAATCCTGACTAGAGTTGCAAAGTTCCAGAAACTTTCCAGGATTTTTTGGAAATTTTTGGAAACTTTTGGAAAGTTTCTTACTTCTTTTCTTAATTTACCGGAAATGTTCAGCCCCTTTGCAACCCTAATCCTGATCATTGTTTACATTATCGATCATCTCTGTGACGTCAGTGATAGTGATGTAATACATGAAACTCTGTTGTGTTTTAATGCCTAATATTTCAAACAACTCAATAAATGAAACATGTTCCCTTTGGGGATTTAGGACAAGTTAGAGGTTATCCAAACTTTATTACGAGGTTATTTACAATGATTTTAAGAACATCTTTTTGCGTTTTTAGAACAATCTTAAAAAATGTTTTTGGGAATACAAAATATCCTCAAGTTAGAAAATAGGAAGAAAATAACAGTTAAGATTACTTTACTTTATTGTAATGTTTCGTGAATCAATGCTCAGTTGCTGTTTTCTTTGTTCACAAATGCCAAACCTTTATTAAAAAACCCCATTCAAATAATCATACAATAGACACACACACACACACACACTCCCCATCCAGACAAGCCCATATTCATGCTCTGTGTGTGTGTGTGTGTGTGTGTAGACTCAGGAGCTCTACCATGTGATTGAGGACCAGAACAACACACTGTGTAAACTCACAGAGACACACCAGCAGCAGCTGCAACACACACAGGTGAGCCCACACACACACACACACACACACACACACTCACACACAGGTGAGCACATACACACACACACAGACAGACACACACAAGTGAGTACACACACACACACACACACACACACACACACACAGGCGAGCACACAGACACACACACACATGCTGTATCAGTGTTCCAAGCGTGTGAAGCCGGGCTGAGGCAGCGTCTTTTCTCTCCTCTGGTGTGTCCGTCTCAGGCTCCAGAGGACTCACTGCCGCTCCACACACACACACACCTGTTCTCCTGTCAGCTGGAGCTGGAGGCCAGTCAGCGCGACCACAGACTGACCCAGAGACGCCTGGAGGATCTGACGCGCTCGCGAGACCGACTGCAGGACGACCTGAGGGACGCGCTGGAGCACAGAGAGACCACACTCAAACACAACCAGGTGTGTCTCAGCGTTACAGCCTCTGTGATGTGTGTGTGTGTGTGTGACTGTTACAGCCGCTGTGATGTGTGTGTGACAGCTGCTTTCAGAAACATGCCAGAGTCTCTTATCTGTGTATTCACTGCTGTAGGAGTCACACATGCCAGGCTCCGCTTTAAGGGGGAAAGAAGTGCTCGCTATGAGAAACTCTCGCTTTTGTTTTTCTGAATAAGAACATGTGATCAGGTGTTGTGAGTGTTTTGTAGCCTGATGTAAACACACTGTGTGTTTCTGTGCCGGCAGGAGCTGTGTGAGACGCTTGAGGCGCTGCGGGCGGAGCTGCAGGTGAAGGCGTGTGCGCTGAGAGAGCGCGAGGACGCCACACGCTCAGAGATCACCGGCAGGGACGAAACCATCGCGCAGCTGCAGCAGAGCTTACGCCGCAAAGACGTGCTGCTGCAGGTCACACACCGCTCTCAGACGCCTGCGGCTCATTCAGTTCATGCGGGTCAAACTTTAACTGTGTTTGTCTTTCAGGAGTATTCAGAGCTGGCCGCCTCCAGTGGAGCCTCAGAGAGAGACGCACTGCTGCACGCACTCAGGACTCGCGTCAGAGACAGAGACGCCGCTCTGGAGGTACTGCAGCGCTCATGTGATCATCTCTGTTCCTGTAGCCCCGCCCACAGCCTCATCAAAATCTGAGCTTAATATTCGAAATCGAATATGTTCTGATTGGCTGTGATTTGGATTCATGGGAGCCTTAAAGAATCAATCATGTTACTGTTTCGTAGAGATGCATTATTTACACTGTTAATAATAATACACCTGGTGTGATGTGATGAAACTGAGTGTGTGTGTGTGTGTGAATGATTCCTCAGATCATGTGTGTCGTTGTACTTTATTAAGTGATCAGATGCAGCATTTCATCTGATGGACCAGAAAGCATGAGCCACATCTACAGACCTGCGGCCTCATTTTTAAAACCTTCCCTAGATTTAATTCTAAATGTTTGCCTACCCTCAAAAGTTTTCAGATTTATAAAACCATGCGTTTCCAGAACCTGCGCAAAATTCCCTTTATAAACCCAGTCAGCGGAAGATTGTGCGCACGTGTCTCCTCCCCGAAATAACCATATATGGAGCTCACAACGCCTCGTTTTACAATGCATATCCTCATCTGCATATCATTTGCATATGCATAATCATCCACGTGATGCCAAGACATTATGCAAATTTGAGATACGGATGTGCCGTCACATTACATTGCTAAAAATCATTCAGTAGCCTATCCTTGCCTTGTTTTAGAATAAATAAATCAAAATAGTATACAATACATTTGTAGTTTTTCTCAATCTTTTCCACTACTTTTTCCAAATTGTATTTTTAATTGCTTTATATTTTCTCATAGCAACCATCCAGAACACCCTAGCGACCACCCAGAACACCCTAGCAACAACATAGTAACCACCCAGAAAATCCTAGCATCCACACAGAATACCCTAGCAACTGCATAGAATCACCCTAGCAACCACCCTGAGTACCCTAGCAACTGCTTAGCAACACCCTAGAAACCACCCTGAGTACCCTAGCAACACCCTAGCAACCACCCTGAGTACCCTGGCAACTGCATAGCAACCACCCAGAGTACCTTAGCAACTGCATAGCAACACCCTAGCAACCACCCAGATTACCTTAGCAACCACATAGCAACACCTTAGCAACCACCCTGAGTACCCTAGCAACCGCATAGTAACACCCTAACATCTGTTTTCTGACTTTAAACTTCAAACTACTTCAAACTGAAAACCTTTAAACTTTAATCTTTTATAACCTTTTCAAACTTTCTGGTCTGGCTTTCTCAAGCCAACTTAATGTTCGTCTCGATGAACTTTTTTTATCTAGTTTAAACTGTGGTTGTGAACATGCACTGTATTTATGATTAGGACTCATAATGAGGATTTAAAGTGGTTTTCAAATGTCCGTACCCATGGCTCAGAGTTTGAGTACAGGTGTGCCCATCAAGTTTGTTTTTATAAATCACAAATTATGCGTAGGAAGTGGCGTCCGGCTCTTCAGGCCCTGTTTAATGCGTACGCAATGGTTATAAATGAGGCCCGTGAAGATCAGGGAGAGGCCAGACAGGAAGAAACACCAGCCGAGGTCACATGTGCTTGTGCGGATCTTTAAACAGCACTGTGATCACCGTGTGATCAAGCAGATCGGATCATCAGTCAATTGGGACAATTGCGTTTACATTTGTTCACATCAAGTGGTCTCTGTATCTGGATAACTGATCGGATTTCTGTTTCCTGCACAATATTTAAATTAGGTCTGTAATAGGCCTTTATCACGGAGTGTAAAACAACTTTCGCGCAAGCATTTATATAGGCTACGTGTAACATGCAGAAAATGTCAGAATCTGACCACCTTTTTATTAAAAAAATACAACATAAAACACATCACAAAGAGCATTAATTAGAACTAAACAAGGGTAGGCTATGCAACACATGGTTTATTGATGTACGAGTAAAAATGGTACAAATTAAACAATGCTTGCATTGCTTTCATTCACTTACTTTACTTTCTGATACGATCTCCAGTCTTAGATCAAAGTTTTTTAAATGAAGAAATATTTCCAAAGTTGATTATTTAACTGGGTCGATCATGTTAAATGAGTCATATCATCCAGGTTTAAGTGCTGAGATTGTAGCGTGCAATGCATAGGCCTATTGTAGACTAAATGGAAGATCATTTATAATGAACATGCTGAAGCAATAAAAACATATAGGGTAGCTAACATTAAAAATAAAATTCATTCTGTATTCCGATTATTCCTCTGGCAGTAAGTAACATGAGCAGCAGCTCTTCATTAGATCTCACGACTGATTTACACCGGCAGCGCTGACCGCATTCAGATATTGTTGCACAATTAAAATGAAAGATGGCACAGAGGATATCATGTAAGTGTAAATAACCAGTTTTAAATTATTGTCAAGGAGAAATAAGTTTAATTTCTTGTCTCAACTGCGTCCGTCCATTATTTTCTGCCAGTCACGTGGAGAGACTGGACGGGATTTATATGACGTCACCTCTGAATGCAGATTCGATAGATTGCGTTTACATTACACTGAGATCCGATCACCCTGACTACCTCTGGACCAGGACACGCTGACCCTAACGGATAACACGTGTGCGGTGGGTTAGGATCTCTGTAATGCTCCTGACGTGTTTCAGCGCTCCATCGATCACGTGTGCGGATCTCTGTAACGCTCCTGACGTGTTTCAGCGCTCCATCGATCACGTGTGCGGATCTCTGTAACGCTCCTGACGTGTTTCAGCGCTCCATCGATCACGTGTGCGGATCTCTGTAACGCTCCTGACATGTGTTTCAGCGCTCCATCGATCACGTGTGCGGATCTCTGTAACACTCCTGACATGTGTTTCAGCGCTCCATCGATCACGTGTGCGGATCTCTGTAACGCTCCTGACGTGTTTCAGCGCTCCATCGATCACGTGTGCGGATCTCTGTAACGCTCCTGACGTGTTTCAGCGCTCCATCGATCACGTGTGCGGATCTCTGTAACGCTCCTGACGTGTTTCAGCGCTCCATCGATCACGTGTGCGGATCTCTGTAACGCTCCTGACGTGTTTCAGCGCTCCATCGATCACGTGTGCGGATCTCTGTAACACTCCTGACGTGTTTCAGCGCCCCATCGATCACGTGTGCGGATCTCTGTAACGCTCCTGACGTGTTTCAGCGCTCCATCGATCACGTGTGCGGATCTCTGTAACGCTCCTGACGTGTTTCAGCGCTCCATCGATCACGTGTGCGGATCTCTGTAACGCTCCTGACGTGTTTCAGCGCTCCATCGATCACGTGTGCGGATCTCTGTAACACTCCTGCTGTGTTTCAGCGCCCCATCGATCACGTGTGCGGATCTCTGTAACACTCCTGACATGTGTTTCAGCGCTCCATCGATCACGTGTGCGGATCTCTGTAACACTCCTGACGTGTTTCAGCGCTCCATCGATCACGTGTGCAGGTCTCTGTAACGCTCCTGACATGTGTTTCAGCGCTCCATCGATCATGTGTGCAGATCTCTGTAATGCTCCTGACGTGTTTCAGCGCTCCATCGATCACGTGTGCGGATCTCTAACGCTCCTGACATGTGTTTCAGCGCTCCATCGATCATGTGTGCAGATCTCTGTAATGCTCCTGACGTGTTTCAGCGCTCCATCGATCATGTGTGCAGATCTCTGTAACGCTCCTGACATGTGTTTCAGCGCTCCATCGGTCACGTGTGCAGATCTCTGTAATGCTCCTGACGTGTTTCAGCGCTCCATCGATCATGTGTGCAGATCTCTGTAACGCTCCTGACATGTTTCAGCGCTCCATCGATCACGTGTGCGGATCTCTGTAACGCTCCTGACATGTGTTTCAGCGCTCCATCGATCACGTGTGCGGATCTCTGTAACGCTCCTGACATGTGTTTCAGCGCTCTATCGATCACGTGTGCGGATCTCTGTAACGCTCCTGACGTGTTTCAGCGCTCCATCGATCATGTGTGCAGATCTCTGTAATGCTCCTGACATGTGTTTCAGCGCTCCATCGATCATGTGTGCAGATCTCTGTAACGCTCCTGACATGTTTCAGCGCTCCATCGATCACGTGTGCGGATCTCTGTAACGCTCCTGACATGTGTTTCAGCGCTCCATCGATCACGTGTGCGGATCTCTGTAACGCTCCTGACGTGTTTCAGCGCTCCATCGATCATGTGTGCAGATCTCTGTAATGCTCCTGACATGTGTTTCAGCGCTCCATCGATCATGTGTGCAGATCTCTGTAACGCTCCTGACATGTTTCAGCGCTCCATCGATCACGTGTGCGGATCTCTGTAACGCTCCTGACATGTGTTTCAGCGCTCCATCGATCACGTGTGCGGATCTCTGTAACGCTCCTGACATGTGTTTCAGCGCTCCATCGATCACGTGTGCGCATCTCTGTAACGCTCCTGACATGTGTTTCAGCGCTCCATCGGTCATGTGTGCGGATCTCTGTAACGCTCCTGACATGTGTTTCAGCGCTCCATCGATGAGAAGTTCCGCTGTCTGGAGGAGAAGGACGCTGAAGCGCACCAACTGCAGCTGGTGCTGCGCGAGAAAGACCGAGACCTGGAGAGGCTGCGCTGCGTCCTCAACAACACCAACGACACCGTCACGGTGTGTGTCATCGGTACCGTCGTACACAGACCGTCTGCTGAGCTGTGATTAACTCTCTGCGTGTGTGTGTGTGTGCAGGGTCTGGATGCTCTGGTGCGCAGTAAGGAGCTGGAATTAGAGAGAACACTGGAGACGTGCCGGAAACTGGAGTGGATGAAGCAGCAGAGCGATGAGAAGCACACACTCGCTGTACGAGAGAGAGACGGCCTCATCCAGCAGCTGCAGATGGCTCTGCGCACACACAGCAAAGAGACCGAGGTAAACACACACGCTAGGCTAGTCTCGGATATAACCCTAACCCTAACCCCACACACTCCAGAACGTTGAGTAAAAGCAGCCAATCAGATTGGGGCTTGTGATTTGGCACAGTGTACACCTGCCTTGACCGAGTGTCTCTGTGTTGACAGGAGCTCAGGTCAGTACTGTTGGGAAAGGTGTCTGCCGCTGACGTGCTGCAGGACCTCCAGGCTCATCTCTCTGTAAAAGAGAGTCTGTTCCAGGAAGTGATGTCAGAGCGCAGCCGGCAGCTACAGGAACACCACAGACAGCTGACCGAACTGCTCGACACCATCAGCTCCAGAGATCAGGACATGAAGGTGCAGATGATCATCAGTGACCTCTGTTCTGTCCTCTGTGCTCGTCTCCTCACGTCTCATGTTCTCTCAGGATTACGGGGCGAGGCTGGGGCAGGTGATATCAGAGCGATCGGGTCAGCTGCAGGAGTTGCGTCGGCAGCTGTTGTCACGTGAACAAGAGCTGCATGATGTGAACCGGGAGAGAGAGAGAGACGCTTCTGCGGCCAGAGATCTGCAGAGACTCCAGAACCTTCTCAAGGAGAAAGACTCCTTCATACAGGTCACAGACTTCAACATATTTACTACATGAAACACATTTACCCTTCTCATCCCTGTGATGATGTGTGTAAATGTACCGCGGTAACGATGTGAGGTGTGTAAATGTACCACGGTACTGATGTGTTGTGTGTAGATTTACCGCGGTAACGATATGATGTGTGTAAATGTACCGCGGTAATGATGTGAGGTGTGTAAATGTACCGCGGTAACGATGTGAGGTGTGTAAATGTACCACGGTAATGGTGTGTTGTGTGCAGATTTACCGTGCTAACGATATGATGTGTGTAAATGTACCGCGGTAATGATGTGAAGTGTGTAAATGTACCGCGGTAACGATGTGAGGTGTGTAAATGTACCACGGTAATGATGTGTTGTGTGTAGATTTACCGCGGTAACGATATGATGTGTGTAAATGTACCGCGGTAATGATGTGAGGTGTGTAAATGTACTGCAGTAATGATGTGAGGTGTGTAACTGTACCGCAGTAACGATGTGAGGTGTGTAAATGTACCACGGTACTGATGTGTTGTGTGTAGATTTACCGCGGTAACGATATGATGTGTGTAAATGTACCACGGTAATGGTGTGTTGTGTGCAGATTTACCGTGCTAACGATATGATGTGTGTAAATGTACCGTGGTAATGACGTGAGGTGTGTAAATGTACAGCGGTAACGATGTGAGGTGTGTAAATGTACCGCGGGAACGATGTGAGGTGTGTAAATGCACCGCGGTAACGATGTGAGGTGTGTAAATGTACCACGGTAATGATGTGCTGTGTGTAAATGTACCGCGGTAACGATGTGTTGTGTGTAGATGTACCGCGGTAATGACGTGAGGTGTGTAAATGTACAGCGGTAACGATGTGATGTGTGTAAATGTACCGCGGTAATAATGTGTTGTGTGTGCAGGAGTTACTGCAGGGTCAGAGTGAGACTTTGAGCTCCACAGCACAGGGTGAGTGTCATCGCTGTTCAGCTAACATTTGATCGATTAAAATGATTCTCTTCATTCTGAGTGTGTGTGTGTGTGTTATGATGAACAGCTGTGTATACGAGCAGCTCAGGTGATCTAGAGATTCAAGCGATCAGAGATGAGCTACAGCTGACCCTCAGAAAACAAAGAGAGACTGAGGTAAAACATCAAATCATGTCACTTTTATTTGTATATCACTTTTCACAGTCCATGTCCTAAACTCTGGAAAAGCCAATGTGTTCGTTGAATAACTGAAATGATTCTTTGAACACTCTTTTGTCAGTATGTTCATGTTAGTAAGGCAGTGATTAGTGGGTTATTAAAGTTAATCAGCGGCAGAACCACCCACAGCTAAAATAACACTGAAATCTTGAATGAATTATTCTGTAAGATTTAGCTCTCTAGCTGAAATAAACACTGATTCAGTGGTTCTCAAGCCCCAAAACAGCAAAAAAGCGTTAAAATAAGCTAAAACAACCAAACATCAAGGTAATTCTAGACCTGGATGAATATACATGTTTCTAGTTATATGAAACTATACAATATTTAAAAAAAAAACCTTTTCCAGTAAATCATGAACAACTGGAAAAGTCACAGGGCCTTCAAATATTATTGTGGACAATGGAGGGGTTTGGAGTGAAAAAGGTTGAGAAACACTGACCTAATTGTGTCTGTCCTTGTGTGTGTGTGTGTGTGTGTAGCGGGAGCTGTCAGAGTTGCGCTCTCTTCTGGCTGCAGGCCGTCATGACACATTGAGCTCCGATCAGCAGGTAAGATCATGAGATGCAGTCTGTACATTCATGTGAGTGTGTGTGTACTCATGTTGTGTGTGTGTGTGTGTCAGTGTGTCCTGCAGCAGCTCGTGTCGGAGCAGCAGGCGCTGAATGAAGCTCTGAGAGCCGAGAAGAGTCTCTATCAGTCGCTCAGACGCGTCCAGGATCAAGAGGACAGGTCAGAACACAAGCACACGTCCTTCATATCACTGCGTGTGTCCGTGACGCTGCTGATATCTGTCACTCATGATGTTGATTTGTCTGTGTATGAATGTGTTGTTGAAATTGTGCCTTCAAAGTTAAAGGAGGAGTTCAGGAATGTTCTGTCGTTTTCTGACCATCATGATGTTCTAAACATGCATGACTGTTTATTCACAAAAGACCTACAGCGTATTTTTGTTTAGTGGAGCTACAGTCATCACTCATCCGTCTGTCCAACAGTGACTCAACGCGCAAACAAATATTGAGGAATTAAATGCAATGCGCGTCCAGTTGATACTGAACTTTTTTAAGGGGTCATGAATTGCATTGTTTTATTGTTTTATAATGTTTCCTGGGGTGCACTTATAATGTTAGTATGATTTTTACATCAAAAATTTTCATAATTTAGAAATAAAATAATTTAGAATTATTATTAATTAAAAATCCTACCCTGATTTTAGCCTCTGATCTGAACGCTCTGTTTGAAGGGGCGTGTCTGCTGAGAGACTTCAGTGTAAACGCCCACTGCTGTGATTGGCTGCTGAGAGACTTCAGTGTAAACGCCCACTGCTGTGATTGGCTGCTGTGAGACTCAGTGTAAACGCCCACTGCTGTGATTGGCTGCTGTGAGACTCAGTGTAAACGCCCACTGCTGTGATTGGCTGCTGTGAGACTCAGTGTAAACACCCACTGCTGTGATTGGCTGCTGTGAGACTTCAGTGTAAACACCCACTGCTGTGATTGGCTGCTGTGAGACTCAGTGTAAACACCCACTGCTGTGATTGGCTGCTGTGAGACTCAGTGTAAACGCCCACTGCTGTGATTGGCTGACATCTTTGCTTATGAAATAGCTGAGTATTACATGTGGAACTCTCTCTCAAACTTTTAGCATGTTTTTACTCTTACAGCTGTCAAGGTTAACTAATGGTGAAAGTGTTGATTATAGCATTATATTCAGATCGTGGCATGAAAGGTTGCAGTGATGATCATTGTAGTCGATCACAGAGATGTTGAGCTCATGAATGCAGTGATCTCGTCATTGCAACTGGATTTCTGCACACTAACGAATGCTTTCATCATCAACTAACAGTGCGAACACAATGTAAGAGATTCGTTGATTATAACGGGAGTTTTGGCGCGAGTCAAGAGTGATAAACTCGCACTGTTTGATTGACAGCTCCAGCGATTGTAAAGGGAGCGTTCGTGATCGCTTTCTATATATAATTTAATCACAGTTTTAATAACAGATTATTTTCATCCTACTAAGAGAAACAATGTGAAGTTGAGCGTTTAGTCATTGCTTTGATTTACTGACAATAAACGATTTTGAGACAAAAACATCTGACTGTACATGAATCATATCATATCAAAAATCACTGATCACAGGTGGTTTTGGGTAGACATATACACATCCGTTCATATCAAACGATCTTTTCCAAAGCAATAGTGACACAGTAAAACCTTTTTTACTCACATAAGTGTGAGTAAAATATATAGAAGGCACAGCATCGTTTATTAATTTCACGCTCTGTGCAAATCCAGTGCAGCGACTGTGTTTGTCCATAACCTGGCACTGCGCAACATTTTGCACTCTTCAAAGGCATGTTTATCGCTTAGTTGCTCGATCCAGTGTTAGCGTCACATCTGTTATTTACCTACTATTACTTGTCGTGCTCGAATCAGTGGGCGGGGCAACTGAACTTTAGGGTTAGTGATGTCGCCAACCCGTGAAGAAGCTCGTTGTAGTCCCTACCAGCTGTTTGTTGTAGTCCTTAAAAAGTGATTTCTGTAAAAGAAAATATCTCCCTTTGCTTTGAACTTTGAGCGTCGTAACTTTGCAGATGTTTCTGCTCAAACAGCAACATTACACACTCACTACAGTTTAAAAAAGTCAAATTATAATCAAGATTTATGTTTAATGTGATGTCATCATTGATAAAAACAGAATAAACCTGAACTCCCCCTTTAAGAGCTGAAGCTGAGAAGGAGCAGTTCTGTTCTAACCTGTCCGTGTCGTTGGACTCCAGCAGCGCAGAGAAGACGAGAGCGCTACACACCCAACTGGACTCGCTTCAGGCGCTGCGCGAGCAGCTGGACGAGACCCTGGCGCGGAGCCGAGAGACGGCGCTGGCACTGGACCGGGCCACACGGGTCCAGGCCGACTATGGAGGTGGGACACGGCAGAGTTTGGCCTCCGGGCCTGCAGGGGGCGCTGACGCTGATCTGAATGAAGTGCTAGTCGAGCATGAAGGATCATAACCAGCCAGAACTGTGTGTTTTTGTACAGTATATATGTGTTTAATCCATTATCCTCAGTAGTCTGCCTGTGAATGGTGTGTGTGTGTGTGTGTGTGTGTGTGTGGTGTTGATGTTCTGTGTTCTGTCTGCCTCATTCATGATTTTGAGTTCACACACTCAAGGTCCTGAAATGCCTTTTATGTTCAGTTTGAATTACACAGACTAGAAGCAAATGTAGAAATACACTCTTCCTTTTTACTGTGTGTTTTCTGCCAGAGCCGTGCGGCGGCGCATGCGCTCGTTCAGTGGTCCTGCATGGCTTTGTAACTTTAAGCTCTTTTTCTGTGACACAAACTGTACGGGACGATATTTTAGTGCCAAATGAGACTGATTTTACTGCATCACTCAGCTTGCTTTGTTCTTGTAAATGCAAATATGAAATCTATTTAATGTACCTCAAACTGAAAAGAAATAAATCTAACCAGATTTCTTGGCCGAAACCCTTTTGTATTTTTTTTTTTTTATTATCCATATCGAACAGTCAGAAATCACTCGGGATCAGGATAGGTGCTTCCTCACATTTCCTCCTCAGATTGTTCAGATAAACTCAAACATCACAGGTGAGTGTGTGAACTGGAGTATTTTCAGAGAAGACTTCAATGGGATTTCATTTCCACTAGTCACGTGTTGTTTTTATTATCATTGAACAGTTTGATAACCATAATTAACCAGTCATTCACGTGCATGCAGAGCGTTCATGCATCTCATGTCTGCATGGCTGTGACTTTGTGTGGTTTGATGACAATATGCAGATTTAAAATCGTTAGCTAAACTAGAAGATGAAGCATCTCATGAAACACCAAAGAAAGCACATTTCCATCTGTTCACTGCATCACACACACTGTATATCACAGGATTTTATGGCTGGTTTAATCGCCTTCCTTGTACATCACAAGTGAATTGACTAATGAATAATAAATCACGAATAATAACATTCAAAATGTGGACATGATACTCCACTTTCCTGTAACTAGGAGCCAAGAGGTCGATCTGATGTTTAGATCCTCTATTGGTCAATCATCTCTTTATCAAATAATTCTGAAGGTCAGAGGTCACCACGGGACATCCCTATGTACTTCCTGTTGTGACGGTGGCCATCATTACTGCTGATGATTTGAACTCTAGCTGAGGCATCTTACATGTATCTATTTACATCTTAAACCAGCTGAACAGAAGTGACTTTTATAGCACCATCTCTGGGTCTTTGACAGACTTTCTCTGGGCACGATTGTCAATATATATACACACCAATGAGGCATAACATTATGACCACTGACAGGTGAAGTGAATAACACTGATTATCTCTTCATCTCTTGTTAGTGGGTGGGATATATTAGGCAGCAAGTGAACATTATGTCCTCAAAGTTGATGTGTTAGAAGCAGGAAAAATGGGCAAGCGTAAGGATTTGAGTGAGTTTGACAAGGGCCAAATTGTGATGGCTAGACGACTGGGTCAGAGCATCTCCAAAACTGCAGCTCTTGTGGGTGTTCCCGGTCTGCAGTGGTCAGTCTCTATCAAAAGTGCTCCAAGGAAGGAACAGTGGTGAACCGGCGACAGGGTCATGGGCGGCCAAGGCTCATTGATGCACGTGGGGAGCGAAGGCTGGCCCGTGTGGTCCGATCAAACAGACGAGCTACTGTAGCTCAAAGAAGTTAATGCTGGTTCTGATAGAAAGGTGTCAGAATACACAGTGCATCGCAGTTTGTTGCGAGCTGGCCGAGGCAGTGTGATGCTTTGGGCAATGTTCTGCTGGCAAACCTTGGGTCCTGCCATCCACGTGGATGAATATGTTATTACCACCTACCTAAGCATTGTTGCAGACCATGTAAACCATTTCATTGAAACGGTATTCCCTGGTGGCTGTGGCCTCTTTCAGCAGAATAATGTGCCCTGACACAAAGCAAAAATGCTTCAGGAATGGTTTGAGGAGCACAACAATGGTGGTGTTGACTTGGCCTCCAAATTCCCCAGATCTCAATCCAATCGAGCATCTGTGGGATGTGCTGAACAAACAAGTCCGATCCATGGAGGCCCCACCTCTCAACTTACAGGACTTAAAGGATCTGCTGCTAATATCTTGGTGCCAAATACCACAGCACACCTTCAGGGGTCTAGTGGAGTTCATGCCTCGACGGGTCAGGGCTTTGGACCAACATAATAGGAAGGTGGTCATAATGTTATGCCTGATCAGTGTGTAAGTGAGGTTCCTAAACGTAATTTAGGGAGGAGCGAGCCCATCAAAGCTTCCAATCAACAGCCAGAGTATATAAGCAGCTGCTTACCTCTCAGTCTCAGCTGTTCCAGCATCCCTCCACATCTCCAAACTCCACCTTCATCTTAGGTACCTTGCCCTATGTAATTATATCCTATATTTAGTCACTGTGAGTGTATATCAGAGCTCGAGTTCAAGCTGCTTCATCAAGCCCCTCATCAGTGGACAACAAGCCAAATAAGTTTAACCTAATATCTTAAGATTTTATCGGCAAACTTATTAATATCAATATAAAAATCTCTATTTATCTGTCAATATGAAACGCTATATTTATCTGTCCTACATGATGTATTCATACAGTTAATCACGATATTGTCATCATACACATCTGAAGATTTCATAGACTCTAATAACCCTTCAGCATGAGTGGAATAAACACAGTTTGATCTCTAGTGTGACTGGTTAGCTGTAGTTAGTGATCATAGTCAGTGTAGTTCTTTCTTTCTTTCTTTCTTTCTTTCTTTTTGCTACTGTAGTTTCAGGTCTTTTGTGTAAACTCATGTTATATAACTAGAATGGCAGAGCAGAAAGTAACTTTAAAGGGATTGTTCACAGAAATAATCATTCTGTCATAATTTACTCTCTCTCATATCGTTCAAACCTGAATGACTTTCTGTCTTCTGTTACACACAAAAGAAGACTTTAGAGGAATACAAACAGTAAACCTGCTGACTGTCATTGTATGGTCAAAACAAACATCTTCTTTTGTCAGAAGTCATTGCGCTTTAGAAAGACAGGCTGTGTAAATGAAGACAAATGTTCTGTGTTTTTGTTTGAACTTTCCCTTTAACGTTCCCCATGTGAGAGACAGAGGAATGGCAGTGGTGATGAAGGGAGGAAGAAAAGACAGCTGGACAGATGGGTTAGCTGGACGTAGAGAGACAAAATGAGACGATGACGAAGGAAAGAGGTGTGTGAAGAGGAATCTTAGTGTCTTTTGTGTTTCATTCTAGAATCCAGCAGTGATGAAGATGAAGAAGATCCTGACAGCAGCAGCAGTGAAGAGTTCACCGACAGCATAGAGGACGACGACATCAAACTCACGGCTCAGAGTCTGACGAGCTCGCAGGTAAAAACTCATTCAGAGCCACGTCTGTCAGCATTAGTCATCAGTCAGCATCAGTTGTCAGTCAGCATCAGTCGTCAGTCAGCATCTGTCATCAGTCAGCATCAGTCGTCATTCAGCATCAGTCGTCAGTCAGCATCAGTCATCAGTCATCAGTCGTCAGTCAGCATCAGTCGTCAAACATCAGTCGTCAGTCAGCATCAATCATCAGTCGTCAGTCAGCATCAGTTGTCAGTCAGCATCAGACGTCAGTCAGCATCAGTCGTCAGTCAGCATCAATCATCAGTCGTCAGTCAGCATCAGTCGTCAGTCAGCATCAGTCAGCATCAGACGTCAGTCAGCATCAGACGTCAGTCAGCATCAGTCGTCAGTCAGCATCAGTCGTCTGTCAGCATCACTCGTCAGTCAGCATCACTCGTCAGTCAGCATCAGTCGTCATTCAGCATCAGTCGTCAGTCAACATCAGTCATCAGTCAGCATCAGTCAGCATCGGTCGTCAGTCAGCATTGGTCGTCTGTCAGCATCGGTCGTCAATCAGCATCAGTCGTCTGTCAGCATCAGTCAGCATCAGTCATCAGTTGTCAGTCAGCATCAGTCATCTGTCAGCATCAGTCATCGGTCGTCTGTCAGCATCGGTCGTCAGTCAGCATCAGTCAGCATCAGTCGTCAGTCAGCATCGGTCGTCATTCAGCATCTGTCGTCTGTCAGCATCAGTTGTCAGTCAGCATCAGTTAGCATCAGTCATCAGTCAGCATCAGTCGTCAGTCAGCATCAGTAGTCAGTCAGAATCAGCCGTCAGTCAGCATCAGTTGTCAGTCGTCAGTCAGCATCAGTTAGCATCAATCGTCAGTCAGCATCAGTCATCAGTCGTCAGTCAGCATCAGTTGTCATTCAGCATCAGTTAGCATCAGTCGTCAGTCAGCATCAGTCATCAGTCGTCAGTCAGCATCAATCATCAGTCGTCAGTCAGCATCAGTCGTCAGTCAGCATCAGTCGTCTGTCAGCATCAGTCGTCTGTCAGCATCACTCGTTAGTCAGCATCAGTCGTCAGTCAGCATCAGTCGTCAGTCAGCATCAGTCGTCAGTCAGCATCAGTCATCTGTCAGCGTCAGTCAGCATCAGTCAGCATCAGTCGTCAGTCAGCATCAGTCGTCAGTCAGCATCAGTCATCAATCGTCAATCAGCATCAGTCATCAATCGTCAGTCAGCATCAGTCAGCAGTGGTCAGTCAGCATCAGTCATCAATCGTCAGTCAGCATCAGTCATCAATCGTCAGTCAGCATCAGTCATCAGTCGTCAGTCAGCATCAGTCATCAGTCATCAGTCGTCAGTCAGCATCAGTCGTCAAACATCAGTCGTCAGTCAGCATCAATCATCAGTCGTCAGTCAGCATCAGTTGTCAGTCAGCATCAGACGTCAGTCAGCATCAGTCGTCAGTCAGCATCAATCATCAGTCGTCAGTCAGCGTCAGTCAGCATCAGTCAGCATCAGACGTCAGTCAGCATCAGACGTCAGTCAGCATCAGACGTCAGTCAGCATCAGTCGTCTGTCAGCATCACTCGTCAGTCAGCATCAGTCGTCAGTCAGCATCAGTCGTCATTCAGCATCACTCGTCAGTCAACATCAGTCATCAGTCAGCATCAGTCAGCATCAGTCGTCAGTCAGCATCAGTCAGCATCAGTCATCAGTCAGCATCAGTCGTCATTCAGCATCAGTCGTCTGTCAGCATCAGTCAGCATCAGTCATCTGTCAGCATCAGTCTTCTGTCAGCATCAGTCGTCTGACAGCATCATTTGTCAGTCAGCATCGGGCATCAGTCAGCATTAGTCGTCAGTCAGCATCGGTCGTCAGTCAGCAGTCGTCAGTCAGCATCAGTCATCATTCAGCATCAGTCATCTGTCAGCGTCAGTCAGCATCAGTTGTCAGTCAGCATCAGTCGTCAGTCAGCATTAGTCATCAGTCGTCAGTCAGCATCAGTCATCAATCGTCAATCAGCATCAGTCGTCAGTCAGCATCAGTCATCAATCGTTAGCATCAGTCGTCAGTCAGCATCAGTCGTCAGTCAGCATCAGTCATCAGTCAGCATCGGTCGTCTGTCAGCATCGGTCGTCTGTCAGCATCGGTCGTCAGTCAGCATCAGTCGTCTGTTAGCATCAGTCGTCAGTCAGCAGCATCAGGCAGCATCAGTCGTCAGTCAGCATCAGTCAGCATCGGTCGTCTGTCAGCATCGGTCGTCAGTCAGCATCAGTTGTCTGTCAGCATCAGTTGTCAGTCAGCACTTGTCGTCATTCAGCATCAGTCATCTGTCAGCGTCTGTCAGCGTCAGTCAGCATCAGTCAGCATCAGTCGTCTGTCAGCATCAGTCAGCATCAGTCGTCTGTCAGCATCATTTGTCAGTAAGCATCGGTCATCAATCAGCATCAGTCGTCATTCAGCATCGGTCGTCAGTCAGCATTGGACGTCAGTCAACATCGGTCGTCATTCAGCATCAGTCATCTGTCAGCATCTGTCATCTGTCAGCATCAGTCAGCATTGGTCATCAGTCAGCATCAGTTGTCAGTCGTCAGTCAGCATCAGTCGTCAGTCAGCATCAGTCAGCATCAGACGTCAGTCAGCATCAGACGTCAGTCAGCATCAGTCGTCAGTCAGCATCAGTCGTCTGTCAGCATCACTCGTTAGTCAGCATCAGTCGTCAGTCAGCATCAGTCGTCAGTCAGCATCAGTCGTCATTCAGCATCAGTCGTCAGTCAACATCAGTCATCAGTCAGCATCAGTCAGCATCAGTCGTCAGTCAGCATCGGTCGTCTGTCAGCATCGGTCGTCAGTCAGCATCAGTCGTCTGTCAGCATCAGTCAGCATCAGTCATCAGTCAGCATCAGTCGTCATTCAGCATCAGTCGTCTGTCAGCATCAGTCAGCATCAGTCATCTGTCAGCATCAGTCTTCTGTCAGCATCAGTCGTCTGACAGCATCATTTGTCAGTCAGCATCAGGCATCAGTCAGCATCAGTCGTCAGTCAGCATCAGTCATCTGTCAGCACCAGTCATCATTCAGCATCAGTCGTCTGTCAGCATCAGTCATCAGTCAGCATCAGTCGTCAGTCAGCATCAGTCGTCAGTCAGCATCGGTCGTCAGTCAGCAGTCGTCAGTCAGCATCAGTCATCATTCAGCATCAGTCATCTGTCAGCGTCAGTCAGCATCAGTTGTCAGTCAGCATCAGTCGTCAGTCAGCATTAGTCATCAGTCGTCAGTCAGCATCAGTCATCAATCGTCAATCAGCATCAGTCGTCAGTCAGCATCAGTCATCAGTCAGCATCGGTCGTCTGTCAGCATCGGTCGTCTGTCAGCATCGGTCGTCAGTCAGCATCAGTCGTCTGTTAGCATCAGTCGTCAGTCAGCAGCATCAGGCAGCATCAGTCGTCAGTCAGCATCAGTCAGCATCGGTCGTCTGTCAGCATCGGTCGTCAGTCAGCATCAGTCGTCTGTTAGCATCAGTCAGCATCAGTCGTCAGTCAGCATCAGTTGTCAGTCAGCACTAGTCGTCATTCAGCATCAGTCATCTGTCAGCATCAGTCATCTGTCAGCGTCAGTCAGCATCAGTCTGCATCAGTCGTCTGTCAGCATCATTTGTCAGTAAGCATCGGTCATCAATCAGCATCAGTCGTCATTCAGCATCGGTCGTCAGTCAGCATTGGACGTCAGTCAACATCGGTCGTCATTCAGCATCAGTCATCTGTCAGCATCTGTCATCTGTCAGCATCAGTCAGCATTGGTCATCAGTCAGCATCAGTTGTCAGTCGTCAGTCAGCATCAGTCAGCATCAGTCGTCAGTCAGTATCAGTCGTCAGTCAGCAGCAGTCGTCATTCAGCATCGGTCGTCAGTCAGCATTGGACGTCAGTCAACATCGGTCGTCATTCAGCATCAGTCATCTGTCAGCATCTGTCATCTGTCAGCATCAGTCAGCATTGGTCATCAGTCAGCATCAGTTGTCAGTCGTCAGTCAGCATCAGTCGTCATCCAGCATCAGTCGTCAGTCAGCGTCAGTCAGCATCAGTCGTCTGTCAGCATCAGTTGTCAGTCAGCGTCAGTCAGCATTAGTCAGTCAGCGTCAGTCAGCATCAGTCATCAGTCGTCAGTCAGCATCGGTCGTCTGTCAGCATCAGTCAGCATCAGTTGTCAGTCAGCACCAGTTGTCATTCAGTATCAGTCATCTGCCAGCGTCAGTCAGCATGTCAGCATCAGTCAGCATCAGTCGTCAGTCAGCATCAGTCGTCTGTCAGCATCAGTCAGCATCAGTTGTCTGTCAGCATCAGTCGTCTGTCAGCATCAGTCATCAGTCAGCATCAGTCGTCAGTCAGCATTAGTCGTCAGTCAGCATCGGTCGTCAGTCAGCAGTCGTCAGTCAGCACCAGTCATCATTCAGCATCAGTCATCTGTCAGCGTCAGTCGTCAGTTAGCATTAGTCATCAGTCGTCAGTCAGCATCAGTCATCAATCGTCAATCAGCATCAGTCGTCAGTCAGCATCAGTCATCAATCGTCAATCAGCATCGGTCGTCAGTCAGCATCAGTCGTCTGTTAGCATCAGTCGTCAGTCAGCAGCATCAGTCGTCAGTCAGCATCAGTCAGCATCGATCGTCTGTCAGCATCAGTCGTCTGTTAGCATCAGTCAGCATCAGTCGTCAGTCAGCATCAGTCATCAGTCAGCATCAGTTGTCTGTCAGCATCAGTTGTCTGTCAGCATCAGTTGTCAGTCAGCACTAGTCGTCATTCAGCATCAGTCCTCTGTCAACGTCAGTCAGCATCAGTCAGCATCAGTCGTCTGTCAGCATCAGTCGTCTGTCAGCATCAGTCAGCATCAGTCGTCTGTCAGCATCAGTCATCTGTCAGCATCAGTCAGCATCAGTCGTCTGTCAGCATCATTTGTCAGTAAGCATCGGTCATCAGTCAGCATCAGTCGTCATTCAGCATCGGTCGTCAGTCAGCATTGGACGTCAGTCAACATCGGTCGTCATTCAGCATCAGTCATCTGTCAGCATCAGTCGTCTGTCAGCATCAGTCAACATTGGTCGTCAGTCAGCATCAGTTGTCAGTCAGCATCAGTCAGCATCAGTCGTCAGTCAGTATCAGTCGTCAGTCAGCATCAGTCGTCTGTCAGCATCAGTTGTCAGTCAGCGTCAGTCAGCATTAGTCAGTCAGCGTCAGCTAGCATCAGTCGTCAGTCAGCATCAGTCGTCAGTCAATTGCCAATTGTTTCAAAGCAGCTTCACAGTGGTAACAGGAAAATAATGCAACGGAATTTGATTCGGCTGTACAGCCGCTCTGGTGAAAACGGTGTCAGTCAGCATCAGTCGTCTGTCAGCATCATTTGTCAGTAAGCATCGGTCATCAGTCAGCATCAGTCGTCATTCAGCATCGGTCGTCAGTCAGCATTGGACGTCAGTCAACATCGGTCGTCATTCAGCATCAGTCATCTGTCAGCATCAGTCGTCTGTCAGCATCAGTCAACATTGGTCGTCAGTCAGCATCAGTTGTCAGTCAGCATCAGTCAGCATCAGTCGTCAGTCAGTATCAGTCGTCAGTCAGCATCAGTCGTCTGTCAGCATCAGTTGTCAGTCAGCGTCAGTCAGCATTAGTCAGTCAGCGTCAGCTAGCATCAGTCGTCAGTCAGCATCAGTCGTCAGTCAATTGCCAATTGTTTCAAAGCAGCTTCACAGTGGTAACAGGAAAATAATGCAACGGAATTTGATTCGGCTGTACAGCCGCTCTGGTGAAAACGGTGTCAGTCAGCATCAGTCGTCTGTCAGCATCAGTCAGCGTCAGTCGTCAGTCAGCATCAGTCAGCATCAGTCGTCTGTCAGCATCAGTCAGCATCAGTCAGCATCAGTCGTCTGTCAGCATCAGTCAGCATCAGTCGTCTGTCAGCATCAGTTGTCAGTCAGCATCAGTCGTCTGTCAGCATCATTTGTCAGTCAGCATCGGTCGTCAGTCAGCAGTCGTCAGTCAGCATCGGTCTTCAGTCAGCATTGGTCGTCAGTCATCAGTCGTCAGTCAGCATCAGTTGTCAGTCAGCATCAGTCAGCATCAGTCATCAGTCGTCAGTCAGCGTCAGTCAGCATCAGTCGTCAGTCAGCATCAGTCATCAATCGTCAATCAGCATCAGTCGTCAGTCAGCATTAGTCATCAATCGTCAGTCAGCATCAGTCATCAATCAGCATCAGTCGTCAGTCAGCGTCAGTCAGCATCAGTCGTCAGTTAGCATCAGTCATCAGTCGTCAGTCAGCATCAGTCATCAATCGTCAATCAGCATCAGTCGTCAGTCAGCATTAGTCATCAATCGTCAGTTAGCATCAGTCATCAATCGTCAGTCAGCATCAGTCATCAATCGTCAATCAGCATCAGTCATCAATCGTCAGTCAACATCAGTCGTCAGTCAGCATCAGTCATCAGTCGTCAGTCAGCATCAGTCGTCAGTCAGCATCAGTCATCAATCGTCAGTCAGCATCAGTCATCAATCGTCAGTTAGCATCAGTCGTCAGTCAGCATCAGTCATCAGTCGTCAGTCAGCATCGGTCGTCTGTCAGCATCAGTTGTCAGTCAGCACCAGTTGTCATTCAGTATCAGTCATCTGTCAGCGTCAGTCAGCATCAGTCAGCATCAGTCGTCAGTCAGCATCAGTGAGCATCAGTCGTCTGTCAGCATCAGTCGTCAGTCAGCATCAGTCGTCTGTCAGCATCAGTCAGCATCAGTCGTCTGTCAGCATCAGTCGTCAGTCAGCATCAGTCGTCAGTCAGCATCAGTCGTCAGTCAGCATCGGTCGTCAGTCAGCAGTCGTCAGTCAGCATCAGTCTGATCAAAGACTCCATGCTGAGGAATGGGTCTGATGAAGGCCACACTGTCCTCTATTGTCGAGACCTCGTGATATTGAAACGTTTGTCTTGAGGCTTTTAATTCACGCCTGGAGCTGTAAGCTCCTTTATCTCCATACTTGTAAAAGAAAATGTCATTAACTCATATGAACATTTAAAATGTAAAGCCTTCCTTTCTAAAATCTGTAAAAATGTCCAACCTAACTTCCTGTGTTGACAGGAAATGCACCAGCACACGTAGGAAACAAAGCAGCGTGTGGGATCTTTAACTTCTGTTTGGAGTTCTTGTAGTTTAGAGCTCACTGTGCTCTCCTGACAGAAAGCTGAGGAGTACGGCCCACTGGTGACGTCCCAGAATGCATCAGAGGGGAGAAGATGTGACGAGGCGGAGCAGAGTAATCGAGACGAATGCGAGACGGTTGAAGTGACGGTCCAGCCCGACGACTCCTCGCTCAGGTATAACATCCATCAGTCTGTGTGGATCGCTTCTGTTTGCTCTCGTAGAAACGCTCTACATGTTTCACTGAATCTCAGGGAGCCAGAGGACGCGTCTGTGAGGAGTCGAGGGCTGGAGAAGCATGAAGCAGACCGGCGAAACTCCCACGAGCCTCAGAGAGTTTACCGTACGTTCCGAGAGGAAGAGGAGGAGGAAGAGTATGATGATGAAGATGGAGAGGAAGATGTCCGGGCCACTCAAGGCAAGCGCAGGCCGCCGTGTGTGAAGCTGCGGGAGGGCAGGTGGAAGAGGAGGTGCACCAGACCTCATTCACTGGACCTCGGAGCGCTGCTGTCACACACACCTGCGGCACAGCACATAGCTCAGGTAATGGACGACTAGCGCTGGGTAACCCTAACCAGGTTAACTGTCATACAGTGTGTGTGAAGGATTCCGTGTGTTTGCTTTATGACCAGGATGTAGAGATGGAGCGAGAGGTTGAGGGCGACAGCAGCGGGTCGAGTGCCAGAGGAGGAGGCGAAGCCGTCGGGTTCTGGCAGCATGTGGAGGCGGGGCTTCGGGAGCAGGCGGAGCGTCTCCGTAGTGACCTTGCTGTGAGCCGTCAGGAGAGCCACGAGCTGCAGGAGAGACTGATGGTGTCGGAGGCAACAGTGCATGCGCAGGCCGAACAACTGAAAGACTACAGAGAGCTGCTCAGTGAGGACACACACACGCACTAACACACACACATGCGCTCACACACACACACTCACGCACACTAACACACACTAACACACACACACTCTCACACTCACACACACTAACACACACCCACTCGCACACACTAACACACACACACTCACACACACGCTCTTACACACACTCGCGTAGACTAACACACACACACTCACACACATACACTCTCTCTCACACTCACACACACGCACTAACACGCGCATTGACACACACGCACTCTGTCATACACTCTTCCTTCAGTCTGAACACAGCTGTGATGAGTGCCGTCTGATCTGTGTCCTCAGCGGAGAGCGCCGTCCAGCGGGACAGTAAACAGGTGCAGGTGGATCTTCAGGATCTGGGATACGAGACGAGCGGCCGCAGTGAGAATGAAGCGGAGAGAGACGACGCCAGCAGCCCCGGTACACTCACACCTCACACAGTCACACACACTAGTGCTTCTGTCTGCACTCTTTAATTCAAGGCACACCTTTTCATTACAAATTATATTATCAGCATGACAATCTGAATGAAGAAGGACTTTTGCTTTAATGATGGAACACTGGAGCTGATGATCACGATCTGAGCAGTGTCACATGTGATTACTCAACTAAAAGTAGGGCTCAATTTTCAAAACCCTAAAACTTTGATTATAAGGTTTCACACGCTTTCATGTGCTCTCATTTCTCTCTGTGCACAACAGCATTCTGGGATGCGGTTCTTCTCAGTCACAAACGTTTAGCACTGGATTAAACTCTAGTGAAAGATCTTGACGTGTTTGTTTTCCTGTTTGTCAGAGTTTGATGAGTTGGAGATGTCCCTCTCGGTTACGGGGAGCAGACGCTGCGGTTGGAGTGGCGACAGCAACGGCGCTCAGACTGACGACCCGTCCTCGCTGCAGTATTTGGTGCAGGACCTGCGGGCTCAGCTCTCTCGCTGCCACAAAGTGATCCGCAGCCTGCAGCTGCGCATGCGCTCGCTCTCCGCCACCTCCGACTACGCCTCCAGCCTGGAGCGTACGCCTCGCAAGGTACCGCGGCATGGATCTGTTACTCACTGTACAGCAAGATCACATTAGCTTGATCGTATCATACTTGGATATGTTTATCTGGATCGTTGATTTCCTACCTTCATGACATGAATAGTTGGTGTTGATTCATGTCTTCTGATGACAGACTCTGTGTCTGAACCCGTCAGGTGAACTGGGCGTTTCAGGTGACCGCAGCTCACAGCGGTCTGGACGAGGACGAGGGCTGGCAGTCTGACGGGCCTCAGAGACCCAGCCGAGAGCTGCAGGAGCTGGTGAGCCGCGTGGCGCTGCTGGAGACACAGATCCAGAGCTCCAAGCTGGAAGGCAAGAGCGGCCCGGAGGAGGGCAAATGTGCCACCTGGCCTGGGTGAGCTCGCGTCACGCACCGTCAAACAAACACCCACCCCTTAAAAACAAGCTCTTCGTGGTCTTGACAGCACGAGTGCAAACCCTAAACAGTGCAAAACTCAAAGCGTATATTTCTGTTGTAAAGTACCAAACCTTTCCTCTTCCTGTTTGTACAGGAAGTACAACACGCTGATCCAGGCACAGGCACGGGAGCTGTCACACCTGCGGCAGAAGATGCGAGAGGGCCGAGGCGTCTGCCACATCCTCACGCAGCACCTGAGCGACACCACCAAAGCCTTCGAGGAGCTGCTGCGCGCCAACGACATCGATTACTACATGGGCCAGAGCTTCCGGGAGCAGCTTTCCCAGAGTTCCTCTCTCGCTCAGAGAGTCAGCAGCAAAATCAGTGGACGTGAGCGTGCGTACACACACACACACGCACAGTAACGCATGTCAGCAATCACACAATGCTGTCGTTCATCCAGGCAACGATGAAGCATTGAGTTCTTTATAATTTACTGATTGTGTCCTTGTCATACAGTCCGTCATCACATGCTGTCTTTGTTGTCAGGTGATCGTTCAGAGCAGCGAGATGATAAAGCGGGTCATGAGCTGCTAGCGCTGAGGTCAGTGTCTCGTCTGGAATATAGTATGCATTCCTTCACTTTATTGATTGCAGGTGATCATGTTCATGTCTTCAACAGGTTGAGTAAGGAGCTCCAACACAAAGATCAAATCATCAAGTCTCTCCACACACGGTTACAGAAGCGCCCTGACACGCCCTGCAGCAGCCACGCCGCCTCTGAGACAACAGACCAATCAGATTGCATCTCATTCGTGTCTGACGAGAGAGGCTCCACCAATGAGGATGTGGAGCTGTGCTCAGACGTGGATGCCGTCAGTGAGTTTGCACAGGAAGAGACGGAGGCTGAGCCCAAAGACAGTAAATATTTTTGCTTATACACACAGAACAATATATTATACTTACACAAATAAAACAAAGTCAAAGCGTTTATTATATGTATGGGGTACTAAATACAATGAGATTCTTAGTAAACATGTAATTTATATTTTAAGGGTGTATATAATAGATTCAGTACTCAGATCTGGCAGCAACACAATAGCAGTGTTTTAGTAACAGCTCCACCGTCTACAGGTGTTTTCACCGGACTCTTGTCCAGCTCACAGCCTCTGATCCAGACCCACAGCTGGTCTGCTCACGCTGATCCCATGACCTTTGCCCCCCTGACCTGCCCTTACCCTGGCGGCCACAGGCCACCGATGAGAAGTGAGCAGACAGCATGTGTGTGTGTTTGTCCCTGGCTGACTGACTAACAGACAGTTTTGAGGAAATATTTTAACATTCAGATTCTTAATGCATCATAAGCTTTGATGTGTGACATGCTGTGAATGATCTGAAGTGTCATGAAACCCTCTTGTTTCAGCACAGGTTATACATTTAGAGACTTTCCCATAAAATGTGTCGGCATCATTCATTTATTCCTGTGTTATTATATATATATATAACCTGCGAATTCTGTTGCTCTCATCTGCTAGAAACCAGCAGATTAGAGACTCGCTGTGATTTGATCATGTCGCTGTCAGTTAAAGTCTCATGAATAAGCCAGTAGCACCGCTGATTTTCAGTTCAAATGTGTGAAAATATTGTCTCAAACACCACATATACATCTGTTAATGTTTCATGATATAATCAATTACAGTAATCAGTCATTTTATTTTAGACGACTGAAGCATGTCGCCAGTCATTTAGTGCTTAAAAGTGTAAACATCTAGTTTCATTTGGCATTTTCTGTTGTTATTTTTTTAAAATACTTTGTGCTGATATTATGCTGTTTGGAGGGTTTCCTTTGGTGTAAATATGCAGAACCGTTTAGATCGGGCAGCATATCTGTGCAAAAGAGCTGAGTGACGAACAACACTGATCCACACCTGCCCTTAAACTGCACTCACAAAACAAACCTCTTTGCTGTTCTGCTTTTCTTTGCAGTTTGAGAGCATGTGACGACCATTAATGCGATGTTCTGAATTCTGAATATCTGCTTCGCTCTTTATCCAACAGCGTTCAGCGCGCCTCACTCGCTCTCCAGCTATCAGCTAACCGTGCACACGCCCCGCTCCATCGATTACACGCCTGTATCCCATCATGCACTGGGAAAGAGTGGAGGCCCATCTGTGCAGACAGATGCATTGTGGGACATGGAGAATATGATTCAGCCAATCAGAGGTTTTGATGGATCATCGTATTATCAGTGTGGCAACAGCCAGTCAGGTGTGTGTGTGACTATTGCAGCTCAATTAGAGGTTTAAATACAAGCAAACTGGTGAATAACAAGAACAAGTTAAGAGAAAAAAAACATTTTCAAATTCATTGCCATGATTATGATGTGATGATTTTGACAGGTGTAGACGTGATTGAGGAACATCTGAGAGAGATTCGATCTCTGCGCCAACGACTGGAAGATTCCATCAGAACCAACGAGAGATTGAGACAGCAATTAGAGGGACGCCTGGTCACCGCGGCGAGAGACACAGGTGTGTGTGTGTGAGTGTGTGTGTTTTCTTCTGAGTCGAAAAATAAGCAGATCTAGCAGTTTTAAGGCCTTTCTGCATGCAAAAAACTTTCCTTCCACGAAATGCGAAATACCTCTAGTTATAGTTACTAAAGAAAGAAATTCCTTAAACATAAGTTCAACAATTCACATAATGAATCACATAATGTATTTAATGCCTCTGCTAAAGCTGGGTATGTATTTCATCTGTGTGTGTGTGTGTGTGTGTGTGTGTGTGTGTGTGTGCGTGCGTGCGTGTGTGTGTGCGTGCATGTGTGTGCGTGTGTGTGCGTGTGTGTGAGCGTGTGTGTGTGCGTGTGTGTGCGTGTGTGCGCGTGTGAGTGTGTGTGTGTGTGTACAGATCATCACATGACTGATATTCAGAATAACGATGACTGTCAGTGTCGCATTGCTTTTATACAACAGTTCAATGAACACAGTGTTCATAATCAGCCAATAAATCTCTGTTTAGTCTGGATGTCTCACTTCAGAAATCACTGAGTTGTTTAATGCATAATGACAGTGTTTAAATTGTCTGTGTGATTGTCTACAGATGTAAGAACATTTCAAACAAACTAATGGCTCATCACTGGTGTGTGTGTGTGTGTGTGTGTGTGGGTTTGACAGTGGCTCCAACCAACATCTTTATCCAGAGTCATGATGCAGTCAGTCAGCTGACCAATGAAGTCAGAGCATTAAAGGAGGAAAATCTGGCACTACAGTCCAGGTTACAAGCCAGCAGAGGTACACACTGCCAATCCAATTCCACTAATGCCAACGTAATTTTCGAGTCTGTTCACAAGAATGTTGTGGTCGATAATATCAAATGCAGCACTAAGATCAAGTAACACTAACAGAGAGATACAACCACGATAGGATGATAAGAGTAAATCATATGTAACTCTAATGAGAGCAGTCTCAGTACTATGATACGGTCTAAATCCTGACTGGAAATCCTCACAGATAGCATTTCTTTCTAAAAAGGAGCATAGTTGTGAGGACACTGCCTTTTCTAGTATTTTTGACAGAAAGGGTAGATTTGAGATTGGCCTGTAATTGACTAATTCTCTAGGATAAAGTAGCGTTTTTTTAATAAGTGGTTTAATGATAGCCAGCTTAAAAGTTTTCATGACAATGACAAAGATGAATTAATGAATTAATGAAGAGGATCTATGACCTCTGGAAGCATCTCTTTTAGTAGCTTAGTCGGTATAGGGTCGAGCATACATGTTGTTGATTTTGATGATTTAACAAGTTTAGCCAATTCTTCTTCTCCTATAGCAGTGAATGAATGTAATTTTTCCTCAGTGACACTACAATGCACTGTCTGATGTGATACTGTAGTAGACGGCTGCATGGTTATAATTTTCTCTCTAATATTATCAATCTTGCAAGTAAAGAAGTTCATAAAGTCATTACTGCTGTGCTGTTTGCAAACGTCAGAAGTTGAAGCTTTATTTCTTGTTAATTTAGCCACTTTATCAAATAAATACCTAGGGTTGTGTGTGTTTTCTTCTAAGAGTCGAAAAGTAAGCAGATCTAGCCGTTTTTAAGGCCTTTCTGTACACAATAACACTTTCCTTCCACGAAATGAGAAATACCTCTAGTTTTACAATTACTATGGATAAAGAAAGAAATGCCTTCTCCAAATGACTAGACAACCGATAATAGCTGTTGAGCTCCTTCTGAGCTCTTCTTTTACCCTGTCCACCAATCTGCAGAGCACATAGACATCATTTGTGGACAACACTTCTAAACATAAGTTCAACAATTCACATAATGAATCACAAAGTCGTCCCCGGCGTGACGACTCCAATCTTTCGAATAATCCTACGAATATCTATTGATCTAATATGACTTCTGACCTGTAATGTTGCCAGAATCATAATCATACACTATTTGTTCGTCGGCCAGAGGAGAACTGGCACCCCGACTGAGCCTGGTTTCTCCCAAGGTTTTTTCTCCATTCTGGCCCTGAAGGAGTTTTGGTTCCTTGCCACCGTCGCCTTTGGCTTTTGGCTTGCTCAGTTGAGGACACTTAAATTTCAACTATATTACTGATCTGCCCGCATTGACACTATATGATAATTGAAATGAGCTGATGACATCACCGTTTTCACCAGAGCGGCTGTACAGCCGAATCAAATTCTGTTGCATTATTTTCCTGTTACCACTGTGAAGCTGCTTTGAAACAATTGCCATTGTAAAAAGCACTATATAAATAAAGGTGATTTGATTTGATTTGACAAAGCTGGTTATGTATTTCATCAAAACACACGCACATTCATTCACATGAATCATTGAGTCTTTGTTGTGGAATGATTATCACTGGCTTTAGAACTCTGGAGAGTTTATAATCTGTGAGTTTATTATCTGATATTTGTATGATGCAGACAGCAGTGAAGAGGTGGAGCAGCTCAGGGAGGCGGTGCTTTCTGGGCGTGTTCGTCTGCAACAGGCGGAGTTAGAGGCGGAGCAATGGAAGGAGGAGTTGAGAAGGCTGCAGAAGCACAACTGTGAGCAAAGTCAACAAATCCAGCAACTGCGACAAGACAGACAAAACAGTCAGGAGCACAACAACAGGTCAGAGAAACCATATGAAGAGCAGCTTCATGTAAAGAAAGTTTCAATAGAGTGACTGGCAATTTCTGATCGTGACTGGAACTCTTGCTTACTAATGAGTGTGAGATATACACATGAATGAAAGGCTGTGTAACTGGTGATGTGTGTTCAGACTGCAGCACGAGGTGAGTTTACTCCAGCAGCAGTTAGCCGAAAGCAGACAGCTTCTACACTCCCTACAGGGTGAACTACGACTGTACGACCGAGTGTGTGGTGCGAGAAAGAGCGCCGCTGCAGGTAAGACACACCGCAAGAGCACCACAAGGTCTGTACATCTCACAGGAATAATCAGCCCCTCAAAAATAAAACTCTTCTGGCATTGTTTATACACACTCATGTTGTTGCAAACCTGTACGGGCGTCTTTGTTTTAGGAAAACACAACAGTTTAGCCACGCTGCTCTTTTACATACAATTAAATGCAGACCCGTCCAGCTCCAGAAATGATGAAACAATATTCCAACAATGTTGCGCAGCGAATGGATAGAATGGATAGAAATTGTGGCTATTGACTGAAAATCTGTGGTGCGAATCATTATTTGATTTGATGGCAGTCATGGCACGCATCAGTATATACACGAGTATGTATATATACAGTGATTATATACAGTGATAAGTGATTTTGAGAATCTGCCGCTAATTGCAGAGGGAAAGATTATCGCCGAGTGACAGTTTAATCAAAATGCATATTGATTTATTAACTGCTCTCTCTCTCTCTCTCTCTCTCTCTTTCTCGCTCTCTGCCTCTGCTCAGGGTTTGCATGTGAGGTGCCGTGCCCGTCAGTGGAGTTGGGGGATCTGTTGGTAGAAGTTCGGGCTCTAAGGGCCCAGCTGGAGCACAGTGTACAGGAGAACAGTGCTCTACGAGCTCAACTGCAGAAGCAGCTGGATCATTCGGTCGAGCAGCGCCCGTCACCCATCATTCCGGCCAGCCCGCTGCGGGATGTGCTTTACCGCCGTCAGCTTCTCCACGGTAACGTGTGGACGTCTTGATTTCACTTCAGCTGTCTGTCTTGTGTAATTTAACAACTAG
Organism: Coreius guichenoti; assembly: GCA_039654105.1. Lineage (NCBI taxonomy): Eukaryota > Metazoa > Chordata > Actinopteri > Cypriniformes > Gobionidae > Coreius > Coreius guichenoti. Next base: position 26,238 of record JBAPCB010000124.1, on the reverse strand, counting down.
AAAACAGACACTAATGTGACGTGTTGGCATGTGCACTGAGACCGTGCTTGAAAATATTGAGCATTATCTTTAAAAACCAGTTTGTAGCTGCTATCTTTGTAAAGAACCATTTTGCCAATAACATTGCGTGTGAATGGACGTGATGCTCTGTGTCTGTGTTTTGTACTAACCACTCTGCCCTGTTCCACAGACCCGTCTCCTTCTCCTCCTGTCAGAGATGTGGGTCCGTTTCCAGCCGGGCCTCTGTACTCGCCGTACTCGGAGGTGGAGGAGACTAACGGTGTGTGTGTGTGTGTGTGTATGTGTGTGTGTGTGCTAAACTGGGATGTTGATATCACTGTACTTACTTTTCATTGTGGCTAAAAAGCAGGCCCATCAAATAGCTTTGAATGGAATTAAAATTTAACCGCTACATAAATAAAACTCGGCTTCTCCCTTTATTGAGAACCTGCTGAAGTTCTTCTGGTTGAGAACTAGTTATTAATGGTTTTGCTTGACTAATGTTCAATTGCAGTTAGTAGGTTGATGAGAAGAGCTAAAAACTGTCTTGACCTCAGACTCGCTGGAGCCTCATGCAGATCTGGAAGGAGAAGCACCGGACGGCTCGTTCGCCAACCGTAACGGGCGGCACGCGATCGGCCACGTGGATGATTACGGTGCGCTCCAGCAGCAGGTGTTGGAGGGCCGGGCACTGGTGCAGCGGATGGAGGCGGCGCTGCAGGCGTCTCTCAACACGGCCCTGCTGGAGAAGGTGATGCTGAGACGCCTGCTGACAAATCAATGTGCTTTTGCAAATGGCAGACGTTTCATATGTTTCTCTCTTACAGGCTCTGGACTACAACACAGTGAAGACGCTGCTCTCCGACACGAAGACCTTGCATCAGATTCTGGACGAGGCCGTCTCTCTGCTCAAGATGTTCTGGCGGGCGGCACTGCCGAGCAGCGATGGGCCTGTCCATCTCATTCAGAGGGTTCGAACATCAACATAGTTTGGTCAACATTTATTGATCCCTAAAACATGAAAGGCAACATAAATGAGCATGGTACTGATTTCCTCTCAGGAGCAGTCCATGCGTGAGGAGATCCAGTTGCTGCGTTTGCGGATCGCCGAGCAGGAGGAAGTTCTGCAGGGAACCATCCAGCGTTTGCGCTGCACCAGCCGAACCAAAGAAAGCATGGAGACCTTTATCGTCAACCAGCGTAAGTCGAACAGCCCGTTCAGTGCTACGGTTGCAGAAACTCTAAGACCAAAATCTTATATCATGATGTGCACTGATCAGGCATAACATTATGAGCACCTTCTTAATATTGTGTTGGTCCCCCTTTTGCTACCAAAACAGCCCTGACCCGTCGAGGCATGGACTCCACTAGACCCCTGAAGGTGTGCTGTGGTATCTGGCACCAAGATGTTAGCAGCAGATCCTTTAAGTCCTGTAAGTTGCGAGGTGGGGCCTCCATGGATCGGACTTGTTTGTTCAGCACATCCCACAGGTGCTCGATTGGATTGAGATCTGGGGAATTTGGAGGCCAAGTCAACACCTCAAACTCGTTGTTGTGCTCCTCAAACCATTCCTGAAGCATTTTTGCTTTGTGGCAGGCGCATTATCCTGCTGAAAGAGCCACAGCCACCAGGGAATACCGTTTCCATGAAAGGGTGTACATGGTCTGCAACAATGCTTAGGTAGGTGGTACGTGTCAAAGTAACATCCACATGGATGGAAGGACCCAAGGTTTCCCAGCAGAACATTGCCCAAAGCATCACACTGCCTCCGCCGGCTTGCCTTATTCCCATAGTGCATCCTGGTGCCATGTGTTCCCCAGGTAAACCAGGCACAGGCACCCGGCCATCCACGTGATGTGAAAGAAAATGTGATTCATCAGACCAGACCACCTTCTTCCATTGCTCCGTGGTCCAGTTCTGATGCTCACGTGCCACTGTTGGTGCTTTCGGCGGTGGACAGGGGTCAGCATGGGCACCCTGACTGGTCTGCGGCTATGCAGCCCCATACGCAACAAACTGCGATGCACTGTGTATTCTGACACCATCTTATTTTAACAGGTCAGGTCTGGCCCAAAAGCTTTTCCAATTGTCTATGAATCCTATGTTATTTTGCGGACACCACTTAGACAACCAGCCATTGAGTGATGATAGTCTGCTAAGTATCTCATCACTCCTTCTAACGGGGAGGGGACCAGAGCAAAAAATGCTATCTGCCATTGTACTTGCGAGTTTACACACCTCTTTAATGTTAATTTTGGTGATCTCCGACTGGCGAAGTCGAACATCATTAGTGCCGACGTGAATAATAATCTTAGAGAATTTACGATTAGCATTAGCCAGCACTTTTAAATTTGCTTTGATGTCAGGCGCTCTGGCTCCCGGTAAACATGTGACTATGGTGGCTGGTGTCTCTATTTTCACGTTCCGTGTAATAGAATCGCCAACAACTAGGGCACTTTCAACAGGATTCTCAGTGGGTGCGTCACTGACTGGGGAGAACCTGTTTGATGTTCTAATTGGAAGAGTGGTTTTTTGATCCGCGACTATGCCGTCTCACCGTCACCCAGTTGCCCTGCTGCACGGGCTCTACAGCCGGAACCGAACAATGTACAGAGTTCACTAAGCTATTCGCATCCAAAGCAGTGTCTAAAGCTGTTACATTCTCACTATTCTCAGATAAAGTCTGGATGCGTGTCTCTAATTCTGAAATCTTCTCTGTCAGCCTGACTATCTTCCTGCATTTATCACATATGAAGTCCTCTTTGCCAACAGAGAAGGCTATACTGAACATGTAACAGGCAGTGCAAGTGACAATAACAGGAGAAGATGACATGGCTTACCGTGTCTCGAAAAGGCATGCAAGAGAGAAACACGAGACCCGGATGGCAGGCTAACAGGCTAGCGAAATGCTAACGCGTTGTGATAGTGATTTGGATTAAAAGCTAGCGATGTCAGATTTAATGTGATAGGCAGTTGTAGACAATATATGTTTGTGAGTAAGTTATATTTAGCAGTATAAACAACAAGGAATTATATCCAATAGAGATTCAAAAGCGAAGCTGTACGGAGCTAACAGTTGCAAACACCCAGCAGCGAGCAGACAGGAGCAATCGAGTGACCACGGTTCACCATTGTTCCTTCCTTGGAGCACTTTTGATAGATACTGACCACTGCAGACCGGGAACACCCCACAAGAGCTGCAGTTTTGGAGATGCTCTGACCCAGTCGTCTAGCCATCACAATTTGGCCCTTGCCAAACTCGCTCAAATCCTTACACTTGCCCATTTTTCCTGCTTCTAACACATCAACTTTGAGGACAAAATGTTCACTTGCTGCCTAATATATCCCACCCACTAACAGGAGCCGTGATGAAGAGATCATCAGTGTTATTCACTTCACCTGTCATAATGTTATGCCTAATCGGTGTATACTGTCATTATGAAATAAAATGACTCGTATCATGATGTAAGTTTAGTTTGCTAGAAATGATGCAAATTCTCGTTACCAATTTTGACAAATTGAAACAATAGAGCAAAGATACAGATGAAATAAACATTGCTTAAGTTTTTTCAGTCTAACAGTAGTATTCAGGCAAGTAATATAATAATAAAGTAATGGAATGTAAAATAAAACATTGCAATAGTCTTTACTGTATGAATGAAATATACAAATGCATGGCGTTAATTTTCATTGTTATGCTGACGATACTCAGCTCTATATTTCTTCACGCCCTGACGAAACTTACCAGTTCACAAGATAAACGGAATGCATAGCTGATATAAAAAATTGGATGACTAGTAATTTCTTGCAACTTAATTCAGAAAAAAACTGAATTTTTAATCATTGGACAAAAAAACTAAAAAACTCCACAAGTAGTAACCTAGAATACTGTCTAACACTCGATGGCTGCTCTGTCAAGTCCTCGTCGTCAGCTAGGAACCTGGGTGTGCTCTTTGATACCAATCTCTCATTTGAAAGCCACGTTTCTAGCATCTGTAAAACTGCATTCTACCATCTTAAAAATATATCTAAATTACGGCACATGCTTTCAATGCAAAATGCTGAACAGTTAGTTCATGCGTTCATGACCTCAAGGCTAGATTATTGTAATGCTCTACTGGGTGGTTGCCCTGCTCGCTTAATAAATAAACTGCAGCTTGTCCAAAACGCAGCAGCTCGAGTTCTTACTAGAACCAGAAAGTATGACCATATTAGCCGGTTCTGGCAACACTGCATTGGCTCCCTATTAAACATCGTATACATTTTAAAATCTTGCTGATTACTTACAAAGCACTAAATGGTTTAGCTCCCCAGTACTTGAGCGAGCTCTTAACGCATTATACTCCATCACGTCTATTGCGGTCTCAAAACTCTGGCCAGTTGATAATATCTAGAATATCAAAATCAACTGCAGGCGGTCGGTCCTTTTCCTATTTAGCACCTAAACTCTGGAACAGTCTTCCTAGCATTGTTCGGGAAGCAGACACACTCTGTCAGTTTAAATCTAGACTAAAAACACATCTCTTTACTATGGCATACACACAGAACATTTTTAATCTATATTATTCAAATCAGTTAAATGATTGTTTTAGGCTGCATTAACTAGGTCAGCCGGAACCGGGAACACTTCCCATAACACCTGATGTACTCGTTACATCATAAGAAGAATGGCATCTACGCTAATGTTAGTCTCTCTGTTTATCCCGAGGTTTACTGCAGTCGGCCGGATCCGGGCCGTATCCAGATCAGATGGTGGACCTTAGCCTGGACATGACGACCATATCCCTGAAGTGTCTGTAGAGACCGTGTCAATTAAACTCCCCCCTGTAAATGCCGCATCGACACGACATCCTCATTAAACCCGTCCCCGGCGTGACGACTCCAATCTTTCGAATAATCCTACGAATATCTATTGATCTAATATGACTTCTGACCTGTAATGTTGCCAGAATCATAATCATACACTATTTGTTCGTCGGCCAGAGGAGAACTGGCTCCCCGACTGAGCCTGGTTTCTCCCAAGGTTTTTTTCTCCATTCTGGCCCTGAAGGAGTTTTGGTTCCTTGCCACCGTCGCCTTTGGCTTTTGGCTTGCTCAGTTGGGGACACTTAAATTTCAACTATATTACTGATCTGCCCGCATTGACACTATATGATAATTGAAATGAGCTGATGACATCACCGTTTTCTCCAGAGCGGCTGTACAGCCGAATCAAATTCCGTTGCATTATTTTCCTGTTACCACTGTGAAGCTGCTTTGAAACAATTGCCATTGTAAAAAGCGCTATATAAATAAAGGTGATTTGATTTGGAAAGATCTAGTAAAGTTTAGTCAAAAGCAGTGAATGATTTTCTCTTGATGTTTGAAAACTGAAATGACAATGCTCGCCAAATTGTGCATTTTGACATATTTCTGTGTGTATTTGACGCGACGTCCAAAAGTATACTTTCCTTTTCTGCAGAGAAAACAGCACAAGTTCTATAATTATTTTTAATATCAAGCACGTCTCACAGTGGACTGCATTTTATGACAATCACATTCACAGATTGTGAGGAACAAAAGCGCACTGCTGTGAAGGAAAGGAAAATGCACTGGATTTATAACAAACGACAAAACAAGAAAATAATTGCAAAACAGAATGCGGCACAGTTATTTTACCTCAATTGTGCTGTTTTCATAATCACTAGAATCTGAAATCGAAAATAAAGTTGCTTGGATTGCACAGCCTTATCTGAAACCATAACACGTCTGAAACCTGTTAGAGCGCAGTTACTCTCAGCATGTGAACAAGCCTTTATTTCTGTGCGGTTGGACATTTGGGGATGTTTTAGTGTGATGATGTCATCAGAGCTCTAACGAACACGTCTGTCTTACAGTGTCCCGCACTCGAGATGTGCTGAAAAAAGCCCGAGCGAATCTAGAGGTGAGTGTTGGGTTTCGTTGTGTTCAGTGCTGTTTGTCTTGTGTTTGTCCCTCATCCTGAATCTCGACCTCCTTCTGTCTTTATTCCCTTTCCTCCATTTCTCTCATTTTCTCCGAGTGTTTCCAGAAGAATGAGCTCAGGATTTCCTCTCTAAGCTCCTCCTCTTCCTTCCTTTGCCATGGTAACGGTCAGTTTTGTGCCGTGTGCATGTCAGCTCGTGCCATCAGTCGTGTTGCATCATGGGTTGGATCACGTGATTATTCCAGTCACACACAATCAAATGTGCTGCTCACTCACATTGCATTATAAAACACAACTAGTGATGCGCTGAAATTAATCACATTTTATCATTAACGCTTTTTTTATACAAAGATTTAAATTGAACATAAGGCAGTTTTTATAATAACTTTTAAATTATATGTTGGGTGACTGTAATAAAAACTGATTTTCATGATGGATTTATTCAAAAATACATGAAACATTTAAGAACATGTTAATTAAAAATAAAATTTATATTTCATAATATAATATAAGAACGCTCCTCTCTATTATTATTAATTTGACTAACTATAGAGTTTATGTTCACGGAATGGCTTTTCTGAGGTGAATGTGACGTCACGTGACTCCAGCTGTGTTATTGACGTCTTTCGGCGGTTGAAACACTGATTGATGATCACGACACATGATTGATGTCAGTCAGTTGTTCTGTATCTTTCAACATTCCTTCTGATGTTCATCATGTTTATTTGCTGCTGTAACTCATAATCGGCTCTACAGCGATCTGACACACACATTAACGACACACAAACACACATTTACTGATTGAACTCAGTGATAAAAGCTGAGACTTTGTTTCATATCAGATGTATCAAACCTTATTGTGATTATTGGATGGCAGAGCTACAAATAAAGTGGTTTTGTTCATCAAATGTAAACAGATCTCGGTTCATCAAAATGAAGATTGATTAAATATGAGAAATTAATATTGTCATTCCAGTCCTAGCGTCACAATGCTTACCTGTTGTAGTTTATCCATGTTGTGGCATGAAAAAACAGTCAAAACACACCATTAGAGAAACGCTAATTAAACGACAGTGTTTCAATGAATGATTTCGGCCCTCCAAAACTGAAACCAAACATTTTTGCCCAAATGTGACCCTGGAGCACAAAACCAGTCATGCGTCTCACGGGTATATTTGTGGCAATAGCCAACTATAGATTGTATGGGTCAAAATGATCCATTTTTTTTTTATGCCAAAAATCATTAGGATATTAAGATCATGTTCCATGAAGATATTTTGTAAATGTCCTACCGTATATATATAAAAAATGTATTATTATTAGTAATACGCATTGCTAAGGACTTCATTTGGACAACTTTAAAGGAGATTTTCTCAATATTTAGATTTTTTTGCACCCTCAGATTCCAGATTTTCAAATAGTTGTATCTCGACCAAATATTGTCATATCTTAACAAACAAAATTGACCTTTATGACTGGTTTTGTGGTCCAGGGTCACAAACATCCACTCATCCATAAATATTATTTACAAATTGTGGGTGTTCAAACTGCCTCTGAGTGTGTGTGTGTGTGTGTGTGTCAGGAATGCATTTCAACTTGCCCTGATGTTATTCTGATAATCAACACGACTGATTCTGGAGTGAGTTAGGATCTTTCTCTCTGTTCTCTAGGTAAAGCCCCCGCGGGCTCTTCTGCTCGGGCTCGCGTGACCCCTGCGTGCCCTGAGATCACCATGGAAACAGCCAGTCTGCAGCAGCCCAAGTTTCTTCAGCTCACCGTCTCCCGTTAAACCAGCCAACACTGCTAACTCGCCCGCCTTACCCGCCTTTTACCTCTTTCCTTTAACAGTGGGCTGCTAAAATCCAAATGCCTATTGATTCAGTGTTTATCTTCAGCCACGAGACAGAGAGGAAACACTCTTTACTGTGTGAGATATAAACAGACTGCCACTGAATTCCCTGGAGCATCTCAGGGATTTTCGGCAATAACACGTGTGTTACCTGAGAGACGAGACGCACGTCACCTGACGCATGTTTCACTCATATATCGTGCCGCTGTTAGTATTATTATGATTGTTGTTATCATTCTGCAGTGCCACTGACTGACATGTGTTTAGTATTTGCATGAAGGAGGTCGATTAAAAATAAAACACGTTTTTCTGCGAGGCTCACCAAACATGCCAAAGTTTGCATGGTTTGTTTCCCTCATTTTACCGTCACTGTTGTTGACGTCGACTTCTGTGTGTAAACTGCAAAAGTGAATCTCAAGGTATGAGCTTTACGCCACAGATATACAACCTTTGTTCACAAGTGAGTTAAGAGGACAAATAGAAAGTTGTGACTTCCTGCAATTGAGAAAAATAAGTTGACATTGATCTGTGCAAATATGATCAATGACAGTGTTGAAGATTTCTGAACTAGAGATTGCAAACTTTGGCAGAGGATTGGTGGGACCAGAGCTGATGATGTCACGATCATGCAGCCAATCACAATCGCAGCTGTTTCTTTACTGCTCTTAGATTTGTGCTGTATAATTTCTTTCAGAGCTGTACATAATCTATGCCTTCATGTTGTTTTAATTTTGCAGTGTGGGTAAATATAGTCAACACTTGCTATAGATCTTCAGAAGATGGGTAGCTGTGCAATAGCCATTTGATGATGTGAGACATCATATAGATGCATTTACTGTGTACATTACACCAGTTTATAAACTGTAGAAGTTGCCTAAAGTATTGCAGAGTTGCCTTGCCTCAAATCTCTTGCATAGGATGAAAACATAAGCTTGTAAGTGAATGTTGCTTTGCCTTGAAACAGCCATGTAAGTGAATTCTCCTCGGTGAGAAATGCAATATCAATCTTAAATGGCCTCGTGAGCGCATCAGTATTTGGGGTTTACTCAGAACCACAAATGAAAAGTATTGATGTGATACTTTCAACGTTTTGGATTAACTACCAAAGCCAGAGGGGAAAAAACACTAGAAAAATAATCAGCATACATGCATCACGTGTATTTAGTGCTTGAAGGCTCATTTGTTGCCATAGTTACTGATGTGATTGTGCGATGTAACAAAGGATTGCCGACGCAAGAGCCAATCAAACTCTGCGTCTGAAGCTGCTGAATATGTGCCATGAATTATGAAAGCTGCTTTTGGAATTTAAACATGAATAAACAATAGAAATGCATTCATTTTCATTTTTCTTGCAAATGTTCTATAAATATTTTTATGAAAACAAAAAACTGGATCTAATCAATCAGAATGGTTCCCTTTATTATTTGTGAAGGCAATACACACATCATCTATAATACATAGCTCAACACATCACTCAGAACAAAAATTCAAGTTAGTGGACTTTTCCTCAAAACAACATCCCGTAAAAGCATTTAAAGCTGTGATGTTGCCGTTTCCTCATGAAAATCCTATTTTGAGCATATCACACACACACCCCATACGACTAAAGTTACCGTTATTATCTTTGGAGTGAATGAATCTTCAACGCCACAGCAAACCTCATCAACATAAAATAGTCAGGGTTGTCCTGATAAGATCACAAATCATATTTCTGTTTAAACATTTTATATTGATGATGGCCAGAAATGATAAAATCAACAAGCCAACCTTTTCACACTACAAATATTTAAAGACAAACGTGCATTATACGGCCAGACGTATGTGGACGCCCCATTAGATCTTAAAGCTGCACGTATAATAACATTCTAGAGAATTCTGTTTCTTTTGGCCAATACAGTGTCTGTGTATCATATAAATAACATTTGTAACAGATGCAAAAATACATTCCTGCTTGATAAAATAAAGAAACCTGTCCCAGTGAAACACAGATAAAGTGCTCGTCTGTACAGCGTCAAGGTGAAATTCAAACCACATGCAGTAAAACTCCACAAACACACAGTTTGTGACATTCTGTGATGATTTTTATCCGTCCCGTCCACTCCTAAAGTTTTCTTTTGTTGGAATCATAACGTAACCATCAGTGACGATGTGAAAGTACTGAAGCGAAAGGCAAATACTAAACGCCACTGTTGCTGAAACTTCCTTTCGTTCTGAAAGCAGACATGCGTGTCTTTCCCTCGGTTTATAAAATGAATTATGACTATAAAAGCTTAGAATCAAACATTACATTCAAATGTTCATCTGTGTTAAAACTCAAAACTTGAACTCACTTTTATTTATAAACTCCCTGTGTGTTTTGCAGTTTTCAAATGTATGAATCCTGTTTGACAGAATTTCATAAAGCGCTTTGGGCAGATAAAAATCTGGCCCTCAAGATTGCAATCGCAAAATGCTGCACCTAAGACAACACACACAAGAAGTTCAGATGTCCTTGTGCTGAATGTGTGCGGACAGGAGATAAAAGACACACTCATGCTCACACACACACACACACCTGTTGAAGTCTCAAGCTGACAGATCCAGCGTACGAAATGCGGGTTAATAGTGCAATCTCGACTACAGTGGATGTGCATCCAGAGCTCATTGAATAGGCTTGTACAGAAGAGACGTCACATATTTCTTCTTATAACGGTGAGTAGCACTGAGAACCATCACACCATCCTGAGAAAAAAAAACCTGTCAGTTCTTTAGCATTATATGGGAGTATGTTTGATAGCAGGTGTGTGATGTACCTTTATCGAGAGCGCGTACAGATGATTCAGCATCACGTGGTTGGGCTCCGGCAGCAGGGCAGGATCACACTGAAACACATAAAACAGACTGTAAACCATTCAAAAGATGTCTGATAACCCTAACCCTAACCCTTTCTTATTTTATTAAAGGGGTCATGACACGAGAAATCAAATTTGCCTTGATCTTTTGAACTGGACTAATATTCTGAATGTTCTGATCTAATCCGACCTCTGACCTGTAATGTTGCCTGAATCATAATCATACACTATTTGTTCGTCGGCCAGAGGAGAACTGGCACCCCGACTGAGCCTGGTTTCTCCCAAGGTTTTTTTCTCCATTCTGGCCCTGAAGGAGTTTTGGTTCCTTGCCACCGTCACCTTTGGCTTTTGGCTTGCTCAGTTGGGGACACTTAAATTTCAACTATATTACTGATCTGCCCGCATTGACACTATATGATAATTGAAATGAGCTGATGACATCATCGTTTTCACCAGAGCGGCTGTACAGTCGAATCAAATTCTGTTGCATTATTGTCCTGTTACCACTGTGAAGCTGCTTTGAAACAATCGGCATTGTAGGGGTGTCACAATATATCGCAATACAAAAATGCAACAAACGGTATTGTGTATAGTTCGCCTGAAATAAAAATTACAATGTGAGAAAAAAATCCAAGTTTACAGAGTTTTAGTGTCAGTACTATATTAAACTACTATATATAATGTTGAATATAATGTATAATAACGCAATGGGAGAATATTTTTGGGTCCTGATAATGCCAAATGTCTTGTTACCAGTGAAAAGTGGCCTACATTATTTTAAATATATCTAGTCAGTGACAGAGTGCAAGCATATTCGTCTAAAATAATTCTGTATTTTCATCTTCAGAATCATGAATATGTTTATTCTGGTGTCACTGTCCTGTGCTTTGGGTTACCAGCACCAAGTCCAAGCCTATTCATCTCCACCCCAATGGAATACCAAATTTAGCATTTTAAATCAACAGTAAAAAATGTTGTTAACCTTTTACCATATGTCTTGGTGTATCGCAATAATATCGTATCGTTAGGTCAGTATCGTGATACGTATCGAATCGTGACATGAGGGTATCGTTACACCCCTACTGTATTTTAAAAAGTGCTATATATAAAGGTTACTTGACTTCATTTTTGACATATAAGAGTACCATTAAAACACCCAGCAAGTTTCAGAGCTTAAAACGTCCTCCTCATTATAAACAAAGCATTTATTTAATCAATCTCTAAAAACGGCTAGTTTTGATCTGTGACGTCACACGGGCAAATACATTTGCATACACCTGCCTCCAGAGCAAGACATCGACCAATAGTTATACATCATCTCATCATAGGCCCCGCCCACTGGCGTTCAGTCTCTTAACGGCTGACATTTTCCTACACTGAATGTGTGTCACGTCAAAAGCAAACAGAAGCCATTATAATGACTGTCTAGTTTAAACAGCTGGTTAGTCTCTGTACAGACTTCAGACGATCCCAGTGTCGGAAACAAGTGGATGGTTTACTTTAATGGCGTCCCAGATCACGTCTGAGGGTTATATGTTTGTTCGGAGCATTTGACTGAGGCTCAGTGTGATGGAGAGTTGACAGATGAAGCAGCGACTGTATTGATCCGACAGCAGTTGCATCACAAACCGCAAGGGAATGATTTCATAATGCTTTGTCTGTTAATGACAGTTTTATATGATAATGTTTTCAAAACACTTATATGCAATAGCAAGCGGGCATTGATACTGTTTCCTATGCAGTGACGTTAGCCAATCATAACAGTGGGCGTTTACTGACAGCCTTAAAGGAGCCGCGCCTTAAAAACTGATTCATTTCAGAGGCTCAGAATGGTGAAAAATAATTTTTCTGCATATATATGTTTTTATTAACATTATAAGTGAACCTCAAGGAACATTAAAATAATTTAAAAAATCAGTGCCATGTCCCCTTTAATGGCTCTCCTGTTTAACCTTCATTCTTATGTAACTCTTCTGTCACGTCATAAACAGCTCTTTTGAATTTAACAATTAGAGACAGAGAGAGATTATTGAGGGGGGAAAAGTCCTGTTGAATGTTTATTTTAACTTTATATTGTTACTTTTTTTTTTACTGGCATATTTTTATTCTCCTGACGCTTTGATAATATTTTAAATAAAATAAGACGGTAGGATTCTCACTGATATGTTGGTGTCTTTGTTGAGTATGACTTGTAGCAGGTGTGGCGGCAGGATGGGCGGGGCTTTGAAGCGTTCCTCGGGTTTGAACATGTACACTTCCTGTCCATACGGCCCAGGTGGAGAGCTGGACAGATCTACACACACAAAACCGTCACATTAACAAATGACCCTGTGCTGGATCTTCTCTACTGAAGCAGCTTTTCTAAGACACGTCCATCCACGTGCATTTGTGTGATCATTCTTACCTGACGTATCGGAGCACTCGAGCGAGTCCACCTGCAGCGCGTCAAACACCTCGAAATCTGATTTCTTCACATGGATCAGATTGTTAATGGTGCCCATCTGACTGGTGACAACCGGCTGAAGAGAAAACACAAAGAAATGGGTTCGGCCATCACCAAACTCCAAACCCGTGTGACTTTTTCTTCTGTGGAGCACGAACGACGGTGATCACGAGCAGGGCAGGACTGAGGGCACGGGGCTTGAGTTTATGTTCGAGCCCGACCTACGCTACAAACATCATTGTGGAGTAGCACACATTACAATAAAAAAAGAAAAGAAATTAAAATATGCTTTGAGGTTCAATTAATATGCAACATATTCAAACATATTCAAATATGCCTAGTCAAAGTTTAGAGGTAAAAATTACATTTTAAATTTATTGTCATATCGGTGTCCTCGCATGTCAGATTCTTAAATTAAATCAACAAATTCAATCAGAATACAAAGACACAACATAGGGCTATTATTACCAATAAAAGGAAGTCAGTATAAAAAAAAAACATTTTTGGATTTACACATAGGCTAATTAGACATGGCATGTATGGATTTACACAGCAAATTAGAATTGCGTAAATTATGTTAAGAGATTAATGATTTTAATGTAGAAATATTAAATTATTGAAATAATAGTCTTTTTACTTTTTAACTATGAAACTAAAAACGCCAGTAGGTGGCGGCAAGTCTCCATCTTTATGAGTGAGTTAAATAGCCTACTTTATTCAACCGATTCGTTCAAGAATCCTAAAATCCTATTCAACTTAGCAAACGACTTTTTATGAATGTTTAGCCTAATTGAAATATTTACTTGTCTGATTCGCTGATTCTTTGAGGAACAAAACCTGTGTTGCTCGGTTCTGCTGACGCAGCAAAAACAGAATGTGTGTGTCTATGAAACTTACTCAGTAAATTTACTGAACTGTTGTATAAAATCAATGTCACATTTGTGATTGTGCAGATGTTCGGAAAAACAGCACTCTTGCTTGTGTGATAACTCATGTTATAAATCTATAAAACTAGAAAAAATATTTATTTTTTTAAATTTGTATATATATATATACACTCACCTAAAGGATTATTAGGAACACCATACTAATACTGTGTTTGACCCCCTTTTGCCTTCAGAACTGCCTTAATTCTACGTGGCATTGATTCAACAAGGTGCTGAAAGCATTCTTTAGAAATGTTGGCCCATATTGATAGGATAGCATCTTGCAGTTGATGGAGATTTGTGGGATGCACATCCAGGGCACGAAGCTCCCGTTCCACCACATCTCAAAGATGCTCTATTGGGTTGAGATCTGGTGACTGTGGGGGCCATTTTAGTACAGTGAACTCATTGTCATGTTCAAGAAACCAATTTGAAATGATTCGAGCTTTGTGCATGGTGCATTATCCTGCTGGAAGTAGCCATCAGAGGATGGGTACATGGTGGTCATAAAGGGATGGACATGGTCAGAAACAATGCTCAGGTAGGCCGTGGCATTTAAACGATGCCCAATTGGCACTAAGGGGCCTAAAGTGTGCCAAGAAAACATCCCCCACACCATTACACCACCACCACCAGCCTGCACAGTGGTAACAAGGCATGATGGATCCATGTTCTCATTCTGTTTACGCCAAATTCTGACTCTACCATCTGAATGTCTCAACAGAAATGGAGACTCATCAGACCAGGCAACATTTTTCCAGTCTTCAACTGTCCAATTTTGGTGAGCTCGTGCAAATTGTAGCCTCTTTTTCCTATTTGTAGTGGAGATGAGTGGTACCCGGTGGGGTCTTCTGCTGTTGTAGCCCATCCGCCTCAAGGTTGTGCGTGTTGTGGCTTCACAAATGCTTTGCTGCATACCTCGGTTGTAACGAGTGGTTATTTCAGTCAAAGTTGCTCTTCTATCAGCTTGAATCAGTCGGCCCATTCTCCTCTGACCTCTAGCATCAACAAGGCATTTTCGCCCACAGGACTGCCGCATACTGGATGTTTTTCCCTTTTCACACCATTCTTTGTAAACTCTAGAAATGGTTGTGCATGAAAATCCCAGTAACTGAGCAGATTGTGAAATACTCAGACCGGCCCGTCTGGCACCAACAACCATGCCACGCTCAAAATTGCTTAAATCACCTTTCTTTCCCATTCTGACATTCAGTTTTTTAGGCCTAAAAGCCTTAATGAAGCTGTTTAAAGTAGCCATGTGATCACAATGGAGCAGATGCGATTCAACACGTGTTTTTCTATGTGTAATAAAGATAAATATAATTTTGCACAGTTTGATTATGAAGCTCACAGTCGGAGGATATTAAGGCCTGGGTATACTTCATTTTACGCGTTCTAGTGTATTTGAATTTGTTTTCAAGCGCTCAAGTCACTACTTTGGGCTTTAGCTGACCGGTCTGTTAATATCTCTCGCTCGCACTGGCCAGACAGAGGAAATGCGGCTAATCATTTCTGATATAACTGAACAAATCAAACGAACGTAAACGGGTAACGGAGTAACAGTCAAGCCCAATGGTGAGTCCGGCCTTGATCACAACGCACAAGGGATGAAAAAGAAGCATGAACATTGTGCTAAACGTCTCCTTGTGTTATGCAGAAAAAACATCTCTCTCTCTCTGTGGCGCTGTTGTTTTCAAATGCCAAACCTGAATGTTTTTGTTCACTGAACGTTTGCCTGTATGATGATTAGACTTCTGGAGCACACGAGTACAGAATGATGCGTCCGCTGTCCTGTGATTTTACACCTTTAACCTCCAAAACTGTCATCACTTCTTGCATTTGTTTGTATAGTGGTGATGCCTACAATAGGAAGCTATGTTCATAAGTCATGTGACAGTTTAAATGCAGGCCATTATGTAGATATACTCACCTCAGACGGGTCATGAAGCCACTGGCCATCAACAAAGAACTTGTACTGATGTTCACCCTCAGGCAGGTCCAAGATTGCTACAAAATCATTATGGCTTCAAAAAAAAGAGAGGAAAAAGAGAAATCACAAACACAGGCTTGAAAAATGAATGAAATAACAATGTGTGCCCTTCTGTTCATGATGGCGGGTGGCAGAGATACCTTTTATTGAGCGGGATCTTGCTGCTCCAGTTGTTGAAGGAGCCGGTGATGTAAACCTCTCTTCCTCCTCCGGCCCAGCGGATCACGGTGGGTCGAGCCTGAGAGCCCGTCTTTACCATGTCATCTAAATCTGGGGCGAAGTCCTTCTCACCCGGCACCTGGCAGAACACATGTGCTTTAGCTGCCTGAATCAAAGGCTGCATTTACACTTGGCATTAGCATGTGACCCGTATCCGGATTTTGTCCACATACACATTGAAAAGACAAGTGTAAACACGCCTCTAATGGGAATGTTATCCGATCAGCGTGTCCTGGTCCAGAGGTAGTCGAGGACGCATGTGATCGGATCTCAGGGTAATGTAAACGCAATCCATCGAACCAGAGGCGACGACATATAAATCCCGTCCAGTCTCTCCACGTGACTGGCAGAAAATAATGGACAGACGCAGTTGAGACAAGAAATTAAACTTATTTGAACTTCACAATAAACGTCGATCTTTAAAACAGTTTGTTTAGACTTACATATGTTTTTATTGTTTGTTTCAGCATGTTTATTAATCTCCCATTTCTGTCAATATAGTCATTGCACACTATAACCCTAAACCCGGATGATGTTTAACATGATCAAGCCCTGTTATTATTGTATGACCAACTCTAGAAGTATTGCTTCATTTAAACTTCATTTGATCTAAGACTGGAGATGCATTGGAAAGTAAAGTAAGTGAGTGAAAGCAATGGGACATTGTTTAATTTGTATCATCTTTACTCTTAATCTGGTGTCGTATAGCCTCTAGTACTCTATTTGTGAACAATTGTACTTTTCTTGAATAAATCACAAAATTTCCACGATGCGTGCACCATAGAGGCTAAAGTGGAAGTTGTTTTACGCTACAAAGCCATTTAACCTCTTAACTTGCACCCTATTTTTGAGAATTTTCTGAAAACGACATATCAAATAAAAATGTCTGCAGCTCTTAAACCCTATGGTCTATATTCATAAATCTGGTCTTATTTTAAACTAGACACTTCAAATTTTGTTACCCAACAGTCATAACTCAAAGTAGTATAGGAACAGGAAAATAAGGGAAAATATACATGTAAGTGACTCACGTTTTTTTTATTGAAATTCACTTAGGGAAAAATTTATGAGACTTTAATGTTAAAGGCCTGAAAATAAC
This sequence comes from Coreius guichenoti, assembly GCA_039654105.1. Classification (NCBI taxonomy): domain Eukaryota; kingdom Metazoa; phylum Chordata; class Actinopteri; order Cypriniformes; family Gobionidae; genus Coreius; species Coreius guichenoti. The sequence goes on along the minus strand of JBAPCB010000124.1, from coordinate 8,936 downwards.
CTATATATAAAACTGAATGTCTGATCATGGTTTGATTCAAATTTGAGGATAATTCTCTCAAAAATGTAGCTTCTGTAAGCTTTTATGTCAAGGAAAGACTAGACGTCCTTTCACAAAGGCCATTTATTTCAGAACATTTGTAATTGTGAAGAGTAGTTTTTCATTCAAATAAATCTGCAATAAACGGCTAATTATAATGGATATACAGTTACTGAAAAACTAAAGCAACTATTTACAGAATTTACAAAGTGTAAAAAACTCATTTAGTTGATAAAAACAGTCTGTCATAGAGTCATTAGGTGTGTGCGTAAACTGGCAGGCGCGCGCCCGTGTGTCATGGAAACCTAAGCACGAGTAGTATTCACCAATAATGCTTACAAACACTGCGCAAGATAATGCCTTTTGATTGGTTACTACGTCCATCAATCAAACCTTTGTTGGCAAGGCATTGGCTAGGCATTGACTGGCTTTATCCAACGAAAACCATGGGTGCTTTGACTGACACCTCGCGATCCAGTAATGCGCTTCCTGTATATACTAAATATTGTATGAGAACTGAACTGAGCTGGACGATGTAATAAATAAACTAAATTAATAACTAATGATAACTGAAATGAACCATCACTGAAGCTGGACTATGACACTATTTTCTTCTAGATCTGCTGTACAGCCGAAAAACAAATTTTGTTGCATTATTTTCCTGTTATCACTGTAAAGCGGCTTTGATCTGTATTGTAAAAAGCGCTAAGGTGACTCGACTGACCTGTGATTCAGTGCTCGACAGCCGAGGTCATTATGTAAGGAAGTCTTGTTTACTCTTTACATTTAAAGCTGTTTAATCCGATGGTAATGAGCACAAATAAAACACAGGCAAACTCATCAAATGTATATGAGTTTGTGACGATACTTCTGTACAGAGTGTTTGTCAAGTCAAGTCAAGTCACCTTTATTTATATAGCGCTTTTTACAATGGCAATTGTTTCAAAGCAGCTTCACAGTGGTAACAGGAAAATAACGCAACAGAATTTGATTCGGCTGTACAGCCGCTCTGGTGAAAACGGTGATGTCATCAGCTCATTTCAATGATCATTTAGTGTCAATGCGGGCAGATCAGTAATATAGTTGAAATTTAAGTGTCCCCAACTGAGCAAGCCAAAAGCCAAAGGCGACGGTGGCAAGGAACCAAAACTCCTTCAGGGCCAGAATGGAGAAAAAAAACTTGGGAGAAACCAGGCTCAGTCGGGGTGCCAGTTCTCCTCTGGCCGTGTGTTGTGTTTATAAAATGACTTGCTCTTGCATACTTTAGATTCTGGCCCATGTGTGTTGAAGATATTGGGGTCGTCTGTGCTGTCCATCATTTTGCCGGGCTCGAGGTCTTTATGGCCTCCGCTGTCTGACCGCTGTGCCTTCGGTCCGTGCCGGTCAGCAGACACACGGTCACTGGTGTTTCCCATGATGCTCTACGGTCAGCCTTCACTATACAAACAAACAAACAAACCAACATTAGGAACTGAGGTGAGAACATCTGACTGATGATGGCACTGCAAATTCTTCATGAAACACACACACACACACTGTCATGAGTTCACATCCTCCGGCAGATTTAGAGGCTTCTGTGAACACATTCTCTGATGTATAATACACACTTTTATTAACAGTCATTTCTTATATCTCATTAACTTTAGATTTTGATACAGCTTAGTCTCTTTTCAATATTGAGCTGACTCAAAGTCAGACTCGACACTAAAACGCATCAGATGTCACTGAACGTCCAAACACTAGAAACAAACCCAGTAAACGCCATTAGAAACGCAAGATGAACGCTGTTATGAGTATGCTAGGTTATATTTAGCATATGTGAAATCAGTGCTAGCTGTTAGCATGCAGCTTTATATTTTCCGTCGGACCAAAAGTGACTGAATCAGAACACAGTGTCACACTATGAATTGTTAAAGCGTTTGCTGTGAAGTAAAATGTAAAAACAGTGCGATCAGTACCGTAGACGTAAGAACGACTATTATTCCCAATGTTGCGAACGACTAAACTTTAACAACATCCTGCAGCCTGACAGCTACGGCGAGCCGAGGGGTCCAAAAACACGTCTGAATTACGAAATGCGCTCTGTCTCCAAGTTCTTCAGCTTCATTTCGTTTACAAATGTCTTTCTTTTTATTAAATAATTTGCATCAACAATACAAACAATATAGGCTAGTTCTTATTCACAGTGATTAAAGTCACAGTATGTAAGATTTTTTAGATTACAGAATCCACTAGAACAGTGTCCTATATTTTGTTGACTTGTGTACTTGCATTATCCCAAATGTTTCCAAGAATGTTTAAATCCAGAGAAATCATCAATTTTAACCAGGACACGGACCGTGTGTGTGCGTCGCCTATCAATGACATCATACCCGCGTTACCCTCCGGTTTTATTTTGTAGAAACCATGGAAACACCAAAGCCGCTTTAATATCTGATGTGTTTTATTAGACAGGTGAGCAACTGTTTGGATCATTCATGGACAGAAACTAATCATTGTTCTCCAGCTCAACACAGGTAGTCTTATTGTTTAAATCTGGTGTTCTTGATTTACCGCGAGTACCATGTTTTACCATGCCTAATATGATCTCGCTTACTGCAGTGTGAACAAGTGTCTCATAGTAGCATTATAACATCACTTTAACACACTCAAATGTGTGTAATATGATAAAACAGCGCTGCGTTACCACACACACACGAGTGGAAGAAGCGGAAGCGGTCGTCTGACAGAATAAAAGCTCCGCCCAATAAAGGCGTCATCAAGCTGGAAATAACTTATTACTGCGGGCAGACGCATCAATACTCCAAACCACGATCAGCAATGCAGCGATTGGCTGGCGGCAAGACAGCAACGTAATGACATCATATAATTAAAAAAGCCACCTGGTGAAAAACTTGACGAATTAAAAAATAAAAAAAACCCGACGAATTTCTGGACCTTTATAAGGAAACAGCCAAGCGACCAAAACAACATAAAAGTTATAATAGATAAATGAAATGTGTTTTTTTAAAACATTATTCCCAATTTATATTCACGATTTTATAGTATTTGTACACCCTTTACATTTTTATTTCAATGTTGTAATTAGCAATTCATTTAATTTTTAATTCAATTTGAAGCAGATTTGTTACGTGACAGCATGAATTAAAGTTTCTTAAGGGTGAAGATCAAGTTATCTCCATCTCCTGTGCTGCATCAAGCCATCCCATAATATCCGTCATCACTCAAATTAATGCACGGCTCAGGTTAACGTTACAGCAACGTTATTTTACTCCAATAAAATTCTAAAGTAATTATTCTATCAAAAATAAATCTCTCAATCAAGTGGCTGTGTCTATCGTATTATACACATTATATTAACATTATATTATTATTTTCAAATAAATTTTTATATTATTATTATTGTTATTATTTAAAATTATTATTGCCCCTGGTTCAGTAAGGAACTCTTGTAATAAAGTAGCAGTGGTTGGGACAAATTTTAATTATCAACGCCGCTTAAAAAGATGCGATCTAATCCTGTTTACATGAAATGAGCTGCTCCCGAGCATAAGCTTACGGATCTGTTGCTATGACAGCAACTCCAGGATGAGCGTCGAAGAACCAAACAATCCAAGATCATGCCAAATCATCCACAATCAAATCCAGCTAACTGAGTTAGCGACGTACGAAGAACGGACCCCTGGGACATAAATGATGAATGTATGATGAATGTGTGATGAATGTACCAAAATGTCATATATAGACAAGTAATCTCCCTACCTTTTTTAACATAAAATGTAAAACAATTAAGTTTGTTTAGAGCATGATTTACATTGGAAAATCAAACAAAAATCAGTCTGAAAGCTAGCTGGAACCAGTTGAAAAACCAGAGCTGCTTCTAAAATGGTCTTTTATATCTTTACTCTGGTGCATCATGGGAGGTGGGAGAAACCAAACTGGGGTTGAATGGGAATATTTTTTATTTAGGGTTTTTTTTTAATTGAAAGGCTTTGCAATGATGAGATATATTGTTATATTATATTTTAATTAGGGCACTAATACTGAGCTTTGTTTATTTGGTGAAGTTAATTTGTGGTTGCTTGCATGTCTGTCAATGGTTGTGTCCATGAGTATAAATGCCCTCCAGCTGAACGTCCACAGCCTTCTCAGTCTGTGATGGAGGCTGGAGAGGAATGAAGCTCCTGAAGGTTGGAATTATTCAGAGTGAGAAGTTTGTTTTAATGTTGTTTGTTTTGTTTTGTTATGTTACAGCTTCATAATGTCATTAGAAATAAATTATTAACAGCTTCAAGGTTTAAGTCTATTGAATCTGGTGTTAAAGGAATTATAAAATATAAGAGTAAAAACTAAAACTAAAAATCTGTTCTATATTATGGCATAACGTTCTTTAAGAATACACACCTTCAATCCTCTGGTCATAGTAATATGGTGCTGTATGTAACAATACTTAGGATAAAAATGTAAGAATTACAGTGCATGTTAATTAGGGATGGAGAAATTAAGCCTTTTGAATTTTTGAAGATTTTTTTTGATTATTTTGGGAAAAGATTCGAAGCATCATGAGTGTCAAAAACAGTGCCATCTTGTGGCAGGTCAAATTTATAGCAGCGGTAATAAACCCGAGAGCGCAGCCCCGTTGTGTTATCCATTAAGCATAAATAAAAGCCTGACAATGCTAGTGTTTTTTTTTTTTTTTTAAACATCCACCTAACAATCCCTTTACAATGTATCATGTGGATGCCTGTGTTCCTGGTTTTGCCCTATGTATGTTTGAAGTGCTTTAACAGCCAATTTGCTTATTTTAATTGATCACTCTGTTCCAGTGAGATCATGACATAACCTTGATTGGGAAAGGGACTGTCTGTTATATATTATGGTGTTGCAGGAGTTATTTAGGGATATTAAAGGCATCTGACTCACTTGAGCTCCGATATCAGATAGATAAGGGCGCCACAAACTTAGTGACCGGTGGAATTAGATCCATTTCTCAACCTGCACACTAAAGAGCTTTAGGGATGTGATCATAGGTGCATTGAATGCTCATTAATGTCAGTTTGTTAATTTACCTCTTTTGCAACCAGTTTGCACTTATCCTTAGTAATTTGCTGTTTTAGTGCTTGTCTGTTATAGCGGAAACGTGTGTCTGTTCCTCAACTCCAGTCCTCTGGAATGACATCCCAGAATGCACTTAAATGGAGCATAATGGAGTCTTATGAAGCAGCTTTTGTGTGGAGATTAGGGACTTGAGTATCTTTCTCTTAATATTCTACTAACCCTTGTCCTTTTGCACCACACTTTCATCTGTCTGGTTGTTTCAGAGTCCCAGAGCTGACTTCATTCCAGCAGTAGCTACAGTCCACTCATCCTGGGCTTTACTGAGACCCAGGGGCCAGTTGTATAAACACAGCCATTATGTTAAGACCGCGTTTTAAGATCCAGTATGACCCACTGGCAGTCAGTCAAGGGGCAGTCAGTCTTACTTTTTGGAATCAAATTTGGCCTATGTTTTTATGTAAATGGTGTTGGTTTTTTGTTTTGTTTAAACGGTGTTAAAGACGAAAAATTTGACTAACTTGTAAGACTAGTCTTAGTGATTTATGCGACCGGCCCCTGCAGTCAAGCAGAGCAACACACCCTGATCTCAGCCAGCTTCAGTAATATGTGAAAATATACTTAATGACATTACTAATGCTGCATTATAATCATTATCCAGGTAAACTGGGACAATTGGATCTGTATGTGCTGTTCTCTGTTCTTGATGGAAGCCTAGTTGACTTGTAGGTGTATGTTGAAGTCTCATGCCACAATTCCAGGATTTTCTGTTCTCATTTGACCTTTAAATGGCTCCCAAATCAAAGCCGGACCTTGTATTACACCATTTTTCCAATGTTCCTGTTACTCCTAGACCCATTTGTAACTCAAACTGTCTCCACACAATGAATTCCAGACAGGACATCTACACAAGGACACAGACAGGGCTTTCCCCTGCCCACATCACCCGCTGCTCTTTTTCCAGCTCTCTGGCAGATCCAGAGTCCCAAAGCTAACTCATTCCCACTGTAGCTGCACAATTCATCTGGAACTGACTGACCTGGATCTGACCCGAGGACACCTCAACACCGTCAATTCCTTCCACAGCCTTCATTAAATTAGGATTGGAGGAACAGGTTTGCTTATCAATATTACTTGGAAATATACTTCTGTGCAATAACTTTGAGCTTCATTAAATTACTAACACTAACTGAATGTCATTTGTAATATCCTTCTGGCTCATGCTACAGTGTTGGGTTAGGGGTTTTTTTCCCAATCAGATCCTGACATGTTGCTAGATGACAAGTCCTTCCAGGTTTGTAGACCAACCCGTGATCCTTGTTATATTTACATTGGCTTGGGTTAGGGTTAGGGTTAGGGTTAGGGTTAGGTAATAGGGTTATTTGCGAACTTGAGCCCCCCCCCAGTTGAGCCCCCCCCCCATATCCCCGCCCCCTTTAGTCCTAGGGGGCGGAGACTTCGTATTTATACTAATTAGGCCACGCCCAGTCGATTGGGCGTGGTCCAATGTCTCTAGCTCCTCCCATTTTCGAGTTATGGTGTTGAGCCCCCTCCCATATGTCCACCCCCTTTGGTCCTAGGGGGCGGAGACTTCGTATTTATACTAATTAGGCTACGCCCAGTCGATTGGGCGTGGTCCCATCCCTCTAGCTCATCTCCTTGTCGAGTTATTGTGTTGAGCCCCCCCATATATAGGACTTGGGTGGGTGGGACTTGTGTTTGAGTTGGGTTGGACTTGGGTGGGTGGGACTTGTGTTTGAATTGGGTGGGACTTGGGTGGGTGGGACTTGTGTTTGAGTTGGGTGGGACTTGGGTGGTTGGGACTTGTGTTTGAGTTGGGTGGGACTTGGGTGGTTGGGACTTGTGTTTGACTTGGGTGGGACTTGGGTGGGTGGGACTTGTGTTTGACTTGGGTTGGACTTGGGTGGGTGGGGCTTGTGTTTGACTTGGGTGGGTGGGACTTGTGTTTGACTTGGGCGGGACTTGTGTTTGACTTGGGTGGGACTTAGGTGGGTGGGACTTGCGTTTGAGTTGGGTGGGATTTGGGTGGGTGGGACTTGTGTTTGACTTGGGTGGGACTGGGGTGGGTGGGACTTGTGTTTGGGGTGGGTGGGACTTGTGGGTTAGGGTTAGGGGTTAGGGTTAGGGGTTAGGGTTAGGGTTAGGGTTAGGGTTAGGATTTATGTAAGTCCAATCAACAGGTCCTGGAGGACCTGAAGACGGTTGTGCACTGTCCATCCGTTCCACTGACCGCTTTGAAACAGTGTGGGATCAGGAAGGATCCCGCCCCAAACTCTCCTCTGCTCTATAATTGCTTTTTTTGGTGATGATTTTATTTATGTAGTTACGTATGTGTTCATTTATTTATTTATTTGTTTGTTTATTTATTTATTTATTTATCTATCTATCTATATATTTATTTATTTATTTTTTTCTCTCCATTTGTGTACAACCATATGTGAATACTTGGAGAGACCCATATTCTGGTAGACCAGTGACATCTAGTGTTTAAAAGTATTAAGACCTCCTAATAAGTGTGTAGGTAGGTTCAAGGACGGCGCGGCCCCTGGAGGAGACCCCAAAGGGTCTGGTAGGCCGTCATATTTTTGTTAATTTCTGTTAAGGTCATAGGTATCTAGCCCCAAGTTTTAATATGACCTGTGTTTAGTTTTTAGGTCTTAAAATCCCCCCTGAACACTGGAAGGTCAAGAGGTCAGCCTGTCTGCCATAGACAGTAAAAAGATGAAAATATAAGAGTAAGGCTACAATGGGTAGGTTTTAGGTATAGAAAGGGGTTAGATGCCCAGGGGTGATGCCCAGGTGGTTGTGGTGGGTAGGGTTAGGTGTAGAGAGGGGTCAGATGTCCAGGGGTTAGGGTTAGGTTAGGTTAGGTTAGGGTTAGGGTTAGGGTAATAGGTTTATTTGCGAACTTGAGCCCCCCCCCAGTTGAGCCCCCCCCATATCTCCGCCCCCTTTGGTCCTAGGGGGCGGAGACTTCGTATTTATACTAATTAGGCCACGCCCAGTCGATTGGGCGTGGTCCCATGTCTCTAGCTCCTCCCCTTTTCGAGTTATGGTTTTGAGCCCCCTCCCATATGTCCGCCCCCTTTGGTCCTTGGGGGCGGAGACTTCGTATTTATACTAATTAGGCCACGCCCAGTCGATTGGGCGTGGTTTCATGTTTCTAGCTCCTCCCCTTGTTGAGTTAGGGTGTTGAGCCCCCCGCCATATATAGGACTTGGGTTTGACTTGTGTTTGAGTTGGGTGGGTGGTACTTTGGTGGGAGGGACTTGTGTTTGACTTGGGTTGGACTTGGGTGGGTGGGACTTGTGCTTGACTTGGGTTGGACTTGGGTGGGTGGGACTTGTGTTTGACTTGGGTGGGACTTGGGTGGGTGGGACTTGTGTTTGAGTTGGGTGGGACTTGGGTGGGACTTGGGTGGGTGGGACTTGTGTTTGACTTGGGTTGGACTTGGGTGGGTGGGACTTGTGTTTGACTTGGGTTTGATATTGGGTGGGACTTGGGTGGGTGGGACTTGTGTTTGAGTTGGGTGGGTCTTGGGTGGGTGGGACTTGTGTTTGACTTGGGTGGGACTTGGGTGGGTGGGACTTGTTTGAGTTGGGTGGGACTTGGGTGGGTGGGACTTGTGTTTGACTTGGGTTGGACTTGGGTGGGTGGGACTTGTGTTTGACTTGGGTGGGACTTGGGTGGGTGGGACTTATGACTTGAATGGGTGGGACTTGTGTTTGACTTGGGTGGGACTCCAGCGCCACCAGGTGACGAGTTATGGTGTTGAGCCCCTCATATTAGGGTTGAGTTTTGCAGTTTTCAGGGCTATTTCA
>JBAPCB010000123.1:22500-95000 GCA_039654105.1 Coreius guichenoti | reverse complement strand
CCAAGTCAAACACAAGTCCCACCCACCCAAGTCCCACCCAAGTCAAACACAAGTCCCAACCACCCAAGTCCCACCCAACTCAAACACAAGTCCCAACCACCCAAGTCCCACCCAACTCAAACACAAGTCCCACCCACCCAAGTCCCACCCAATTCAAACACAAGTCCCACCCACCCAAGTCCAACCCAACTCAAACACAAGTCCCACCCACCCAAGTCCTATATATGGGGGGGCTCAACACAATAACTCGACAAGGAGATGAGCTAGAGGGATGGGACCACGCCCAATCGACTGGGCGTAGCCTAATTAGTATAAATACGAAGTCTCCGCCCCCTAGGACCAAAGGGGGTGGACATATGGGAGGGGGCTCAACACCATAACTCGAAAATGGGAGGAGCTAGAGACATTGGACCACGCCCAATCGACTGGGCGTGGCCTAATTAGTATAAATACGAAGTCTCCGCCCCCTAGGACTAAAGGGGGCGGGGATATGGGGGGGGGGCTCAACTGGGGGGGGGCTCAAGTTCGCAAATAACCCTATTACCTAACCCTAACCTAACCCTAACCCTAACCCTAACCCTAACCCTAACCCTAACCCTAACCCTAACCCTAACCCTAACCCTAACCCTAACCCTACACCTAACCCTACCCATCTCACCCCTGGACATCTGACCCCTCAATACACCTAACCCTACCCATCTCACCCCTGGACATCTGACCCCTCTCTATACCTAACCCTACCCATCTCACCCCTGGACATCTGACCCCTCTCTACACCTAACCCTACCCATCTCACCCCTGGACATCTGACCCCTCTCTACACCTAACCCTACCCATCTCACCCCTGGACATCTGACCCCTCTCTATACCTAAACCTACCCATTGTAGCCTTACTCTTATATTTTCATCCTTTTACTGTCTATGGCAGACAGGCTGACCTCTTGACCTTCCAGTGTTCAGGGGGGATTTTAAGACCTAAAAACTAAACACAGGTCATATTAAAACTTGGGGCTAGATACCTATGACCTTAACAGAAATTAACAAAAATATGACGGCCTACCAGACCCTTTGGGGTCTCCTCCAGGGGCCGCGCCGTCCTTGAACCTACCTACACACTTGTTAGGAGGTCTTAATACTTTTAAACACTAGGTGTCACTGGTCTACCAGAATATGGGTCTCTCCAAGTATTCACATATGGTTGTACACAGATGGAGAGAAAAAAATAAATAAATAAATAGATAGATAGATAGATAGATAAATAAATAAATAAATAAATAAATAAATAAACAAATGAACACATACGTAACTACATAAATAAAATCATCTCCAAAAAAAAGCAATTATAGAGCAAAGGAGAGTTTGGGGCGGGATCCTTCCTGATCCCACACTGTTTCAAAGCGGTCAGTGGAACGGATGGACAGTGCACAACCGTCTTCAGGTCCTCCGGGACCTGTTGATTGGACTTACATAAATCCTAACCCTAACCCCTGGACATCTGACCCCTCTCTACACCTAACCCTACCCACCACAACCACCTGGGCATCACCCCTGGGCATCTAACCCCTTTCTATACCTAAAACCTACCCATTGTAGCCTTACTCTTATATTTTCATCTTTTTACTGTCTATGGCAGACAGGCTGACCTCTTGACCTTCCAGTGTTCAGGGGGGATTTTAAGACCTAAAAACTAAACACAGGTCATATTAAAACTTGGGGCTAGATACCTATGACCTTAACAGAAATTAACAAAAATATGACGGCCTACCAGACCCTTTGGGGTCTCCTCCAGGGGCCGCGCCGTCCTTGAACCTACCTACACACTTATTAGGAGGTCTTAATACTTTTAAACACTAGATGTCACTGGTCTACCAGAATATGGGTCTCTCCAAGTATTCACATATGGTTGTACACAAATGGAGAGAAAAAAATAAATAAATAAATATATAGATAGATAGATAAATAAATAAATAAATAAACAAACAAATAAATAAATAAATGAACACATACGTAACTACATAAATAAAATCATCACCAAAAAAAGCAATTATAGAGCAGAGGAGAGTTTGGGGCGGGATCCTTCCTGATCCCACACTGTTTCAAAGCGGTCAGTGGAACGGATGGACAGTGCACAACCGTCTTCAGGTCCTCCGGGACCTGTTGATTGGACTTACATAAATCCTAACCCTAACCCTAACCCTAACCCTAACCCCTAACCCTAACCCCTAACCCTAACCCACAAGTCCCACCCACCCCAAACACAAGTCCCACCCACCCCAGTCCCACCCAAGTCAAACACAAGTCCCACCCACCCAAATCCCACCCAACTCAAACGCAAGTCCCACCCACCTAAGTCCCACCCAAGTCAAACACAAGTCCCGCCCAAGTCAAACACAAGTCCCACCCACCCAAGTCAAACACAAGCCCCACCCACCCAAGTCCAACCCAAGTCAAACACAAGTCCCACCCACCCAAGTCCCACCCAAGTCAAACACAAGTCCCAACCACCCAAGTCCCACCCAACTCAAACACAAGTCCCAACCACCCAAGTCCCACCCAACTCAAACACAAGTCCCACCCACCCAAGTCCCACCCAATTCAAACACAAGTCCCACCCACCCAAGTCCAACCCAACTCAAACACAAGTCCCACCCACCCAAGTCCTATATATGGGGGGGCTCAACACAATAACTCGACAAGGAGATGAGCTAGAGGGATGGGACCACGCCCAATCGACTGGGCGTAGCCTAATTAGTATAAATACGAAGTCTCCGCCCCCTAGGACCAAAGGGGGTGGACATATGGGAGGGGGCTCAACACCATAACTCGAAAATGGGAGGAGCTAGAGACATTGGACCACGCCCAATCGACTGGGCGTGGCCTAATTAGTATAAATACGAAGTCTCCGCCCCCTAGGACTAAAGGGGGCGGGGATATGGGGGGGGGGCTCAACTGGGGGGGGGCTCAAGTTCGCAAATAACCCTATTACCTAACCCTAACCCTAACCCTAACCCTAACCCAAGCCAATGTAAATATAACAAGGATCACGGGTTGGTCTACAAACCTGGAAGGACTTGTCATCTAGCAACATGTCAGGATCTGACTGGGAAAAAAACCCCTAACCCAACACTGTAGCATGAGCCAGAAGGATATTACAAATGACATTCAGTTAGTGTTAGTAATTTAATGAAGCTCAAAGTTATTGCACAGAAGTATATTTCCAAGTAATATTGATAAGCAAACCTGTTCCTCCAATCCTAATTTAATGAAGGCTGTGGAAGGAATTGACGGTGTTGAGGTGTCCTCGGGTCAGATCCAGGTCAGTCAGTTCCAGATGAATTGTGCAGCTACAGTGGGAATGAGTTAGCTTTGGGACTCTGGATCTGCCAGAGAGCTGGAAAAAGAGCAGCGGGTGATGTGGGCAGGGGAAAGCCCTGTCTGTGTCCTTGTGTAGATGTCCTGTCTGGAATTCATTGTGTGGAGACAGTTTGAGTTACAAATGGGTCTAGGAGTAACAGGAACATTGGAAAAATGGTGTAATACAAGGTCCGGCTTTGATTTGGGAGCCATTTAAAGGTCAAATGAGAACAGAAAATCCTGGAATTGTGGCATGAGACTTCAACATACACCTACAAGTCAACTAGGCTTCCATCAAGAACAGAGAACAGCACATACAGATCCAATTGTCCCAGTTTACCTGGATAATGATTATAATGCAGCATTAGTAATGTCATTAAGTATATTTTCACATATTACTGAAGCTGGCTGAGATCAGGGTGTGTTGCTCTGCTTGACTGCAGGGGCCGGTCGCATAAATCACTAAGACTAGTCTTACAAGTTAGTCAAATTTTTCGTCTTTAACACCGTTTAAACAAAACAAAAAACCAACACCATTTACATAAAAACATAGGCCAAATTTGATTCCAAAAAGTAAGACTGACTGCCCCTTGACTGACTGCCAGTGGGTCATACTGGATCTTAAAACGCGGTCTTAACATAATGGCTGTGTTTATACAACTGGCCCCTGGGTCTCAGTAAAGCCCAGGATGAGTGGACTGTAGCTACTGCTGGAATGAAGTCAGCTCTGGGACTCTGAAACAACCAGACAGATGAAAGTGTGGTGCAAAAGGACAAGGGTTAGTAGAATATTAAGAGAAAGATACTCAAGTCCCTAATCTCCACACAAAAGCTGCTTCATAAGACTCCATTATGCTCCATTTAAATGCATTCTGGGATGTCATTCCAGAGGACTGGAGTTGAGGAACAGACACACGTTTCCGCTATAACAGACAAGCACTAAAACAGCAAATTACTAAGGATAAGTGCAAACTGGTTGCAAAAGAGGTAAATTAACAAACTGACATTAATGAGCATTCAATGCACCTATGATCACATCCCTAAAGCTCTTTAGTGTGCAGGTTGAGAAATGGATCTAATTCCACCGGTCACTAAGTTTGTGGCGCCCTTATCTATCTGATATCGGAGCTCAAGTGAGTCAGATGCCTTTAATATCCCTAAATAACTCCTGCAACACCATAATATATAACAGACAGTCCCTTTCCCAATCAAGGTTATGTCATGATCTCACTGGAACAGAGTGATCAATTAAAATAAGCAAATTGGCTGTTAAAGCACTTCAAACATACATAGGGCAAAACCAGGAACACAGGCATCCACATGATACATTGTAAAGGGATTGTTAGGTGGATGTTTAAAAAAAAAAAAAAAACACTAGCATTGTCAGGCTTTTATTTATGCTTAATGGATAACACAACGGGGCTGCGCTCTCGGGTTTATTACCGCTGCTATAAATTTGACCTGCCACAAGATGGCACTGTTTTTGACACTCATGATGCTTCGAATCTTTTCCCAAAATAATCAAAAAAAATCTTCAAAAATTCAAAAGGCTTAATTTCTCCATCCCTAATTAACATGCACTGTAATTCTTACATTTTTATCCTAAGTATTGTTACATACAGCACCATATTACTATGACCAGAGGATTGAAGGTGTGTATTCTTAAAGAACGTTATGCCATAATATAGAACAGATTTTTAGTTTTAGTTTTTACTCTTATATTTTATAATTCCTTTAACACCAGATTCAATAGACTTAAACCTTGAAGCTGTTAATAATTTATTTCTAATGACATTATGAAGCTGTAACATAACAAAACAAAACAAACAACATTAAAACAAACTTCTCACTCTGAATAATTCCAACCTTCAGGAGCTTCATTCCTCTCCAGCCTCCATCACAGACTGAGAAGGCTGTGGACGTTCAGCTGGAGGGCATTTATACTCATGGACACAACCATTGACAGACATGCAAGCAACCACAAATTAACTTCACCAAATAAACAAAGCTCAGTATTAGTGCCCTAATTAAAATATAATATAACAATATATCTCATCATTGCAAAGCCTTTCAATTAAAAAAAAACCCTAAATAAAAAATATTCCCATTCAACCCCAGTTTGGTTTCTCCCACCTCCCATGATGCACCAGAGTAAAGATATAAAAGACCATTTTAGAAGCAGCTCTGGTTTTTCAACTGGTTCCAGCTAGCTTTCAGACTGATTTTTGTTTGATTTTCCAATGTAAATCATGCTCTAAACAAACTTAATTGTTTTACATTTTATGTTAAAAAAGGTAGGGAGATTACTTGTCTATATATGACATTTTGGTACATTCATCACACATTCATCATACATTCATCATTTATGTCCCAGGGGTCCGTTCTTCGTACGTCGCTAACTCAGTTAGCTGGATTTGATTGTGGATGATTTGGCATGATCTTGGATTGTTTGGTTCTTCGACGCTCATCCTGGAGTTGCTGTCATAGCAACAGATCCGTAAGCTTATGCTCGGGAGCAGCTCATTTCATGTAAACAGGATTAGATCGCATCTTTTTAAGCGGCGTTGATAATTAAAATTTGTCCCAACCACTGCTACTTTATTACAAGAGTTCCTTACTGAACCAGGGGCAATAATAATTTTAAATAATAACAATAATAATAATATAAAAATTTATTTGAAAATAATAATATAATGTTAATATAATGTGTATAATACGATAGACACAGCCACTTGATTGAGAGATTTATTTTTGATAGAATAATTACTTTAGAATTTTATTGGAGTAAAATAACGTTGCTGTAACGTTAACCTGAGCCGTGCATTAATTTGAGTGATGACGGATATTATGGGATGGCTTGATGCAGCACAGGAGATGGAGATAACTTGATCTTCACCCTTAAGAAACTTTAATTCATGCTGTCACGTAACAAATCTGCTTCAAATTGAATTAAAAATTAAATGAATTGCTAATTACAACATTGAAATAAAAATGTAAAGGGTGTACAAATACTATAAAATCGTGAATATAAATTGGGAATAATGTTTTAAAAAAACACATTTCATTTATCTATTATAACTTTTATGTTGTTTTGGTCGCTTGGCTGTTTCCTTATAAAGGTCCAGAAATTCGTCGGGTTTTTTTTATTTTTTAATTCGTCAAGTTTTTCACCAGGTGGCTTTTTTAATTATATGATGTCATTACGTTGCTGTCTTGCCGCCAGCCAATCGCTGCATTGCTGATCGTGGTTTGGAGTATTGATGCGTCTGCCCGCAGTAATAAGTTATTTCCAGCTTGATGACGCCTTTATTGGGCGGAGCTTTTATTCTGTCAGACGACCGCTTCCGCTTCTTCCACTCGTGTGTGTGTGGTAACGCAGCGCTGTTTTATCATATTACACACATTTGAGTGTGTTAAAGTGATGTTATAATGCTACTATGAGACACTTGTTCACACTGCAGTAAGCGAGATCATATTAGGCATGGTAAAACATGGTACTCGCGGTAAATCAAGAACACCAGATTTAAACAATAAGACTACCTGTGTTGAGCTGGAGAACAATGATTAGTTTCTGTCCATGAATGATCCAAACAGTTGCTCACCTGTCTAATAAAACACATCAGATATTAAAGCGGCTTTGGTGTTTCCATGGTTTCTACAAAATAAAACCGGAGGGTAACGCGGGTATGATGTCATTGATAGGCGACGCACACACACGGTCCGTGTCCTGGTTAAAATTGATGATTTCTCTGGATTTAAACATTCTTGGAAACATTTGGGATAATGCAAGTACACAAGTCAACAAAATATAGGACACTGTTCTAGTGGATTCTGTAATCTAAAAAATCTTACATACTGTGACTTTAATCACTGTGAATAAGAACTAGCCTATATTGTTTGTATTGTTGATGCAAATTATTTAATAAAAAGAAAGACATTTGTAAACGAAATGAAGCTGAAGAACTTGGAGACAGAGCGCATTTCGTAATTCAGACGTGTTTTTGGACCCCTCGGCTCGCCGTAGCTGTCAGGCTGCAGGATGTTGTTAAAGTTTAGTCGTTCGCAACATTGGGAATAATAGTCGTTCTTACGTCTACGGTACTGATCGCACTGTTTTTACATTTTACTTCACAGCAAACGCTTTAACAATTCATAGTGTGACACTGTGTTCTGATTCAGTCACTTTTGGTCCGACGGAAAATATAAAGCTGCATGCTAACAGCTAGCACTGATTTCACATATGCTAAATATAACCTAGCATACTCATAACAGCGTTCATCTTGCGTTTCTAATGGCGTTTACTGGGTTTGTTTCTAGTGTTTGGACGTTCAGTGACATCTGATGCGTTTTAGTGTCGAGTCTGACTTTGAGTCAGCTCAATATTGAAAAGAGACTAAGCTGTATCAAAATCTAAAGTTAATGAGATATAAGAAATGACTGTTAATAAAAGTGTGTATTATACATCAGAGAATGTGTTCACAGAAGCCTCTAAATCTGCCGGAGGATGTGAACTCATGACAGTGTGTGTGTGTGTGTTTCATGAAGAATTTGCAGTGCCATCATCAGTCAGATGTTCTCACCTCAGTTCCTAATGTTGGTTTGTTTGTTTGTTTGTATAGTGAAGGCTGACCGTAGAGCATCATGGGAAACACCAGTGACCGTGTGTCTGCTGACCGGCACGGACCGAAGGCACAGCGGTCAGACAGCGGAGGCCATAAAGACCTCGAGCCCGGCAAAATGATGGACAGCACAGACGACCCCAATATCTTCAACACACATGGGCCAGAATCTAAAGTATGCAAGAGCAAGTCATTTTATAAACACAACACACGGCCAGAGGAGAACTGGCACCCCGACTGAGCCTGGTTTCTCCCAAGGTTTTTTTCTCCATTCTGGCCCTGAAGGAGTTTTGGTTCCTTGCCACCGTCGCCTTTGGCTTTTGGCTTGCTCAGTTGGGGACACTTAAATTTCAACTATATTACTGATCTGCCCGCATTGACACTAAATGATCATTGAAATGAGCTGATGACATCACCGTTTTCACCAGAGCGGCTGTACAGCCGAATCAAATTCTGTTGCGTTATTTTCCTGTTACCACTGTGAAGCTGCTTTGAAACAATTGCCATTGTAAAAAGCGCTATATAAATAAAGGTGACTTGACTTGACTTGACAAACACTCTGTACAGAAGTATCGTCACAAACTCATATACATTTGATGAGTTTGCCTGTGTTTTATTTGTGCTCATTACCATCGGATTAAACAGCTTTAAATGTAAAGAGTAAACAAGACTTCCTTACATAATGACCTCGGCTGTCGAGCACTGAATCACAGGTCAGTCGAGTCACCTTAGCGCTTTTTACAATACAGATCAAAGCCGCTTTACAGTGATAACAGGAAAATAATGCAACAAAATTTGTTTTTCGGCTGTACAGCAGATCTAGAAGAAAATAGTGTCATAGTCCAGCTTCAGTGATGGTTCATTTCAGTTATCATTAGTTATTAATTTAGTTTATTTATTACATCGTCCAGCTCAGTTCAGTTCTCATACAATATTTAGTATATACAGGAAGCGCATTACTGGATCGCGAGGTGTCAGTCAAAGCACCCATGGTTTTCGTTGGATAAAGCCAGTCAATGCCTAGCCAATGCCTTGCCAACAAAGGTTTGATTGATGGACGTAGTAACCAATCAAAAGGCATTATCTTGCGCAGTGTTTGTAAGCATTATTGGTGAATACTACTCGTGCTTAGGTTTCCATGACACACGGGCGCGCGCCTGCCAGTTTACGCACACACCTAATGACTCTATGACAGACTGTTTTTATCAACTAAATGAGTTTTTTACACTTTGTAAATTCTGTAAATAGTTGCTTTAGTTTTTCAGTAACTGTATATCCATTATAATTAGCCGTTTATTGCAGATTTATTTGAATGAAAAACTACTCTTCACAATTACAAATGTTCTGAAATAAATGGCCTTTGTGAAAGGACGTCTAGTCTTTCCTTGACATAAAAGCTTACAGAAGCTACATTTTTGAGAGAATTATCCTCAAATTTGAATCAAACCATGATCAGACATTCAGTTTTATATATAGGTTATTTTCAGGCCTTTAACATTAAAGTCTCATAAATTTTTCCCTAAGTGAATTTCAATAAAAAAAACGTGAGTCACTTACATGTATATTTTCCCTTATTTTCCTGTTCCTATACTACTTTGAGTTATGACTGTTGGGTAACAAAATTTGAAGTGTCTAGTTTAAAATAAGACCAGATTTATGAATATAGACCATAGGGTTTAAGAGCTGCAGACATTTTTATTTGATATGTCGTTTTCAGAAAATTCTCAAAAATAGGGTGCAAGTTAAGAGGTTAAATGGCTTTGTAGCGTAAAACAACTTCCACTTTAGCCTCTATGGTGCACGCATCGTGGAAATTTTGTGATTTATTCAAGAAAAGTACAATTGTTCACAAATAGAGTACTAGAGGCTATACGACACCAGATTAAGAGTAAAGATGATACAAATTAAACAATGTCCCATTGCTTTCACTCACTTACTTTACTTTCCAATGCATCTCCAGTCTTAGATCAAATGAAGTTTAAATGAAGCAATACTTCTAGAGTTGGTCATACAATAATAACAGGGCTTGATCATGTTAAACATCATCCGGGTTTAGGGTTATAGTGTGCAATGACTATATTGACAGAAATGGGAGATTAATAAACATGCTGAAACAAACAATAAAAACATATGTAAGTCTAAACAAACTGTTTTAAAGATCGACGTTTATTGTGAAGTTCAAATAAGTTTAATTTCTTGTCTCAACTGCGTCTGTCCATTATTTTCTGCCAGTCACGTGGAGAGACTGGACGGGATTTATATGTCGTCGCCTCTGGTTCGATGGATTGCGTTTACATTACCCTGAGATCCGATCACATGCGTCCTCGACTACCTCTGGACCAGGACACGCTGATCGGATAACATTCCCATTAGAGGCGTGTTTACACTTGTCTTTTCAATGTGTATGTGGACAAAATCCGGATACGGGTCACATGCTAATGCCAAGTGTAAATGCAGCCTTTGATTCAGGCAGCTAAAGCACATGTGTTCTGCCAGGTGCCGGGTGAGAAGGACTTCGCCCCAGATTTAGATGACATGGTAAAGACGGGCTCTCAGGCTCGACCCACCGTGATCCGCTGGGCCGGAGGAGGAAGAGAGGTTTACATCACCGGCTCCTTCAACAACTGGAGCAGCAAGATCCCGCTCAATAAAAGGTATCTCTGCCACCCGCCATCATGAACAGAAGGGCACACATTGTTATTTCATTCATTTTTCAAGCCTGTGTTTGTGATTTCTCTTTTTCCTCTCTTTTTTTTGAAGCCATAATGATTTTGTAGCAATCTTGGACCTGCCTGAGGGTGAACATCAGTACAAGTTCTTTGTTGATGGCCAGTGGCTTCATGACCCGTCTGAGGTGAGTATATCTACATAATGGCCTGCATTTAAACTGTCACATGACTTATGAACATAGCTTCCTATTGTAGGCATCACCACTATACAAACAAATGCAAGAAGTGATGACAGTTTTGGAGGTTAAAGGTGTAAAATCACAGGACAGCGGACGCATCATTCTGTACTCGTGTGCTCCAGAAGTCTAATCATCATACAGGCAAACGTTCAGTGAACAAAAACATTCAGGTTTGGCATTTGAAAACAACAGCGCCACAGAGAGAGAGAGATGTTTTTTCTGCATAACACAAGGAGACGTTTAGCACAATGTTCATGCTTCTTTTTCATCCCTTGTGCGTTGTGATCAAGGCCGGACTCACCATTGGGCTTGACTGTTACTCCGTTACCCGTTTACGTTCGTTTGATTTGTTCAGTTATATCAGAAATGATTAGCCGCATTTCCTCTGTCTGGCCAGTGCGAGCGAGAGATATTAACAGACCGGTCAGCTAAAGCCCAAAGTAGTGACTTGAGCGCTTGAAAACAAATTCAAATACACTAGAACGCGTAAAATGAAGTATACCCAGGCCTTAATATCCTCCGACTGTGAGCTTCATAATCAAACTGTGCAAAATTATATTTATCTTTATTACACATAGAAAAACACGTGTTGAATCGCATCTGCTCCATTGTGATCACATGGCTACTTTAAACAGCTTCATTAAGGCTTTTAGGCCTAAAAAACTGAATGTCAGAATGGGAAAGAAAGGTGATTTAAGCAATTTTGAGCGTGGCATGGTTGTTGGTGCCAGACGGGCCGGTCTGAGTATTTCACAATCTGCTCAGTTACTGGGATTTTCATGCACAACCATTTCTAGAGTTTACAAAGAATGGTGTGAAAAGGGAAAAACATCCAGTATGCGGCAGTCCTGTGGGCGAAAATGCCTTGTTGATGCTAGAGGTCAGAGGAGAATGGGCCGACTGATTCAAGCTGATAGAAGAGCAACTTTGACTGAAATAACCACTCGTTACAACCGAGGTATGCAGCAAAGCATTTGTGAAGCCACAACACGCACAACCTTGAGGCGGATGGGCTACAACAGCAGAAGACCCCACCGGGTACCACTCATCTCCACTACAAATAGGAAAAAGAGGCTACAATTTGCACGAGCTCACCAAAATTGGACAGTTGAAGACTGGAAAAATGTTGCCTGGTCTGATGAGTCTCGATTTCTGTTGAGACATTCAGATGGTAGAGTCAGAATTTGGCGTAAACAGAATGAGAACATGGATCCATCATGCCTTGTTACCACTGTGCAGGCTGGTGGTGGTGGTGTAATGGTGTGGGGGATGTTTTCTTGGCACACTTTAGGCCCCTTAGTGCCAATTGGGCATCGTTTAAATGCCACGGCCTACCTGAGCATTGTTTCTGACCATGTCCATCCCTTTATGACCACCATGTACCCATCCTCTGATGGCTACTTCCAGCAGGATAATGCACCATGCACAAAGCTCGAATCATTTCAAATTGGTTTCTTGAACATGACAATGAGTTCACTGTACTAAAATGGCCCCCACAGTCACCAGATCTCAACCCAATAGAGCATCTTTGAGATGTGGTGGAACGGGAGCTTCGTGCCCTGGATGTGCATCCCACAAATCTCCATCAACTGCAAGATGCTATCCTATCAATATGGGCCAACATTTCTAAAGAATGCTTTCAGCACCTTGTTGAATCAATGCCACGTAGAATTAAGGCAGTTCTGAAGGCAAAAGGGGGTCAAACACAGTATTAGTATGGTGTTCCTAATAATCCTTTAGGTGAGTGTATATATATATATACAAATTTTAAAAAATAAATATTTTTTCTAGTTTTATAGATTTATAACATGAGTTATCACACAAGCAAGAGTGCTGTTTTTCCGAACATCTGCACAATCACAAATGTGACATTGATTTTATACAACAGTTCAGTAAATTTACTGAGTAAGTTTCATAGACACACACATTCTGTTTTTGCTGCGTCAGCAGAACCGAGCAACACAGGTTTTGTTCCTCAAAGAATCAGCGAATCAGACAAGTAAATATTTCAATTAGGCTAAACATTCATAAAAAGTCGTTTGCTAAGTTGAATAGGATTTTAGGATTCTTGAACGAATCGGTTGAATAAAGTAGGCTATTTAACTCACTCATAAAGATGGAGACTTGCCGCCACCTACTGGCGTTTTTAGTTTCATAGTTAAAAAGTAAAAAGACTATTATTTCAATAATTTAATATTTCTACATTAAAATCATTAATCTCTTAACATAATTTACGCAATTCTAATTTGCTGTGTAAATCCATACATGCCATGTCTAATTAGCCTATGTGTAAATCCAAAAATGTTTTTTTTTTATACTGACTTCCTTTTATTGGTAATAATAGCCCTATGTTGTGTCTTTGTATTCTGATTGAATTTGTTGATTTAATTTAAGAATCTGACATACGAGGACACCGATATGACAATAAATTTAAAATGTAATTTTTACCTCTAAACTTTGACTAGGCATATTTGAATATGTTTGAATATGTTGCATATTAATTGAACCTCAAAGCATATTTTAATTTCTTTTCTTTTTTTATTGTAATGTGTGCTACTCCACAATGATGTTTGTAGCGTAGGTCGGGCTCGAACATAAACTCAAGCCCCGTGCCCTCAGTCCTGCCCTGCTCGTGATCACCGTCGTTCGTGCTCCACAGAAGAAAAAGTCACACGGGTTTGGAGTTTGGTGATGGCCGAACCCATTTCTTTGTGTTTTCTCTTCAGCCGGTTGTCACCAGTCAGATGGGCACCATTAACAATCTGATCCATGTGAAGAAATCAGATTTCGAGGTGTTTGACGCGCTGCAGGTGGACTCGCTCGAGTGCTCCGATACGTCAGGTAAGAATGATCACACAAATGCACGTGGATGGACGTGTCTTAGAAAAGCTGCTTCAGTAGAGAAGATCCAGCACAGGGTCATTTGTTAATGTGACGGTTTTGTGTGTGTAGATCTGTCCAGCTCTCCACCTGGGCCGTATGGACAGGAAGTGTACATGTTCAAACCCGAGGAACGCTTCAAAGCCCCGCCCATCCTGCCGCCACACCTGCTACAAGTCATACTCAACAAAGACACCAACATATCAGTGAGAATCCTACCGTCTTATTTTATTTAAAATATTATCAAAGCGTCAGGAGAATAAAAATATGCCAGTAAAAAAAAAAGTAACAATATAAAGTTAAAATAAACATTCAACAGGACTTTTCCCCCCTCAATAATCTCTCTCTGTCTCTAATTGTTAAATTCAAAAGAGCTGTTTATGACGTGACAGAAGAGTTACATAAGAATGAAGGTTAAACAGGAGAGCCATTAAAGGGGACATGGCACTGATTTTTTAAATTATTTTAATGTTCCTTGAGGTTCACTTATAATGTTAATAAAAACATATATATGCAGAAAAATTATTTTTCACCATTCTGAGCCTCTGAAATGAATCAGTTTTTAAGGCGCGGCTCCTTTAAGGCTGTCAGTAAACGCCCACTGTTATGATTGGCTAACGTCACTGCATAGGAAACAGTATCAATGCCCGCTTGCTATTGCATATAAGTGTTTTGAAAACATTATCATATAAAACTGTCATTAACAGACAAAGCATTATGAAATCATTCCCTTGCGGTTTGTGATGCAACTGCTGTCGGATCAATACAGTCGCTGCTTCATCTGTCAACTCTCCATCACACTGAGCCTCAGTCAAATGCTCCGAACAAACATATAACCCTCAGACGTGATCTGGGACGCCATTAAAGTAAACCATCCACTTGTTTCCGACACTGGGATCGTCTGAAGTCTGTACAGAGACTAACCAGCTGTTTAAACTAGACAGTCATTATAATGGCTTCTGTTTGCTTTTGACGTGACACACATTCAGTGTAGGAAAATGTCAGCCGTTAAGAGACTGAACGCCAGTGGGCGGGGCCTATGATGAGATGATGTATAACTATTGGTCGATGTCTTGCTCTGGAGGCAGGTGTATGCAAATGTATTTGCCCGTGTGACGTCACAGATCAAAACTAGCCGTTTTTAGAGATTGATTAAATAAATGCTTTGTTTATAATGAGGAGGACGTTTTAAGCTCTGAAACTTGCTGGGTGTTTTAATGGTACTCTTATATGTCAAAAATGAAGTCAAGTAACCTTTATATATAGCACTTTTTAAAATACAGTAGGGGTGTAACGATACCCTCATGTCACGATTCGATACGTATCACGATACTGACCTAACGATACGATATTATTGCGATACACCAAGACATATGGTAAAAGGTTAACAACATTTTTTACTGTTGATTTAAAATGCTAAATTTGGTATTCCATTGGGGTGGAGATGAATAGGCTTGGACTTGGTGCTGGTAACCCAAAGCACAGGACAGTGACACCAGAATAAACATATTCATGATTCTGAAGATGAAAATACAGAATTATTTTAGACGAATATGCTTGCACTCTGTCACTGACTAGATATATTTAAAATAATGTAGGCCACTTTTCACTGGTAACAAGACATTTGGCATTATCAGGACCCAAAAATATTCTCCCATTGCGTTATTATACATTATATTCAACATTATATATAGTAGTTTAATATAGTACTGACACTAAAACTCTGTAAACTTGGATTTTTTTCTCACATTGTAATTTTTATTTCAGGCGAACTATACACAATACCGTTTGTTGCATTTTTGTATTGCGATATATTGTGACACCCCTACAATGCCGATTGTTTCAAAGCAGCTTCACAGTGGTAACAGGACAATAATGCAACAGAATTTGATTCGACTGTACAGCCGCTCTGGAGAAAACGATGATGTCATCAGCTCATTTCAATTATCATATAGTGTCAATGCGGGCAGATCAGTAATATAGTTGAAATTTAAGTGTCCCCAACTGAGCAAGCCAAAAGCCAAAGGTGACGGTGGCAAGGAACCAAAACTCCTTCAGGGCCAGAATGGAGAAAAAAACCTTGGGAGAAACCAGGCTCAGTCGGGGTGCCAGTTCTCCTCTGGCCGACGAACAAATAGTGTATGATTATGATTCAGGCAACATTACAGGTCAGAGGTCGGATTAGATCAGAACATTCAGAATATTAGTCCAGTTCAAAAGATCAAGGCAAATTTGATTTCTCGTGTCATGACCCCTTTAATAAAATAAGAAAGGGTTAGGGTTAGGGTTATCAGACATCTTTTGAATGGTTTACAGTCTGTTTTATGTGTTTCAGTGTGATCCTGCCCTGCTGCCGGAGCCCAACCACGTGATGCTGAATCATCTGTACGCGCTCTCGATAAAGGTACATCACACACCTGCTATCAAACATACTCCCATATAATGCTAAAGAACTGACAGGTTTTTTTTTCTCAGGATGGTGTGATGGTTCTCAGTGCTACTCACCGTTATAAGAAGAAATATGTGACGTCTCTTCTGTACAAGCCTATTCAATGAGCTCTGGATGCACATCCACTGTAGTCGAGATTGCACTATTAACCCGCATTTCGTACGCTGGATCTGTCAGCTTGAGACTTCAACAGGTGTGTGTGTGTGTGTGAGCATGAGTGTGTCTTTTATCTCCTGTCCGCACACATTCAGCACAAGGACATCTGAACTTCTTGTGTGTGTTGTCTTAGGTGCAGCATTTTGCGATTGCAATCTTGAGGGCCAGATTTTTATCTGCCCAAAGCGCTTTATGAAATTCTGTCAAACAGGATTCATACATTTGAAAACTGCAAAACACACAGGGAGTTTATAAATAAAAGTGAGTTCAAGTTTTGAGTTTTAACACAGATGAACATTTGAATGTAATGTTTGATTCTAAGCTTTTATAGTCATAATTCATTTTATAAACCGAGGGAAAGACACGCATGTCTGCTTTCAGAACGAAAGGAAGTTTCAGCAACAGTGGCGTTTAGTATTTGCCTTTCGCTTCAGTACTTTCACATCGTCACTGATGGTTACGTTATGATTCCAACAAAAGAAAACTTTAGGAGTGGACGGGACGGATAAAAATCATCACAGAATGTCACAAACTGTGTGTTTGTGGAGTTTTACTGCATGTGGTTTGAATTTCACCTTGACGCTGTACAGACGAGCACTTTATCTGTGTTTCACTGGGACAGGTTTCTTTATTTTATCAAGCAGGAATGTATTTTTGCATCTGTTACAAATGTTATTTATATGATACACAGACACTGTATTGGCCAAAAGAAACAGAATTCTCTAGAATGTTATTATACGTGCAGCTTTAAGATCTAATGGGGCGTCCACATACGTCTGGCCGTATAATGCACGTTTGTCTTTAAATATTTGTAGTGTGAAAAGGTTGGCTTGTTGATTTTATCATTTCTGGCCATCATCAATATAAAATGTTTAAACAGAAATATGATTTGTGATCTTATCAGGACAACCCTGACTATTTTATGTTGATGAGGTTTGCTGTGGCGTTGAAGATTCATTCACTCCAAAGATAATAACGGTAACTTTAGTCGTATGGGGTGTGTGTGTGATATGCTCAAAATAGGATTTTCATGAGGAAACGGCAACATCACAGCTTTAAATGCTTTTACGGGATGTTGTTTTGAGGAAAAGTCCACTAACTTGAATTTTTGTTCTGAGTGATGTGTTGAGCTATGTATTATAGATGATGTGTGTATTGCCTTCACAAATAATAAAGGGAACCATTCTGATTGATTAGATCCAGTTTTTTGTTTTCATAAAAATATTTATAGAACATTTGCAAGAAAAATGAAAATGAATGCATTTCTATTGTTTATTCATGTTTAAATTCCAAAAGCAGCTTTCATAATTCATGGCACATATTCAGCAGCTTCAGACGCAGAGTTTGATTGGCTCTTGCGTCGGCAATCCTTTGTTACATCGCACAATCACATCAGTAACTATGGCAACAAATGAGCCTTCAAGCACTAAATACACGTGATGCATGTATGCTGATTATTTTTCTAGTGTTTTTTCCCCTCTGGCTTTGGTAGTTAATCCAAAACGTTGAAAGTATCACATCAATACTTTTCATTTGTGGTTCTGAGTAAACCCCAAATACTGATGCGCTCACGAGGCCATTTAAGATTGATATTGCATTTCTCACCGAGGAGAATTCACTTACATGGCTGTTTCAAGGCAAAGCAACATTCACTTACAAGCTTATGTTTTCATCCTATGCAAGAGATTTGAGGCAAGGCAACTCTGCAATACTTTAGGCAACTTCTACAGTTTATAAACTGGTGTAATGTACACAGTAAATGCATCTATATGATGTCTCACATCATCAAATGGCTATTGCACAGCTACCCATCTTCTGAAGATCTATAGCAAGTGTTGACTATATTTACCCACACTGCAAAATTAAAACAACATGAAGGCATAGATTATGTACAGCTCTGAAAGAAATTATACAGCACAAATCTAAGAGCAGTAAAGAAACAGCTGCGATTGTGATTGGCTGCATGATCGTGACATCATCAGCTCTGGTCCCACCAATCCTCTGCCAAAGTTTGCAATCTCTAGTTCAGAAATCTTCAACACTGTCATTGATCATATTTGCACAGATCAATGTCAACTTATTTTTCTCAATTGCAGGAAGTCACAACTTTCTATTTGTCCTCTTAACTCACTTGTGAACAAAGGTTGTATATCTGTGGCGTAAAGCTCATACCTTGAGATTCACTTTTGCAGTTTACACACAGAAGTCGACGTCAACAACAGTGACGGTAAAATGAGGGAAACAAACCATGCAAACTTTGGCATGTTTGGTGAGCCTCGCAGAAAAACGTGTTTTATTTTTAATCGACCTCCTTCATGCAAATACTAAACACATGTCAGTCAGTGGCACTGCAGAATGATAACAACAATCATAATAATACTAACAGCGGCACGATATATGAGTGAAACATGCGTCAGGTGACGTGCGTCTCGTCTCTCAGGTAACACACGTGTTATTGCCGAAAATCCCTGAGATGCTCCAGGGAATTCAGTGGCAGTCTGTTTATATCTCACACAGTAAAGAGTGTTTCCTCTCTGTCTCGTGGCTGAAGATAAACACTGAATCAATAGGCATTTGGATTTTAGCAGCCCACTGTTAAAGGAAAGAGGTAAAAGGCGGGTAAGGCGGGCGAGTTAGCAGTGTTGGCTGGTTTAACGGGAGACGGTGAGCTGAAGAAACTTGGGCTGCTGCAGACTGGCTGTTTCCATGGTGATC
The DNA here is from genome assembly GCA_039654105.1 of Coreius guichenoti. Taxonomy (NCBI): domain Eukaryota; kingdom Metazoa; phylum Chordata; class Actinopteri; order Cypriniformes; family Gobionidae; genus Coreius; species Coreius guichenoti. Next base: position 75,919 of record JBAPCB010000123.1, on the reverse strand, counting down.
TCAGGGCACGCAGGGGTCACGCGAGCCCGAGCAGAAGAGCCCGCGGGGGCTTTACCTAGAGAACAGAGAGAAAGATCCTAACTCACTGCAGAATCAGTCGTGTTGATTATCAGAATAACATCAGGGCAAGTTGAAATGCATTCCTGACACACACACACACACACACACTCAGAGGCAGTTTGAACACCCACAATTTGTAAATAATATTTATGGATGAGTGGATATTTGTGACCCTGGACCACAAAACCAGTCATAAAGGTCAATTTTGTTTGTTAAGATATGACAATATTTGGTCGAGATACAACTATTTGAAAATCTGGAATCTGAGGGTGCAAAAAAATCTAAATATTGAGAAAATCTCCTTTAAAGTTGTCCAAATGAAGTCCTTAGCAATGCGTATTACTAATAATAATACATTTTTTATATATATACGGTAGGACATTTACAAAATATTTTCATGGAACATGATCTTAATATCCTAATGATTTTTGGCATAAAAAAAAAATGGATCATTTTGACCCATACAATCTATAGTTGGCTATTGCCACAAATATACCCGTGAGACGCATGACTGGTTTTGTGCTCCAGGGTCACATTTGGGCAAAAATGTTTGGTTTCAGTTTTGGAGGGCCGAAATCATTCATTGAAACACTGTCGTTTAATTAGCGTTTCTCTAATGGTGTGTTTTGACTGTTTTTTCATGCCACAACATGGATAAACTACAACAGGTAAGCATTGTGACGCTAGGACTGGAATGACAATATTAATTTCTCATATTTAATCAATCTTCATTTTGATGAACCGAGATCTGTTTACATTTGATGAACAAAACCACTTTATTTGTAGCTCTGCCATCCAATAATCACAATAAGGTTTGATACATCTGATATGAAACAAAGTCTCAGCTTTTATCACTGAGTTCAATCAGTAAATGTGTGTTTGTGTGTCGTTAATGTGTGTGTCAGATCGCTGTAGAGCCGATTATGAGTTACAGCAGCAAATAAACATGATGAACATCAGAAGGAATGTTGAAAGATACAGAACAACTGACTGACATCAATCATGTGTCGTGATCATCAATCAGTGTTTCAACCGCCGAAAGACGTCAATAACACAGCTGGAGTCACGTGACGTCACATTCACCTCAGAAAAGCCATTCCGTGAACATAAACTCTATAGTTAGTCAAATTAATAATAATAGAGAGGAGCGTTCTTATATTATATTATGAAATATAAATTTTATTTTTAATTAACATGTTCTTAAATGTTTCATGTATTTTTGAATAAATCCATCATGAAAATCAGTTTTTATTACAGTCACCCAACATATAATTTAAAAGTTATTATAAAAACTGCCTTATGTTCAATTTAAATCTTTGTATAAAAAAAGCGTTAATGATAAAATGTGATTAATTTCAGCGCATCACTAGTTGTGTTTTATAATGCAATGTGAGTGAGCAGCACATTTGATTGTGTGTGACTGGAATAATCACGTGATCCAACCCATGATGCAACACGACTGATGGCACGAGCTGACATGCACACGGCACAAAACTGACCGTTACCATGGCAAAGGAAGGAAGAGGAGGAGCTTAGAGAGGAAATCCTGAGCTCATTCTTCTGGAAACACTCGGAGAAAATGAGAGAAATGGAGGAAAGGGAATAAAGACAGAAGGAGGTCGAGATTCAGGATGAGGGACAAACACAAGACAAACAGCACTGAACACAACGAAACCCAACACTCACCTCTAGATTCGCTCGGGCTTTTTTCAGCACATCTCGAGTGCGGGACACTGTAAGACAGACGTGTTCGTTAGAGCTCTGATGACATCATCACACTAAAACATCCCCAAATGTCCAACCGCACAGAAATAAAGGCTTGTTCACATGCTGAGAGTAACTGCGCTCTAACAGGTTTCAGACGTGTTATGGTTTCAGATAAGGCTGTGCAATCCAAGCAACTTTATTTTCGATTTCAGATTCTAGTGATTATGAAAACAGCACAATTGAGGTAAAATAACTGTGCCGCATTCTGTTTTGCAATTATTTTCTTGTTTTGTCGTTTGTTATAAATCCAGTGCATTTTCCTTTCCTTCACAGCAGTGCGCTTTTGTTCCTCACAATCTGTGAATGTGATTGTCATAAAATGCAGTCCACTGTGAGACGTGCTTGATATTAAAAATAATTATAGAACTTGTGCTGTTTTCTCTGCAGAAAAGGAAAGTATACTTTTGGACGTCGCGTCAAATACACACAGAAATATGTCAAAATGCACAATTTGGCGAGCATTGTCATTTCAGTTTTCAAACATCAAGAGAAAATCATTCACTGCTTTTGACTAAACTTTACTAGATCTTTCCAAATCAAATCACCTTTATTTATATAGCGCTTTTTACAATGGCAATTGTTTCAAAGCAGCTTCACAGTGGTAACAGGAAAATAATGCAACGGAATTTGATTCGGCTGTACAGCCGCTCTGGAGAAAACGGTGATGTCATCAGCTCATTTCAATTATCATATAGTGTCAATGCGGGCAGATCAGTAATATAGTTGAAATTTAAGTGTCCCCAACTGAGCAAGCCAAAAGCCAAAGGCGACGGTGGCAAGGAACCAAAACTCCTTCAGGGCCAGAATGGAGAAAAAAACCTTGGGAGAAACCAGGCTCAGTCGGGGAGCCAGTTCTCCTCTGGCCGACGAACAAATAGTGTATGATTATGATTCTGGCAACATTACAGGTCAGAAGTCATATTAGATCAATAGATATTCGTAGGATTATTCGAAAGATTGGAGTCGTCACGCCGGGGACGGGTTTAATGAGGATGTCGTGTCGATGCGGCATTTACAGGGGGGAGTTTAATTGGCACGGTCTCTACAGACACTTCAGGGATATGGTCGTCATGTCCAGGCTAAGGTCCACCATCTGATCTGGATACGGCCCGGATCCGGCCGACTGCAGTAAACCTCGGGATAAACAGAGAGACTAACATTAGCGTAGATGCCATTCTTCTTATGATGTAACGAGTACATCAGGTGTTATGGGAAGTGTTCCCGGTTCCGGCTGACCTAGTTAATGCAGCCTAAAACAATCATTTAACTGATTTGAATAATATAGATTAAAAATGTTCTGTGTGTATGCCATAGTAAAGAGATGTGTTTTTAGTCTAGATTTAAACTGACAGAGTGTGTCTGCTTCCCGAACAATGCTAGGAAGACTGTTCCAGAGTTTAGGTGCTAAATAGGAAAAGGACCGACCGCCTGCAGTTGATTTTGATATTCTAGATATTATCAACTGGCCAGAGTTTTGAGACCGCAATAGACGTGATGGAGTATAATGCGTTAAGAGCTCGCTCAAGTACTGGGGAGCTAAACCATTTAGTGCTTTGTAAGTAATCAGCAAGATTTTAAAATGTATACGATGTTTAATAGGGAGCCAATGCAGTGTTGCCAGAACCGGCTAATATGGTCATACTTTCTGGTTCTAGTAAGAACTCGAGCTGCTGCGTTTTGGACAAGCTGCAGTTTATTTATTAAGCGAGCAGGGCAACCACCCAGTAGAGCATTACAATAATCTAGCCTTGAGGTCATGAACGCATGAACTAACTGTTCAGCATTTTGCATTGAAAGCATGTGCCGTAATTTAGATATATTTTTAAGATGGTAGAATGCAGTTTTACAGATGCTAGAAACGTGGCTTTCAAATGAGAGATTGGTATCAAAGAGCACACCCAGGTTCCTAGCTGACGACGAGGACTTGACAGAGCAGCCATCGAGTGTTAGACAGTATTCTAGGTTACTACTTGTGGAGTTTTTTAGTTTTTTTGTCCAATGATTAAAAATTCAGTTTTTTTCTGAATTAAGTTGCAAGAAATTACTAGTCATCCAATTTTTTATATCAGCTATGCATTCCGTTTATCTTGTGAACTGGTAAGTTTCGTCAGGGCGTGAAGAAATATAGAGCTGAGTATCGTCAGCATAACAATGAAAATTAACGCCATGCATTTGTATATTTCATTCATACAGTAAAGACTATTGCAATGTTTTATTTTACATTCCATTACTTTATTATTATATTACTTGCCTGAATACTACTGTTAGACTGAAAAAACTTAAGCAATGTTTATTTCATCTGTATCTTTGCTCTATTGTTTCAATTTGTCAAAATTGGTAACGAGAATTTGCATCATTTCTAGCAAACTAAACTTACATCATGATACGAGTCATTTTATTTCATAATGACAGTATACACCGATTAGGCATAACATTATGACAGGTGAAGTGAATAACACTGATGATCTCTTCATCACGGCTCCTGTTAGTGGGTGGGATATATTAGGCAGCAAGTGAACATTTTGTCCTCAAAGTTGATGTGTTAGAAGCAGGAAAAATGGGCAAGTGTAAGGATTTGAGCGAGTTTGGCAAGGGCCAAATTGTGATGGCTAGACGACTGGGTCAGAGCATCTCCAAAACTGCAGCTCTTGTGGGGTGTTCCCGGTCTGCAGTGGTCAGTATCTATCAAAAGTGCTCCAAGGAAGGAACAATGGTGAACCGTGGTCACTCGATTGCTCCTGTCTGCTCGCTGCTGGGTGTTTGCAACTGTTAGCTCCGTACAGCTTCGCTTTTGAATCTCTATTGGATATAATTCCTTGTTGTTTATACTGCTAAATATAACTTACTCACAAACATATATTGTCTACAACTGCCTATCACATTAAATCTGACATCGCTAGCTTTTAATCCAAATCACTATCACAACGCGTTAGCATTTCGCTAGCCTGTTAGCCTGCCATCCGGGTCTCGTGTTTCTCTCTTGCATGCCTTTTCGAGACACGGTAAGCCATGTCATCTTCTCCTGTTATTGTCACTTGCACTGCCTGTTACATGTTCAGTATAGCCTTCTCTGTTGGCAAAGAGGACTTCATATGTGATAAATGCAGGAAGATAGTCAGGCTGACAGAGAAGATTTCAGAATTAGAGACACGCATCCAGACTTTATCTGAGAATAGTGAGAATGTAACAGCTTTAGACACTGCTTTGGATGCGAATAGCTTAGTGAACTCTGTACATTGTTCGGTTCCGGCTGTAGAGCCCGTGCAGCAGGGCAACTGGGTGACGGTGAGACGGCATAGTCGCGGATCAAAAAACCACTCTTCCGTTCCAATTAGAACATCAAACAGGTTCTCCCCAGTCAGTGACGCACCCACTGAGAATCCTGTTGAAAGTGCCCTAGTTGTTGGCGATTCTATTACACGGAACGTGAAAATAGAGACACCAGCCACCATAGTCACATGTTTACCGGGAGCCAGAGCGCCTGACATCAAAGCAAATTTAAAAGTGCTGGCTAATGCTAATCGTAAATTCTCTAAGATTATTATTCACGTCGGCACTAATGATGTTCGACTTCGCCAGTCGGAGATCACCAAAATTAACATTAAAGAGGTGTGTAAACTCGCAAGTACAATGGCAGATAGCATTTTTTGCTCTGGTCCCCTCCCCGTTAGAAGGAGTGATGAGATACTTAGCAGACTATCATCACTCAATGGCTGGTTGTCTAAGTGGTGTCCGCAAAATAACATAGGATTCATAGACAATTGGAAAAGCTTTTGGGCCAGACCTGACCTGTTAAAATAAGATGGTGTCAGAATACACAGTGCATCGCAGTTTGTTGCGTATGGGGCTGCATAGCCGCAGACCAGTCAGGGTGCCCATGCTGACCCCTGTCCACCGCCGAAAGCACCAACAGTGGCACGTGAGCATCAGAACTGGACCACGGAGCAATGGAAGAAGGTGGTCTGGTCTGATGAATCACATTTTCTTTCACATCACGTGGATGGCCGGGTGCCTGTGCCTGGTTTACCTGGGGAACACATGGCACCAGGATGCACTATGGGAATAAGGCAAGCCGGCGGAGGCAGTGTGATGCTTTGGGCAATGTTCTGCTGGGAAACCTTGGGTCCTTCCATCCATGTGGATGTTACTTTGACACGTACCACCTACCTAAGCATTGTTGCAGACCATGTACACCCTTTCATGGAAACGGTATTCCCTGGTGGCTGTGGCTCTTTCAGCAGGATAATGCGCCTGCCACAAAGCAAAAATGCTTCAGGAATGGTTTGAGGAGCACAACAACGAGTTTGAGGTGTTGACTTGGCCTCCAAATTCCCCAGATCTCAATCCAATCGAGCACCTGTGGGATGTGCTGAACAAACAAGTCCGATCCATGGAGGCCCCACCTCGCAACTTACAGGACTTAAAGGATCTGCTGCTAACATCTTGGTGCCAGATACCACAGCACACCTTCAGGGGTCTAGTGGAGTCCATGCCTCGACGGGTCAGGGCTGTTTTGGTAGCAAAAGGGGGACCAACACAATATTAAGAAGGTGCTCATAATGTTATGCCTGATCAGTGCACATCATGATATAAGATTTTGGTCTTAGAGTTTCTGCAACCGTAGCACTGAACGGGCTGTTCGACTTACGCTGGTTGACGATAAAGGTCTCCATGCTTTCTTTGGTTCGGCTGGTGCAGCGCAAACGCTGGATGGTTCCCTGCAGAACTTCCTCCTGCTCGGCGATCCGCAAACGCAGCAACTGGATCTCCTCACGCATGGACTGCTCCTGAGAGGAAATCAGTACCATGCTCATTTATGTTGCCTTTCATGTTTTAGGGATCAATAAATGTTGACCAAACTATGTTGATGTTCGAACCCTCTGAATGAGATGGACAGGCCCATCGCTGCTCGGCAGTGCCGCCCGCCAGAACATCTTGAGCAGAGAGACGGCCTCGTCCAGAATCTGATGCAAGGTCTTCGTGTCGGAGAGCAGCGTCTTCACTGTGTTGTAGTCCAGAGCCTGTAAGAGAGAAACATATGAAACGTCTGCCATTTGCAAAAGCACATTGATTTGTCAGCAGGCGTCTCAGCATCACCTTCTCCAGCAGGGCCGTGTTGAGAGACGCCTGCAGCGCCGCCTCCATCCGCTGCACCAGTGCCCGGCCCTCCAACACCTGCTGCTGGAGCGCACCGTAATCATCCACGTGGCCGATCGCGTGCCGCCCGTTACGGTTGGCGAACGAGCCGTCCGGTGCTTCTCCTTCCAGATCTGCATGAGGCTCCAGCGAGTCTGAGGTCAAGACAGTTTTTAGCTCTTCTCATCAACCTACTAACTGCAATTGAACATTAGTCAAGCAAAACCATTAATAACTAGTTCTCAACCAGAAGAACTTCAGCAGGTTCTCAATAAAGGGAGAAGCCGAGTTTTATTTATGTAGCGGTTAAATTTTAATTCCATTCAAAGCTATTTGATGGGCCTGCTTTTTAGCCACAATGAAAAGTAAGTACAGTGATATCAACATCCCAGTTTAGCACACACACACACATACACACACACACACACACACCGTTAGTCTCCTCCACCTCCGAGTACGGCGAGTACAGAGGCCCGGCTGGAAACGGACCCACATCTCTGACAGGAGGAGAAGGAGACGGGTCTGTGGAACAGGGCAGAGTGGTTAGTACAAAACACAGACACAGAGCATCACGTCCATTCACACGCAATGTTATTGGCAAAATGGTTCTTTACAAAGATAGCAGCTACAAACTGGTTTTTAAAGATAATGCTCAATATTTTCAAGCACGGTCTCAGTGCACATGCCAACACGTCACATTAGTGTCTGTTTTCTAGTTGTTAAATTACACAAGACAGACAGCTGAAGTGAAATCAAGACGTCCACACGTTACCGTGGAGAAGCTGACGGCGGTAAAGCACATCCCGCAGCGGGCTGGCCGGAATGATGGGTGACGGGCGCTGCTCGACCGAATGATCCAGCTGCTTCTGCAGTTGAGCTCGTAGAGCACTGTTCTCCTGTACACTGTGCTCCAGCTGGGCCCTTAGAGCCCGAACTTCTACCAACAGATCCCCCAACTCCACTGACGGGCACGGCACCTCACATGCAAACCCTGAGCAGAGGCAGAGAGCGAGAAAGAGAGAGAGAGAGAGAGAGAGAGAGAGAGCAGTTAATAAATCAATATGCATTTTGATTAAACTGTCACTCGGCGATAATCTTTCCCTCTGCAATTAGCGGCAGATTCTCAAAATCACTTATCACTGTATATAATCACTGTATATATACATACTCGTGTATATACTGATGCGTGCCATGACTGCCATCAAATCAAATAATGATTCGCACCACAGATTTTCAGTCAATAGCCACAATTTCTATCCATTCTATCCATTCGCTGCGCAACATTGTTGGAATATTGTTTCATCATTTCTGGAGCTGGACGGGTCTGCATTTAATTGTATGTAAAAGAGCAGCGTGGCTAAACTGTTGTGTTTTCCTAAAACAAAGACGCCCGTACAGGTTTGCAACAACATGAGTGTGTATAAACAATGCCAGAAGAGTTTTATTTTTGAGGGGCTGATTATTCCTGTGAGATGTACAGACCTTGTGGTGCTCTTGCGGTGTGTCTTACCTGCAGCGGCGCTCTTTCTCGCACCACACACTCGGTCGTACAGTCGTAGTTCACCCTGTAGGGAGTGTAGAAGCTGTCTGCTTTCGGCTAACTGCTGCTGGAGTAAACTCACCTCGTGCTGCAGTCTGAACACACATCACCAGTTACACAGCCTTTCATTCATGTGTATATCTCACACTCATTAGTAAGCAAGAGTTCCAGTCACGATCAGAAATTGCCAGTCACTCTATTGAAACTTTCTTTACATGAAGCTGCTCTTCATATGGTTTCTCTGACCTGTTGTTGTGCTCCTGACTGTTTTGTCTGTCTTGTCGCAGTTGCTGGATTTGTTGACTTTGCTCACAGTTGTGCTTCTGCAGCCTTCTCAACTCCTCCTTCCATTGCTCCGCCTCTAACTCTGCCTGTTGCAGACGAACACGCCCAGAAAGCACCGCCTCCCTGAGCTGCTCCACCTCTTCACTGCTGTCTGCATCATACAAATATCAGATAATAAACTCACAGATTATAAACTCTCCAGAGTTCTAAAGCCAGTGATAATCATTCCACAACAAAGACTCAATGATTCATGTGAATGAATGTGCGTGTGTTTTGATGAAATACATAACCAGCTTTGTCAAATCAAATCAAATCACCTTTATTTATATAGTGCTTTTTACAATGGCAATTGTTTCAAAGCAGCTTCACAGTGGTAACAGGAAAATAATGCAACAGAATTTGATTCGGCTGTACAGCCGCTCTGGTGAAAACGGTGATGTCATCAGCTCATTTCAATTATCATATAGTGTCAATGCGGGCAGATCAGTAATATAGTTGAAATTTAAGTGTCCTCAACTGAGCAAGCCAAAAGCCAAAGGCGACGGTGGCAAGGAACCAAAACTCCTTCAGGGCCAGAATGGAGAAAAAACCTTAGGAGAAACCAGGCTCAGTCGGGGTGCCAGTTCTCCTCTGGCCGACGAACAAATAGTGTATGATTATGATTCTGGCAACATTACAGGTCAGAAGTCATATTAGATCAATAGATATTCGTAGGATTATTCGAAAGATTGGAGTCGTCACGCCGGGGACGACTTTGTGATTCATTATGTGAATTGTTGAACTTATGTTTAGAAGTGTTGTCCACAAATGATGTCTATGTGCTCTGCAGATTGGTGGACAGGGTAAAAGAAGAGCTCAGAAGGAGCTCAACAGCTATTATCGGTTGTCTAGTCATTTGGAGAAGGCATTTCTTTCTTTATCCATAGTAATTGTAAAACTAGAGGTATTTCTCATTTCGTGGAAGGAAAGTGTTATTGTGTACAGAAAGGCCTTAAAAACGGCTAGATCTGCTTACTTTTCGACTCTTAGAAGAAAACACACACAACCCTAGGTATTTATTTGATAAAGTGGCTAAATTAACAAGAAATAAAGCTTCAACTTCTGACGTTTGCAAACAGCACAGCAGTAATGACTTTATGAACTTCTTTACTTGCAAGATTGATAATATTAGAGAGAAAATTATAACCATGCAGCCGTCTACTACAGTATCACATCAGACAGTGCATTGTAGTGTCACTGAGGAAAAATTACATTCATTCACTGCTATAGGAGAAGAAGAATTGGCTAAACTTGTTAAATCATCAAAATCAACAACATGTATGCTCGACCCTATACCGACTAAGCTACTAAAAGAGATGCTTCCAGAGGTCATAGATCCTCTTCATTAATTCATTAATTCATCTTTGTCATTGTCATGAAAACTTTTAAGCTGGCTATCATTAAACCACTTATTAAAAAAACGCTACTTTATCCTAGAGAATTAGTCAATTACAGGCCAATCTCAAATCTACCCTTTCTGTCAAAAATACTAGAAAAGGCAGTGTCCTCACAACTATGCTCCTTTTTAGAAAGAAATGCTATCTGTGAGGATTTCCAGTCAGGATTTAGACCGTATCATAGTACTGAGACTGCTCTCATTAGAGTTACATATGATTTACTCTTATCATCCTATCGTGGTTGTATCTCTCTGTTAGTGTTACTTGATCTTAGTGCTGCATTTGATATTATCGACCACAACATTCTTGTGAACAGACTCGAAAATTACGTTGGCATTAGTGGAATTGGATTGGCAGTGTGTACCTCTGCTGGCTTGTAACCTGGACTGTAGTGCCAGATTTTCCTCCTTTAATGCTCTGACTTCATTGGTCAGCTGACTGACTGCATCATGACTCTGGATAAAGATGTTGGTTGGAGCCACTGTCAAACCCACACACACACACACACACACACACCAGTGATGAGCCATTAGTTTGTTTGAAATGTTCTTACATCTGTAGACAATCACACAGACAATTTAAACACTGTCATTATGCATTAAACAACTCAGTGATTTCTGAAGTGAGACATCCAGACTAAACAGAGATTTATTGGCTGATTATGAACACTGTGTTCATTGAACTGTTGTATAAAAGCAATGCGACACTGACAGTCATCGTTATTCTGAATATCAGTCATGTGATGATCTGTACACACACACACACACTCACACGCGCACACACGCACACACACGCACACACACACGCTCACACACGCTCACACACACGCACACACACGCACACACATGCACGCACACACACACGCACGCACGCACACACACACACACACACACACACACACACACACAGATGAAATACATACCCAGCTTTAGCAGAGGCATTAAATACATTATGTGATTCATTATGTGAATTGTTGAACTTATGTTTAAGGAATTTCTTTCTTTAGTAACTATAACTAGAGGTATTTCGCATTTCGTGGAAGGAAAGTTTTTTGCATGCAGAAAGGCCTTAAAACTGCTAGATCTGCTTATTTTTCGACTCAGAAGAAAACACACACACTCACACACACACACCTGTGTCTCTCGCCGCGGTGACCAGGCGTCCCTCTAATTGCTGTCTCAATCTCTCGTTGGTTCTGATGGAATCTTCCAGTCGTTGGCGCAGAGATCGAATCTCTCTCAGATGTTCCTCAATCACGTCTACACCTGTCAAAATCATCACATCATAATCATGGCAATGAATTTGAAAATGTTTTTTTTCTCTTAACTTGTTCTTGTTATTCACCAGTTTGCTTGTATTTAAACCTCTAATTGAGCTGCAATAGTCACACACACACCTGACTGGCTGTTGCCACACTGATAATACGATGATCCATCAAAACCTCTGATTGGCTGAATCATATTCTCCATGTCCCACAATGCATCTGTCTGCACAGATGGGCCTCCACTCTTTCCCAGTGCATGATGGGATACAGGCGTGTAATCGATGGAGCGGGGCGTGTGCACGGTTAGCTGATAGCTGGAGAGCGAGTGAGGCGCGCTGAACGCTGTTGGATAAAGAGCGAAGCAGATATTCAGAATTCAGAACATCGCATTAATGGTCGTCACATGCTCTCAAACTGCAAAGAAAAGCAGAACAGCAAAGAGGTTTGTTTTGTGAGTGCAGTTTAAGGGCAGGTGTGGATCAGTGTTGTTCGTCACTCAGCTCTTTTGCACAGATATGCTGCCCGATCTAAACGGTTCTGCATATTTACACCAAAGGAAACCCTCCAAACAGCATAATATCAGCACAAAGTATTTTAAAAAAATAACAACAGAAAATGCCAAATGAAACTAGATGTTTACACTTTTAAGCACTAAATGACTGGCGACATGCTTCAGTCGTCTAAAATAAAATGACTGATTACTGTAATTGATTATATCATGAAACATTAACAGATGTATATGTGGTGTTTGAGACAATATTTTCACACATTTGAACTGAAAATCAGCGGTGCTACTGGCTTATTCATGAGACTTTAACTGACAGCGACATGATCAAATCACAGCGAGTCTCTAATCTGCTGGTTTCTAGCAGATGAGAGCAACAGAATTCGCAGGTTATATATATATATAATAACACAGGAATAAATGAATGATGCCGACACATTTTATGGGAAAGTCTCTAAATGTATAACCTGTGCTGAAACAAGAGGGTTTCATGACACTTCAGATCATTCACAGCATGTCACACATCAAAGCTTATGATGCATTAAGAATCTGAATGTTAAAATATTTCCTCAAAACTGTCTGTTAGTCAGTCAGCCAGGGACAAACACACACACATGCTGTCTGCTCACTTCTCATCGGTGGCCTGTGGCCGCCAGGGTAAGGGCAGGTCAGGGGGGCAAAGGTCATGGGATCAGCGTGAGCAGACCAGCTGTGGGTCTGGATCAGAGGCTGTGAGCTGGACAAGAGTCCGGTGAAAACACCTGTAGACGGTGGAGCTGTTACTAAAACACTGCTATTGTGTTGCTGCCAGATCTGAGTACTGAATCTATTATATACACCCTTAAAATATAAATTACATGTTTACTAAGAATCTCATTGTATTTAGTACCCCATACATATAATAAACGCTTTGACTTTGTTTTATTTGTGTAAGTATAATATATTGTTCTGTGTGTATAAGCAAAAATATTTACTGTCTTTGGGCTCAGCCTCCGTCTCTTCCTGTGCAAACTCACTGACGGCATCCACGTCTGAGCACAGCTCCACATCCTCATTGGTGGAGCCTCTCTCGTCAGACACGAATGAGATGCAATCTGATTGGTCTGTTGTCTCAGAGGCGGCGTGGCTGCTGCAGGGCGTGTCAGGGCGCTTCTGTAACCGTGTGTGGAGAGACTTGATGATTTGATCTTTGTGTTGGAGCTCCTTACTCAACCTGTTGAAGACATGAACATGATCACCTGCAATCAATAAAGTGAAGGAATGCATACTATATTCCAGACGAGACACTGACCTCAGCGCTAGCAGCTCATGACCCGCTTTATCATCTCGCTGCTCTGAACGATCACCTGACAACAAAGACAGCATGTGATGACGGACTGTATGACAAGGACACAATCAGTAAATTATAAAGAACTCAATGCTTCATCGTTGCCTGGATGAACGACAGCATTGTGTGATTGCTGACATGCGTTACTGTGCGTGTGTGTGTGTGTACGCACGCTCACGTCCACTGATTTTGCTGCTGACTCTCTGAGCGAGAGAGGAACTCTGGGAAAGCTGCTCCCGGAAGCTCTGGCCCATGTAGTAATCGATGTCGTTGGCGCGCAGCAGCTCCTCGAAGGCTTTGGTGGTGTCGCTCAGGTGCTGCGTGAGGATGTGGCAGACGCCTCGGCCCTCTCGCATCTTCTGCCGCAGGTGTGACAGCTCCCGTGCCTGTGCCTGGATCAGCGTGTTGTACTTCCTGTACAAACAGGAAGAGGAAAGGTTTGGTACTTTACAACAGAAATATACGCTTTGAGTTTTGCACTGTTTAGGGTTTGCACTCGTGCTGTCAAGACCACGAAGAGCTTGTTTTTAAGGGGTGGGTGTTTGTTTGACGGTGCGTGACGCGAGCTCACCCAGGCCAGGTGGCACATTTGCCCTCCTCCGGGCCGCTCTTGCCTTCCAGCTTGGAGCTCTGGATCTGTGTCTCCAGCAGCGCCACGCGGCTCACCAGCTCCTGCAGCTCTCGGCTGGGTCTCTGAGGCCCGTCAGACTGCCAGCCCTCGTCCTCGTCCAGACCGCTGTGAGCTGCGGTCACCTGAAACGCCCAGTTCACCTGACGGGTTCAGACACAGAGTCTGTCATCAGAAGACATGAATCAACACCAACTATTCATGTCATGAAGGTAGGAAATCAACGATCCAGATAAACATATCCAAGTATGATACGATCAAGCTAATGTGATCTTGCTGTACAGTGAGTAACAGATCCATGCCGCGGTACCTTGCGAGGCGTACGCTCCAGGCTGGAGGCGTAGTCGGAGGTGGCGGAGAGCGAGCGCATGCGCAGCTGCAGGCTGCGGATCACTTTGTGGCAGCGAGAGAGCTGAGCCCGCAGGTCCTGCACCAAATACTGCAGCGAGGACGGGTCGTCAGTCTGAGCGCCGTTGCTGTCGCCACTCCAACCGCAGCGTCTGCTCCCCGTAACCGAGAGGGACATCTCCAACTCATCAAACTCTGACAAACAGGAAAACAAACACGTCAAGATCTTTCACTAGAGTTTAATCCAGTGCTAAACGTTTGTGACTGAGAAGAACCGCATCCCAGAATGCTGTTGTGCACAGAGAGAAATGAGAGCACATGAAAGCGTGTGAAACCTTATAATCAAAGTTTTAGGGTTTTGAAAATTGAGCCCTACTTTTAGTTGAGTAATCACATGTGACACTGCTCAGATCGTGATCATCAGCTCCAGTGTTCCATCATTAAAGCAAAAGTCCTTCTTCATTCAGATTGTCATGCTGATAATATAATTTGTAATGAAAAGGTGTGCCTTGAATTAAAGAGTGCAGACAGAAGCACTAGTGTGTGTGAGTGTGTGAGGTGTGAGTGTACCGGGGCTGCTGGCGTCGTCTCTCTCCGCTTCATTCTCACTGCGGCCGCTCGTCTCGTATCCCAGATCCTGAAGATCCACCTGCACCTGTTTACTGTCCCGCTGGACGGCGCTCTCCGCTGAGGACACAGATCAGACGGCACTCATCACAGCTGTGTTCAGACTGAAGGAAGAGTGTATGACAGAGTGCGTGTGTGTCAATGCGCGTGTTAGTGCGTGTGTGTGAGTGTGAGAGAGAGTGTATGTGTGTGAGTGTGTGTGTGTTAGTCTACGCGAGTGTGTGTAAGAGCGTGTGTGTGAGTGTGTGTGTGTTAGTGTGTGCGAGTGGGTGTGTGTTAGTGTGTGTGAGTGTGAGAGTGTGTGTGTGTTAGTGTGTGTTAGTGTGCGTGAGTGTGTGTGTGTGAGCGCATGTGTGTGTGTTAGTGCGTGTGTGTGTCCTCACTGAGCAGCTCTCTGTAGTCTTTCAGTTGTTCGGCCTGCGCATGCACTGTTGCCTCCGACACCATCAGTCTCTCCTGCAGCTCGTGGCTCTCCTGACGGCTCACAGCAAGGTCACTACGGAGACGCTCCGCCTGCTCCCGAAGCCCCGCCTCCACATGCTGCCAGAACCCGACGGCTTCGCCTCCTCCTCTGGCACTCGACCCGCTGCTGTCGCCCTCAACCTCTCGCTCCATCTCTACATCCTGGTCATAAAGCAAACACACGGAATCCTTCACACACACTGTATGACAGTTAACCTGGTTAGGGTTACCCAGCGCTAGTCGTCCATTACCTGAGCTATGTGCTGTGCCGCAGGTGTGTGTGACAGCAGCGCTCCGAGGTCCAGTGAATGAGGTCTGGTGCACCTCCTCTTCCACCTGCCCTCCCGCAGCTTCACACACGGCGGCCTGCGCTTGCCTTGAGTGGCCCGGACATCTTCCTCTCCATCTTCATCATCATACTCTTCCTCCTCCTCTTCCTCTCGGAACGTACGGTAAACTCTCTGAGGCTCGTGGGAGTTTCGCCGGTCTGCTTCATGCTTCTCCAGCCCTCGACTCCTCACAGACGCGTCCTCTGGCTCCCTGAGATTCAGTGAAACATGTAGAGCGTTTCTACGAGAGCAAACAGAAGCGATCCACACAGACTGATGGATGTTATACCTGAGCGAGGAGTCGTCGGGCTGGACCGTCACTTCAACCGTCTCGCATTCGTCTCGATTACTCTGCTCCGCCTCGTCACATCTTCTCCCCTCTGATGCATTCTGGGACGTCACCAGTGGGCCGTACTCCTCAGCTTTCTGTCAGGAGAGCACAGTGAGCTCTAAACTACAAGAACTCCAAACAGAAGTTAAAGATCCCACACGCTGCTTTGTTTCCTACGTGTGCTGGTGCATTTCCTGTCAACACAGGAAGTTAGGTTGGACATTTTTACAGATTTTAGAAAGGAAGGCTTTACATTTTAAATGTTCATATGAGTTAATGACATTTTCTTTTACAAGTATGGAGATAAAGGAGCTTACAGCTCCAGGCGTGAATTAAAAGCCTCAAGACAAACGTTTCAATATCACGAGGTCTCGACAATAGAGGACAGTGTGGCCTTCATCAGACCCATTCCTCAGCATGGAGTCTTTGATCAGACTGATGCTGACTGACGACTGCTGACTGACGACCGATGCTGACTGACGACTGATGCTGACTGACGACTGATGCTGACTGACGACTGATGCTGACAGACGACTGATGCTGACTGATGCTGACAGACGACTGATGCTGACTGACGACTGATGCTGACAGACGACTGATGCTCACTGATGCTGACTGACGACTGATGCTGACTGATGCTGACTGACGCTGACAGATGACTGATACTGAATGACAACTGGTGCTGACTGACAACTGATGCTGACAGACGACCGATGCTGACTGACGACTGATGACTGATGCTGACTGACGACTGATGCTAACTGACGATTGATGACTGATGCTGACTGACGATTGATGACTGATGCTGACTGACGACTGATGCTGACTGACGACTGATGACTGATGCTGACTGACGACTGATGTTGACTGACGATTGATGACTGATGCTGATTGACGATTGATGACTGATGCTGACTGACGATTGATGACTGATGCTAACTGACGATTGATGACTAATGCTGACTGACGACTGATGCTGATTGACGATTGATGACTGATGCTGACTGACGACTGATGACTGATGCTAACTGACGACTGATGCTGACTGACGCTGACTGACGACTGATGCTGATTGATGACTGATGCTGACTGACGATTGATGACTAATGCTGACTGACGACTGATGCTGATTGACGATTGATGACTGATGCTGACTGACGACTGATGCTGACTGACGCTGACTGACGACTGATGACTGATGCTGACTGATGCTGACTGACAACTGATGCTGACTGACGACTGATGACTGACGACCAATGCTGACTGAAGACCGATGCTGACTGACGACTGCTGACTGACGACCGATGCTGACTGACAAATGATGCTGACAGACGACTGATGCTGACTGACAACTGATGCTGACAGACGACTGATGCTGACTGATGCTGACAGACGACTGATGCTGACTGATGCTGACTGATGCTGACAGACGACTGATGCTGACTGATGCTGACTGACGACTGACGCTGACTGATGCTGACAGACGACTGATGCTGACTGACACCGTTTTCACCAGAGCGGCTGTACAGCCGAATCAAATTCCGTTGCATTATTTTCCTGTTACCACTGTGAAGCTGCTTTGAAACAATTGGCAATTGACTGACGACTGATGCTGACTGACGACTGATGCTAGCTGACGCTGACTGACTAATGCTGACTGACGCTGACTGACAACTGATGCTGACAGACGACTGATGCTGACTGACGACTGATACTGACTGACGACTGATGCTGACTGATGCTGACTGACAACTGATGCTGACTGACGACCAATGTTGACTGATGCTGACAGACGACTGATGCTGACAGATGACTGATGCTGAATGACGACCGATGTTGACTGACGTCCAATGCTGACTGACGACCGATGCTGAACGACGACTGATGCTGACTGATGACCGATGCTTACTGACAAATGATGCTGACAGACGACTGATGCTGACTGATGCTGACAGATGACTGATGCTGACAGACGACTGATGCTGACAGACGACTGATGCTGACTGATGCTGACTGACGTTGACAGAGGACTGATGCTGAATGACGACTAGTGCTGACTGACAACTGATGCTGACAGACAACTGATGCTGACAGACAACTGATGCTGACTGATGACTGATGCTGACTGACGACTGATGCTGACTGATGCTAACAGACGACTGATGCTGACAGACGATCGATGCTGACTGATGCTGACTGACGACTGATGCTGCTGACTGACGACTGATGCTAACAGACGACTGATGCTGACTGACGACCGATGCTGATTGACGATTGATGACTGATGCTGACTGACGACTGATGCTGATTGACGATTGATGACTGATGCTGACTGACGACTGATGACTAATGCTAACTGACGACTGACGCTGACAGATGACTGATGCTGAATGATGACTGGTGCTGACAGATGACTGATGCTGACTGACGACTGCTGACTGACGACCGATGCTGACTGACGACTAATGCTGACTGACGACTGATGCTGACTGATGACTGATGCTGACAGACGACTGATGCTGACAGACAACTGATGCTGACTGATGCTGACAGACGACTGATGCTGACTGACGACTGATGCTGACTGATGCTGACATGCTGACTGACGCTGGCAGATGACTGATACTGAATGACAACTGGTGCTGACTGACAACTGATGCTGACTGATGCTGACAGACGACCGATGCTGACTGACGACTGATGACTGATGCTGACTGACGCTGACTGACTAATGCTGACTGACGCTGACTGACAACTGATGCTGACAGACGACTGATGCTGACTGACGCTGACTGACGACTGATGCTGGATGACGACTGATGCTGACTGACGACTGACAACTGATGCTGACTGATGACCAATGCTGACTGATGCTGACAGATGACAGATGCTGACAGATGACTGATGCTGAATGACGACCGATGTTGACTGACGTCCAATGCTGACTGACGACCGATGCTGAATGACGACTGCTGCTGACTGACGACTGATACTGACTGACGACTGATGCTGACTGATGCTGACTGACGACTGACAACTGATGCTGACTGATGACCAATGCTGACTGATGCTGACAGATGACAGATGCTGACAGATGACTGATGCTGAATGACGACCGATGTTGACTGACGTCCAATGCTGACTGACGACCGATGCTGAATGACGACTGATGCTGATTGATGACCGATGCTTACTGACAAATGATGCTGACAGACGACTGATGCAGACTGATGCTGACTGACGCTGACAGATGACTGATGCTGACAGATGACTGATGCTGAATGACGACTAGTGCTGACTGACAACTGATGCTGACTGACGACTGATGCTGACTGATGCTAACAGACGACTGATGCTGACTGACGACCGATGCTGACAGACGACCGATGCTGACTGATGCTGACTGACGACTGATGCTGCCTGATGCTGCTGACTGACGACTGATGCTAACAGACGACTGATGCTGACTGACGACCGATGCTGACAGACGACCGATGCTGACAGACGACCGATGCTGACTGATGACTGATGCTGACTGACGACTGATGCTGATTGACGATTGATGACTGATGCTGACTGACGACTGATGACTAATGCTGACTGACGACTGATGCTGACTGACGACTGATGCTGACTGACGCTGACAGATGACTGATGCTGAATGATGACTGATGCTGACTGACGACTGCTGACTGACGACCGATGCTGACTGACGACTGATGCTGACTGACGACTGATGCTGACTGATGACTGATGCTGACAGACGACTGATGCTGAATGATGACTGGTGCTGACAGATGACTGATGCTGACTGACGACTGATGCTGACTGATGCCCGATGCTGACTGACAAATGATGCTGTCAGACGACTGATGCTGACAGAAGACTGATGCTGACAGATGACTGATGCTGACTGATGCTGACAGACGACTGATGCTGAATGACGACTGATGCTGACTGATGACTGATGCTGACTGATGCTGACAGACGACTGATGCTGACTGACGACCGATGCTGACAGACGACCGATGCTGACTGACGACTGATGCTGACTGATGCTGACTGATGACTGATGTTGACTGACGACTGATGCTGAATGACGACTGATGCTGACTGACGACTGATGCTGACTGACGACTGATGCTGACTAACGAGTGATGCTGACAGACGACTGATGCTGACTGACGACTGATGCTGACTGACGTCTGATGCTGACTGACGTCTGATGCTGACTGATGCTGACTGACGACTGATGCTGACTGACGACTGACAACTGATGCTGACTGATGACCAATGCTGACTGATGCTGACAGATGACAGATGCTGACAGATGACTGATGCTGAATGACGACCGATGTTGACTGACGTCCAATGCTGACTGACGACCGATGCTGAATGACGACTGATGCTGATTGATGACCGATGCTTACTGACAAATGATGCTGACAGACGACTGATGCTGACTGATGCTGACAGACGACTGATGCTGACTGATGCTGACTGACGCTGACAGACGCTGACAGATGACTGATGCTGAATGACGACAAGTGCTGACTGACAACTGATGCTGACAGACAACTGATGCTGACTGACGACCGATGCTGACAGACGACCGATGCTGACTGATGCTGACTGACGACTGATGCTGCCTGATGCTGCTGACTGACGACTGATGCTAACAGACGACCGATGCTGACTGACGACCGATGCTGACAGACGACCGATGCTGACAGACGACCGATGCTGACTGATGACTGATGCTGACTGACGACTGATGCTGACTGACGACTGATGCTAACGATTGATGACTGATGCTGACTGACGACTGATGCTGATTGACGATTGATGACTGATGCTGACTGACGACTGATGACTAATGCTGACTGACGACTGATGCTGACTGACAACTGATGCTGACTGACGCTGACAGATGACTGATGCTGAATGATGACTGATGCTGACTGACGACTGCTGACTGACGACCGATGCTGACTGACGACTAATGCTGACTGATGCCCGATGCTGACTGACAAATGATGCTGTCAGACGACTGATGCTGACAGAAGACTGATGCTGACAGATGACTGATGCTGACTGATGCTGACAGACGACTGATGCTGAATGACGACTGATGCTGACTGATGACTGATGCTGACTGATGCTGACTGACGACTGATGCTGACTGATGCTGACTGATGACTGATGTTGACTGACGAGTGATGCTGAATGACGACTGATGCTGACTGACGACTGATGCTGACTGACGAGTGATGCTGACAGACGACTGATGCTGACTGACGTCTGATGCTGACTGACGTCTGATGCTGACTGACGTCTGATGCTGACTGATGCTGACTGACGCTGACTGACGACTGATGATTGATGCTGACTGACGACTGATGCTGACTGACGTCTGATGCTGACTGACAACTGATGCTGACTGACGACTGATGATTGATGCTGACTGACGACTGATGTTTGACGACTGATGCTGACTGACGACTGATGACTGATGACTGATGCTGACTGACGACTGATGACTGATGCTGACTGACGATTGATGACTGATGCTGACTGACGATTGATGACTGATGCTGACTGACCACTGCTGACTGATGCTGACTGACGATTGATGACTGATGCTGATTGACGATTGATGACTGATGCTGACTGACGACTGATGCTGACTGACGACTGATGCTGACTGATGCTGACTGACGCTGACAGATGACTGATGCTGACTGACGACTGATGCTGACTGACGACTGATGCTGACTGACGACTGATGCTGACTAACGAGTGATGCTGACAGACGACTGATGCTGACAGACGACTGATGCTGACTGACGACTGATGCTGACTGACGACTGATGATTGATGCTGACTGACGACTGATGACTGATGCTGACTGACGACTGATGCTAACTGATGCTGAATGACAACTGATGCTGACTGACGACTGATGACTGATGCTGACTGACGATTGATGCTAACTGATGCTGACTGACGACTGACAACTGATGCTGACTGACGGCTGATTCTGACTGACTACTGATGCTGACTGACGACTGATGCTGACTGATGACTGATGCTAACTGATGCTGACTGACAACTGATGCTGACAGACGACAGATGCTGAATGACGACCGATGCTGACTGACGACTGATGCTGACTGATGCTGACTGATGCTGACTGACGACCGATGCTGACAGACGACCGATGACTGATGCTGACAGATGACTGATGCTGACTGACAACTGATGACTGATGCTGACTGATGCTGACAGACGACTGATGCTGATTGACGACCGATGCTGACAGACGACCAATGCTGACTGACGACCGATGCTGACTGATGCTGACTGATGACTGATGTTGACTGACGACTGATGCTGAATGACGACTGATGCTGACTGACGAGTGATGCTGACTGACGAGTGATGCTGACAGACGACTGATGCTGACTGACGACTGATGCTGACTGACGTCTGATGCTGACTGACGTCTGATGCTGACTGATGCTGACTGACGACTGATGATTGATGCTGACTGACGACTGATGCTGACTGACGTCTGATGCTGACTGACAACTGATGCTGACTGACGACTGATGATTGATGCTGACTGACGACTGATGTTTGACGACTGATGCTGACTGACGACTGATGACTGATGACTGATGCTGACTGACGACTGATGACTGATGCTGACTGACGATTGATGACTGATGCTGACTGACCACTGCTGACTGACGATTGATGATTGATGCTGATTGACGATTGATGACTGATGCTGACTGACGACTGATGACTGATGCTGACTGACGACTGATGCTGACTGACGACTGATGCTGACTGATGCTGACTGACGCTGACAGATGACTGATGCTGACTGACGACTGATGCTGACTGATGACTGATGCTGCTAACTGACGACTGATGCTGACTAACGAGTGATGCTGACAGACGACTGATGCTGACAGACGACTGATGCTGACTGATGCTGACTGACGACTGATGCTGACTGACGACTGATGATTGATGCTGACTGACGACTGATGACTGATGCTGACTGACGACTGATGCTAACTGATGCTGAATGACAACTGATGCTGACTGACGACTGATGACTGATGCTGACTGACGATTGATGCTAACTGATGCTGACTGACGACTGACAACTGATGCTGACTGATGGCTGATTCTGACTGACTACTGATGCTGACTGACGACTGATGCTAACTGATGCTGACTGACAACTGATGCTGACAGACGACAGATGCTGAATGACGACCGATGCTGACTGACGACTGATGCTGACAGATGACTGATGCTGACTGATGCTGACAGACGACTGATGCTGACTGACGACTAATGCTGACAGATGACTGATGCTGACTGACGACTGATGCTGACAGATGACTGATGCTGACAGACGACTGATGCTGACAGACGACTGATGCTGACAGACGACTGATGCTGACTGACGACTGATGCTGACTGACGGCTGACAGATGACTGATGCTGACTGACGACTGATGCTGACTGACGACTGATGCTGACTGACGGCAGACAGACGACTGATGCTGACTGACGACTGATGCTGACAGACGATTGATGCTGACTGATGGCTGACAGACGACTGATGCTGACTGACGCTGACTGATGCTGACTGACGACTGATGACTGATGCTGACTAATGACTGATGCTGACTTACGACTGATGCTGACTGATGCTGACTGACGACTGATGCTGACTGACAACTGATGCTGACTGACGACTGATGCTAACTGACTGATGCTGACTGACTGATGCTGACTGACACTGACTGACAACTGATGCTGACTGACGACTGATGCTGACTGATGACAGATGCTGACTGACGACTGCTGCTGACTGACGCTGACTGATGCTGACTGACAACTGATGCTGACTGACAACTGATGCTGACTGATGCTGACAAGACGACAGATGCTGACAGACGACTGATGCTGAATGACGACCGATGTTGACTGACGTCCAATGCTGACTGACGACCGATGCTGACTGACGACTGATGCTGACTGATGACCGATGCTGACTGACGACTGATGCTGACTGACGACTGATGCTGACGGATGCTGACAGACGACTGATGACTGATGCTGACTGATGCTGACAGACGACTGATGCTGACTGACGAGTGATGCTGACAGATGACTGATGCTGGCTGACGCTGACAGACGACTGATGCTGACTGATGCTGACAGACGACTGATGCTGACTAATGACTGATGCTGACTGATGCTGACTAATGACTGATGCTGACTGACGACCGATGCTGAATGACGACAGATGATGCTGACTGACTGATGCTGACTGACGACTGATGCTGACAGACGACTGATGCTGACTGATGACTGATGCTAACTGACTGATGCTGACTGACGCTAACTGACGACTGATCCTGACAGACAACTGATGCTGACTGACGACTGATGCTGATTGATGCTGACTGACGACCGATGCTGACAGACGACTGATGCTGACTGATGCTGACTGACGACTGATGCTGGCTGACTGATGCTGACTGACTGATGCTGACTGACGACTGATGCTGGCTGACTGATGCTGACTGACGACTGATGCTGAATGACGACTGATGCTGACTGATGACAGATGCTGACTGACGACTGATGCTGACTGACAACTGATGCTGACTGATGACTAATGCTGACAGACGTGGCTCTGAATGAGTTTTTACCTGCGAGCTCGTCAGACTCTGAGCCGTGAGTTTGATGTCGTCGTCCTCTATGCTGTCGGTGAACTCTTCACTGCTGCTGCTGTCAGGATCTTCTTCATCTTCATCACTGCTGGATTCTAGAATGAAACACAAAAGACACTAAGATTCCTCTTCACACACCTCTTTCCTTCGTCATCGTCTCATTTTGTCTCTCTACGTCCAGCTAACCCATCTGTCCAGCTGTCTTTTCTTCCTCCCTTCATCACCACTGCCATTCCTCTGTCTCTCACATGGGGAACGTTAAAGGGAAAGTTCAAACAAAAACACAGAACATTTGTCTTCATTTACACAGCCTGTCTTTCTAAAGCGCAATGACTTCTGACAAAAGAAGATGTTTGTTTTGACCATACAATGACAGTCAGCAGGTTTACTGTTTGTATTCCTCTAAAGTCTTCTTTTGTGTGTAACAGAAGACAGAAAGTCATTCAGGTTTGAACGATATGAGAGAGAGTAAATTATGACAGAATGATTATTTCTGTGAACAATCCCTTTAAAGTTACTTTCTGCTCTGCCATTCTAGTTATATAACATGAGTTTACACAAAAGACCTGAAACTACAGTAGCAAAAAGAAAGAAAGAAAGAAAGAAAGAAAGAACTACACTGACTATGATCACTAACTACAGCTAACCAGTCACACTAGAGATCAAACTGTGTTTATTCCACTCATGCTGAAGGGTTATTAGAGTCTATGAAATCTTCAGATGTGTATGATGACAATATCGTGATTAACTGTATGAATACATCATGTAGGACAGATAAATATAGCGTTTCATATTGACAGATAAATAGAGATTTTTATATTGATATTAATAAGTTTGCCGATAAAATCTTAAGATATTAGGTTAAACTTATTTGGCTTGTTGTCCACTGATGAGGGGCTTGATGAAGCAGCTTGAACTCGAGCTCTGATATACACTCACAGTGACTAAATATAGGATATAATTACATAGGGCAAGGTACCTAAGATGAAGGTGGAGTTTGGAGATGTGGAGGGATGCTGGAACAGCTGAGACTGAGAGGTAAGCAGCTGCTTATATACTCTGGCTGTTGATTGGAAGCTTTGATGGGCTCGCTCCTCCCTAAATTACGTTTAGGAACCTCACTTACACACTGATCAGGCATAACATTATGACCACCTTCCTATTATGTTGGTCCAAAGCCCTGACCCGTCGAGGCATGGACTCCACTAGACCCCTGAAGGTGTGCTGTGGTATTTGGCACCAAGATATTAGCAGCAGATCCTTTAAGTCCTGTAAGTTGAGAGGTGGGGCCTCCATGGATCGGACTTGTTTGTTCAGCACATCCCACAGATGCTCGATTGGATTGAGATCTGGGGAATTTGGAGGCCAAGTCAACACCACCATTGTTGTGCTCCTCAAACCATTCCTGAAGCATTTTTGCTTTGTGTCAGGGCACATTATTCTGCTGAAAGAGGCCACAGCCACCAGGGAATACCGTTTCAATGAAATGGTTTACATGGTCTGCAACAATGCTTAGGTAGGTGGTAATAACATATTCATCCACGTGGATGGCAGGACCCAAGGTTTGCCAGCAGAACATTGCCCAAAGCATCACACTGCCTCGGCCAGCTCGCAACAAACTGCGATGCACTGTGTATTCTGACACCTTTCTATCAGAACCAGCATTAACTTCTTTGAGCTACAGTAGCTCGTCTGTTTGATCGGACCACACGGGCCAGCCTTCGCTCCCCACGTGCATCAATGAGCCTTGGCCGCCCATGACCCTGTCGCCGGTTCACCACTGTTCCTTCCTTGGAGCACTTTTGATAGAGACTGACCACTGCAGACCGGGAACACCCACAAGAGCTGCAGTTTTGGAGATGCTCTGACCCAGTCGTCTAGCCATCACAATTTGGCCCTTGTCAAACTCACTCAAATCCTTACGCTTGCCCATTTTTCCTGCTTCTAACACATCAACTTTGAGGACATAATGTTCACTTGCTGCCTAATATATCCCACCCACTAACAAGAGATGAAGAGATAATCAGTGTTATTCACTTCACCTGTCAGTGGTCATAATGTTATGCCTCATTGGTGTGTATATATATTGACAATCGTGCCCAGAGAAAGTCTGTCAAAGACCCAGAGATGGTGCTATAAAAGTCACTTCTGTTCAGCTGGTTTAAGATGTAAATAGATACATGTAAGATGCCTCAGCTAGAGTTCAAATCATCAGCAGTAATGATGGCCACCGTCACAACAGGAAGTACATAGGGATGTCCCGTGGTGACCTCTGACCTTCAGAATTATTTGATAAAGAGATGATTGACCAATAGAGGATCTAAACATCAGATCGACCTCTTGGCTCCTAGTTACAGGAAAGTGGAGTATCATGTCCACATTTTGAATGTTATTATTCGTGATTTATTATTCATTAGTCAATTCACTTGTGATGTACAAGGAAGGCGATTAAACCAGCCATAAAATCCTGTGATATACAGTGTGTGTGATGCAGTGAACAGATGGAAATGTGCTTTCTTTGGTGTTTCATGAGATGCTTCATCTTCTAGTTTAGCTAACGATTTTAAATCTGCATATTGTCATCAAACCACACAAAGTCACAGCCATGCAGACATGAGATGCATGAACGCTCTGCATGCACGTGAATGACTGGTTAATTATGGTTATCAAACTGTTCAATGATAATAAAAACAACACGTGACTAGTGGAAATGAAATCCCATTGAAGTCTTCTCTGAAAATACTCCAGTTCACACACTCACCTGTGATGTTTGAGTTTATCTGAACAATCTGAGGAGGAAATGTGAGGAAGCACCTATCCTGATCCCGAGTGATTTCTGACTGTTCGATATGGATAATAAAAAAAAAAAAATACAAAAGGGTTTCGGCCAAGAAATCTGGTTAGATTTATTTCTTTTCAGTTTGAGGTACATTAAATAGATTTCATATTTGCATTTACAAGAACAAAGCAAGCTGAGTGATGCAGTAAAATCAGTCTCATTTGGCACTAAAATATCGTCCCGTACAGTTTGTGTCACAGAAAAAGAGCTTAAAGTTACAAAGCCATGCAGGACCACTGAACGAGCGCATGCGCCGCCGCACGGCTCTGGCAGAAAACACACAGTAAAAAGGAAGAGTGTATTTCTACATTTGCTTCTAGTCTGTGTAATTCAAACTGAACATAAAAGGCATTTCAGGACCTTGAGTGTGTGAACTCAAAATCATGAATGAGGCAGACAGAACACAGAACATCAACACCACACACACACACACACACACACACACACCATTCACAGGCAGACTACTGAGGATAATGGATTAAACACATATATACTGTACAAAAACACACAGTTCTGGCTGGTTATGATCCTTCATGCTCGACTAGCACTTCATTCAGATCAGCGTCAGCGCCCCCTGCAGGCCCGGAGGCCAAACTCTGCCGTGTCCCACCTCCATAGTCGGCCTGGACCCGTGTGGCCCGGTCCAGTGCCAGCGCCGTCTCTCGGCTCCGCGCCAGGGTCTCGTCCAGCTGCTCGCGCAGCGCCTGAAGCGAGTCCAGTTGGGTGTGTAGCGCTCTCGTCTTCTCTGCGCTGCTGGAGTCCAACGACACGGACAGGTTAGAACAGAACTGCTCCTTCTCAGCTTCAGCTCTTAAAGGGGGAGTTCAGGTTTATTCTGTTTTTATCAATGATGACATCACATTAAACATAAATCTTGATTATAATTTGACTTTTTTAAACTGTAGTGAGTGTGTAATGTTGCTGTTTGAGCAGAAACATCTGCAAAGTTACGACGCTCAAAGTTCAAAGCAAAGGGAGATATTTTCTTTTACAGAAATCACTTTTTAAGGACTACAACAAACAGCTGGTAGGGACTACAACGAGCTTCTTCACGGGTTGGCGACATCACTAACCCTAAAGTTCAGTTGCCCCGCCCACTGATTCGAGCACGACAAGTAATAGTAGGTAAATAACAGATGTGACGCTAACACTGGATCGAGCAACTAAGCGATAAACATGCCTTTGAAGAGTGCAAAATGTTGCGCAGTGCCAGGTTATGGACAAACACAGTCGCTGCACTGGATTTGCACAGAGCGTGAAATTAATAAACGATGCTGTGCCTTCTATATATTTTACTCACACTTATGTGAGTAAAAAAGGTTTTACTGTGTCACTATTGCTTTGGAAAAGATCGTTTGATATGAACGGATGTGTATATGTCTACCCAAAACCACCTGTGATCAGTGATTTTTGATATGATATGATTCATGTACAGTCAGATGTTTTTGTCTCAAAATCGTTTATTGTCAGTAAATCAAAGCAATGACTAAACGCTCAACTTCACATTGTTTCTCTTAGTAGGATGAAAATAATCTGTTATTAAAACTGTGATTAAATTATATATAGAAAGCGATCACGAACGCTCCCTTTACAATCGCTGGAGCTGTCAATCAAACAGTGCGAGTTTATCACTCTTGACTCGCGCCAAAACTCCCGTTATAATCAACGAATCTCTTACATTGTGTTCGCACTGTTAGTTGATGATGAAAGCATTCGTTAGTGTGCAGAAATCCAGTTGCAATGACGAGATCACTGCATTCATGAGCTCAACATGTCTGTGATCGACTACAATGATCATCACTGCAACCTTTCATGCCACGATCTGAATATAATGCTATAATCAACACTTTCACCATTAGTTAACCTTGACAGCTGTAAGAGTAAAAACATGCTAAAAGTTTGAGAGAGAGTTCCACATGTAATACTCAGCTATTTCATAAGCAAAGATGTCAGCCAATCACAGCAGTGGGCGTTTACACTGAGTCTCACAGCAGCCAATCACAGCAGTGGGTGTTTACACTGAGTCTCACAGCAGCCAATCACAGCAGTGGGTGTTTACACTGAAGTCTCACAGCAGCCAATCACAGCAGTGGGTGTTTACACTGAGTCTCACAGCAGCCAATCACAGCAGTGGGCGTTTACACTGAGTCTCACAGCAGCCAATCACAGCAGTGGGCGTTTACACTGAGTCTCACAGCAGCCAATCACAGCAGTGGGCGTTTACACTGAAGTCTCTCAGCAGCCAATCACAGCAGTGGGCGTTTACACTGAAGTCTCTCAGCAGACACGCCCCTTCAAACAGAGCGTTCAGATCAGAGGCTAAAATCAGGGTAGGATTTTTAATTAATAATAATTCTAAATTATTTTATTTCTAAATTATGAAAATTTTTGATGTAAAAATCATACTAACATTATAAGTGCACCCCAGGAAACATTATAAAACAATAAAACAATGCAATTCATGACCCCTTAAAAAAGTTCAGTATCAACTGGACGCGCATTGCATTTAATTCCTCAATATTTGTTTGCGCGTTGAGTCACTGTTGGACAGACGGATGAGTGATGACTGTAGCTCCACTAAACAAAAATACGCTGTAGGTCTTTTGTGAATAAACAGTCATGCATGTTTAGAACATCATGATGGTCAGAAAACGACAGAACATTCCTGAACTCCTCCTTTAACTTTGAAGGCACAATTTCAACAACACATTCATACACAGACAAATCAACATCATGAGTGACAGATATCAGCAGCGTCACGGACACACGCAGTGATATGAAGGACGTGTGCTTGTGTTCTGACCTGTCCTCTTGATCCTGGACGCGTCTGAGCGACTGATAGAGACTCTTCTCGGCTCTCAGAGCTTCATTCAGCGCCTGCTGCTCCGACACGAGCTGCTGCAGGACACACTGACACACACACACACACAACATGAGTACACACACACTCACATGAATGTACAGACTGCATCTCATGATCTTACCTGCTGATCGGAGCTCAATGTGTCATGACGGCCTGCAGCCAGAAGAGAGCGCAACTCTGACAGCTCCCGCTACACACACACACACACACACAAGGACAGACACAATTAGGTCAGTGTTTCTCAACCTTTTTCACTCCAAACCCCTCCATTGTCCACAATAATATTTGAAGGCCCTGTGACTTTTCCAGTTGTTCATGATTTACTGGAAAAGGTTTTTTTTTTAAATATTGTATAGTTTCATATAACTAGAAACATGTATATTCATCCAGGTCTAGAATTACCTTGATGTTTGGTTGTTTTAGCTTATTTTAACGCTTTTCTGCTGTTTTGGGGCTTGAGAACCACTGAATCAGTGTTTATTTCAGCTAGAGAGCTAAATCTTACAGAATAATTCATTCAAGATTTCAGTGTTATTTTAGCTGTGGGTGGTTCTGCCGCTGATTAACTTTAATAACCCACTAATCACTGCCTTACTAACATGAACATACTGACAAAAGAGTGTTCAAAGAATCATTTCAGTTATTCAACGAACACATTGGCTTTTCCAGAGTTTAGGACATGGACTGTGAAAAGTGATATACAAATAAAAGTGACATGATTTGATGTTTTACCTCAGTCTCTCTTTGTTTTCTGAGGGTCAGCTGTAGCTCATCTCTGATCGCTTGAATCTCTAGATCACCTGAGCTGCTCGTATACACAGCTGTTCATCATAACACACACACACACACTCAGAATGAAGAGAATCATTTTAATCGATCAAATGTTAGCTGAACAGCGATGACACTCACCCTGTGCTGTGGAGCTCAAAGTCTCACTCTGACCCTGCAGTAACTCCTGCACACACAACACATTATTACCGCGGTACATTTACACACATCACATCGTTACCGCTGTACATTTACACACCTCACGTCATTACCGCGGTACATCTACACACAACACATCGTTACCGCGGTACATTTACACACAGCACATCATTACCGTGGTACATTTACACACCTCACATCGTTACCGCGGTGCATTTACACACCTCACATCGTTCCCGCGGTACATTTACACACCTCACATCGTTACCGCTGTACATTTACACACCTCACGTCATTACCACGGTACATTTACACACATCATATCGTTAGCACGGTAAATCTGCACACAACACACCATTACCGTGGTACATTTACACACATCATATCGTTACCGCGGTAAATCTACACACAACACATCAGTACCGTGGTACATTTACACACCTCACATCGTTACTGCGGTACAGTTACACACCTCACATCATTACTGCAGTACATTTACACACCTCACATCATTACCGCGGTACATTTACACACATCATATCGTTACCGCGGTAAATCTACACACAACACATCATTACCGTGGTACATTTACACACCTCACATCGTTACCGCGGTACATTTACACACTTCACATCATTACCGCGGTACATTTACACACATCATATCGTTAGCACGGTAAATCTGCACACAACACACCATTACCGTGGTACATTTACACACCTCACATCGTTACCGCGGTACATTTACACACCTCACATCATTACCGCGGTACATTTACACACATCATATCGTTACCGCGGTAAATCTACACACAACACATCAGTACCGTGGTACATTTACACACCTCACATCGTTACCGCGGTACATTTACACACATCATCACAGGGATGAGAAGGGTAAATGTGTTTCATGTAGTAAATATGTTGAAGTCTGTGACCTGTATGAAGGAGTCTTTCTCCTTGAGAAGGTTCTGGAGTCTCTGCAGATCTCTGGCCGCAGAAGCGTCTCTCTCTCTCTCCCGGTTCACATCATGCAGCTCTTGTTCACGTGACAACAGCTGCCGACGCAACTCCTGCAGCTGACCCGATCGCTCTGATATCACCTGCCCCAGCCTCGCCCCGTAATCCTGAGAGAACATGAGACGTGAGGAGACGAGCACAGAGGACAGAACAGAGGTCACTGATGATCATCTGCACCTTCATGTCCTGATCTCTGGAGCTGATGGTGTCGAGCAGTTCGGTCAGCTGTCTGTGGTGTTCCTGTAGCTGCCGGCTGCGCTCTGACATCACTTCCTGGAACAGACTCTCTTTTACAGAGAGATGAGCCTGGAGGTCCTGCAGCACGTCAGCGGCAGACACCTTTCCCAACAGTACTGACCTGAGCTCCTGTCAACACAGAGACACTCGGTCAAGGCAGGTGTACACTGTGCCAAATCACAAGCCCCAATCTGATTGGCTGCTTTTACTCAACGTTCTGGAGTGTGTGGGGTTAGGGTTAGGGTTATATCCGAGACTAGCCTAGCGTGTGTGTTTACCTCGGTCTCTTTGCTGTGTGTGCGCAGAGCCATCTGCAGCTGCTGGATGAGGCCGTCTCTCTCTCGTACAGCGAGTGTGTGCTTCTCATCGCTCTGCTGCTTCATCCACTCCAGTTTCCGGCACGTCTCCAGTGTTCTCTCTAATTCCAGCTCCTTACTGCGCACCAGAGCATCCAGACCCTGCACACACACACACACGCAGAGAGTTAATCACAGCTCAGCAGACGGTCTGTGTACGACGGTACCGATGACACACACCGTGACGGTGTCGTTGGTGTTGTTGAGGACGCAGCGCAGCCTCTCCAGGTCTCGGTCTTTCTCGCGCAGCACCAGCTGCAGTTGGTGCGCTTCAGCGTCCTTCTCCTCCAGACAGCGGAACTTCTCATCGATGGAGCGCTGAAACACATGTCAGGAGCGTTACAGAGATCCGCACACATGACCGATGGAGCGCTGAAACACATGTCAGGAGCGTTACAGAGATGCGCACACGTGATCGATGGAGCGCTGAAACACATGTCAGGAGCGTTACAGAGATCCGCACACGTGATCGATGGAGCGCTGAAACACATGTCAGGAGCGTTACAGAGATCCGCACACGTGATCGATGGAGCGCTGAAACATGTCAGGAGCGTTACAGAGATCTGCACACATGATCGATGGAGCGCTGAAACACATGTCAGGAGCATTACAGAGATCTGCACACATGATCGATGGAGCGCTGAAACACGTCAGGAGCGTTACAGAGATCCGCACACGTGATCGATGGAGCGCTGAAACACATGTCAGGAGCGTTACAGAGATCCGCACACGTGATCGATGGAGCGCTGAAACATGTCAGGAGCGTTACAGAGATCTGCACACATGATCGATGGAGCGCTGAAACACATGTCAGGAGCATTACAGAGATCTGCACACATGATCGATGGAGCGCTGAAACACGTCAGGAGCGTTACAGAGATCCGCACACGTGATCGATAGAGCGCTGAAACACATGTCAGGAGCGTTACAGAGATCCGCACACGTGATCGATGGAGCGCTGAAACACATGTCAGGAGCGTTACAGAGATCCGCACACGTGATCGATGGAGCGCTGAAACATGTCAGGAGCGTTACAGAGATCTGCACACATGATCGATGGAGCGCTGAAACACGTCAGGAGCATTACAGAGATCTGCACACGTGACCGATGGAGCGCTGAAACACATGTCAGGAGCGTTACAGAGATCTGCACACATGATCGATGGAGCGCTGAAACACATGTCAGGAGCATTACAGAGATCTGCACACATGATCGATGGAGCGCTGAAACACATGTCAGGAGCGTTACAGAGATCCGCACACGTGATCGATGGAGCGCTGAAACACGTCAGGAGCATTACAGAGATCTGCACACATGATCGATGGAGCGCTGAAACACATGTCAGGAGCGTTACAGAGACCTGCACACGTGATCGATGGAGCGCTGAAACACATGTCAGGAGTGTTACAGAGATCCGCACACGTGATCGATGGAGCGCTGAAACACATGTCAGGAGTGTTACAGAGATCCGCACACGTGATCGATGGGGCGCTGAAACACGTCAGGAGTGTTACAGAGATCCGCACACGTGATCGATGGAGCGCTGAAACACGTCAGGAGTGTTACAGAGATCCGCACACGTGATCGATGGAGCGCTGAAACACGTCAGGAGCGTTACAGAGATCCGCACACGTGATCGATGGAGCGCTGAAACACGTCAGGAGCGTTACAGAGATCCGCACACGTGATCGATGGGGCGCTGAAACACGTCAGGAGTGTTACAGAGATCCGCACACGTGATCGATGGAGCGCTGAAACACGTCAGGAGTGTTACAGAGATCCGCACACGTGATCGATGGAGCGCTGAAACACGTCAGGAGCGTTACAGAGATCCGCACACGTGATCGATGGAGCGCTGAAACACGTCAGGAGCGTTACAGAGATCCGCACACGTGATCGATGGAGCGCTGAAACACGTCAGGAGCGTTACAGAGATCCGCACACGTGATCGATGGAGCGCTGAAACACATGTCAGGAGTGTTACAGAGATCCGCACACGTGATCGATGGAGCGCTGAAACACATGTCAGGAGCGTTACAGAGATCCGCACACGTGATCGATGGAGCGCTGAAACACGTCAGGAGCGTTACAGAGATCCGCACACGTGATCGATGGAGCGCTGAAACACGTCAGGAGCGTTACAGAGATCCGCACACGTGATCGATGGAGCGCTGAAACACGTCAGGAGCATTACAGAGATCCTAACCCACCGCACACGTGTTATCCGTTAGGGTCAGCGTGTCCTGGTCCAGAGGTAGTCAGGGTGATCGGATCTCAGTGTAATGTAAACGCAATCTATCGAATCTGCATTCAGAGGTGACGTCATATAAATCCCGTCCAGTCTCTCCACGTGACTGGCAGAAAATAATGGACGGACGCAGTTGAGACAAGAAATTAAACTTATTTCTCCTTGACAATAATTTAAAACTGGTTATTTACACTTACATGATATCCTCTGTGCCATCTTTCATTTTAATTGTGCAACAATATCTGAATGCGGTCAGCGCTGCCGGTGTAAATCAGTCGTGAGATCTAATGAAGAGCTGCTGCTCATGTTACTTACTGCCAGAGGAATAATCGGAATACAGAATGAATTTTATTTTTAATGTTAGCTACCCTATATGTTTTTATTGCTTCAGCATGTTCATTATAAATGATCTTCCATTTAGTCTACAATAGGCCTATGCATTGCACGCTACAATCTCAGCACTTAAACCTGGATGATATGACTCATTTAACATGATCGACCCAGTTAAATAATCAACTTTGGAAATATTTCTTCATTTAAAAAACTTTGATCTAAGACTGGAGATCGTATCAGAAAGTAAAGTAAGTGAATGAAAGCAATGCAAGCATTGTTTAATTTGTACCATTTTTACTCGTACATCAATAAACCATGTGTTGCATAGCCTACCCTTGTTTAGTTCTAATTAATGCTCTTTGTGATGTGTTTTATGTTGTATTTTTTTAATAAAAAGGTGGTCAGATTCTGACATTTTCTGCATGTTACACGTAGCCTATATAAATGCTTGCGCGAAAGTTGTTTTACACTCCGTGATAAAGGCCTATTACAGACCTAATTTAAATATTGTGCAGGAAACAGAAATCCGATCAGTTATCCAGATACAGAGACCACTTGATGTGAACAAATGTAAACGCAATTGTCCCAATTGACTGATGATCCGATCTGCTTGATCACACGGTGATCACAGTGCTGTTTAAAGATCCGCACAAGCACATGTGACCTCGGCTGGTGTTTCTTCCTGTCTGGCCTCTCCCTGATCTTCACGGGCCTCATTTATAACCATTGCGTACGCATTAAACAGGGCCTGAAGAGCCGGACGCCACTTCCTACGCATAATTTGTGATTTATAAAAACAAACTTGATGGGCACACCTGTACTCAAACTCTGAGCCATGGGTACGGACATTTGAAAACCACTTTAAATCCTCATTATGAGTCCTAATCATAAATACAGTGCATGTTCACAACCACAGTTTAAACTAGATAAAAAAAGTTCATCGAGACGAACATTAAGTTGGCTTGAGAAAGCCAGACCAGAAAGTTTGAAAAGGTTATAAAAGATTAAAGTTTAAAGGTTTTCAGTTTGAAGTAGTTTGAAGTTTAAAGTCAGAAAACAGATGTTAGGGTGTTACTATGCGGTTGCTAGGGTACTCAGGGTGGTTGCTAAGGTGTTGCTATGTGGTTGCTAAGGTAATCTGGGTGGTTGCTAGGGTGTTGCTATGCAGTTGCTAAGGTACTCTGGGTGGTTGCTATGCAGTTGCCAGGGTACTCAGGGTGGTTGCTAGGGTGTTGCTAGGGTACTCAGGGTGGTTTCTAGGGTGTTGCTAAGCAGTTGCTAGGGTACTCAGGGTGGTTGCTAGGGTGATTCTATGCAGTTGCTAGGGTATTCTGTGTGGATGCTAGGATTTTCTGGGTGGTTACTATGTTGTTGCTAGGGTGTTCTGGGTGGTCGCTAGGGTGTTCTGGATGGTTGCTATGAGAAAATATAAAGCAATTAAAAATACAATTTGGAAAAAGTAGTGGAAAAGATTGAGAAAAACTACAAATGTATTGTATACTATTTTGATTTATTTATTCTAAAACAAGGCAAGGATAGGCTACTGAATGATTTTTAGCAATGTAATGTGACGGCACATCCGTATCTCAAATTTGCATAATGTCTTGGCATCACGTGGATGATTATGCATATGCAAATGATATGCAGATGAGGATATGCATTGTAAAACGAGGCGTTGTGAGCTCCATATATGGTTATTTCGGGGAGGAGACACGTGCGCACAATCTTCCGCTGACTGGGTTTATAAAGGGAATTTTGCGCAGGTTCTGGAAACGCATGGTTTTATAAATCTGAAAACTTTTGAGGGTAGGCAAACATTTAGAATTAAATCTAGGGAAGGTTTTAAAAATGAGGCCGCAGGTCTGTAGATGTGGCTCATGCTTTCTGGTCCATCAGATGAAATGCTGCATCTGATCACTTAATAAAGTACAACGACACACATGATCTGAGGAATCATTCACACACACACACACACTCAGTTTCATCACATCACACCAGGTGTATTATTATTAACAGTGTAAATAATGCATCTCTACGAAACAGTAACATGATTGATTCTTTAAGGCTCCCATGAATCCAAATCACAGCCAATCAGAACATATTCGATTTCGAATATTAAGCTCAGATTTTGATGAGGCTGTGGGCGGGGCTACAGGAACAGAGATGATCACATGAGCGCTGCAGTACCTCCAGAGCGGCGTCTCTGTCTCTGACGCGAGTCCTGAGCGCGTGCAGCAGTGCGTCTCTCTCTGAGGCTCCACTGGAGGCGGCCAGCTCTGAATACTCCTGAAAGACAAACACAGTTAAAGTTTGACCCGCATGAACTGAATGAGCCGCAGGCGTCTGAGAGCGGTGTGTGACCTGCAGCAGCACGTCTTTGCGGCGTAAGCTCTGCTGCAGCTGCGCGATGGTTTCGTCCCTGCCGGTGATCTCTGAGCGTGTGGCGTCCTCGCGCTCTCTCAGCGCACACGCCTTCACCTGCAGCTCCGCCCGCAGCGCCTCAAGCGTCTCACACAGCTCCTGCCGGCACAGAAACACACAGTGTGTTTACATCAGGCTACAAAACACTCACAACACCTGATCACATGTTCTTATTCAGAAAAACAAAAGCGAGAGTTTCTCATAGCGAGCACTTCTTTCCCCCTTAAAGCGGAGCCTGGCATGTGTGACTCCTACAGCAGTGAATACACAGATAAGAGACTCTGGCATGTTTCTGAAAGCAGCTGTCACACACACATCACAGCGGCTGTAACAGTCACACACACACACACACATCACAGAGGCTGTAACGCTGAGACACACCTGGTTGTGTTTGAGTGTGGTCTCTCTGTGCTCCAGCGCGTCCCTCAGGTCGTCCTGCAGTCGGTCTCGCGAGCGCGTCAGATCCTCCAGGCGTCTCTGGGTCAGTCTGTGGTCGCGCTGACTGGCCTCCAGCTCCAGCTGACAGGAGAACAGGTGTGTGTGTGTGTGGAGCGGCAGTGAGTCCTCTGGAGCCTGAGACGGACACACCAGAGGAGAGAAAAGACGCTGCCTCAGCCCGGCTTCACACGCTTGGAACACTGATACAGCATGTGTGTGTGTGTCTGTGTGCTCGCCTGTGTGTGTGTGTGTGTGTGTGTGTGTGTGTGTGTACTCACTTGTGTGTGTCTGTCTGTGTGTGTGTGTATGTGCTCACCTGTGTGTGAGTGTGTGTGTGTGTGTGTGTGTGTGTGGGCTCACCTGTGTGTGTTGCAGCTGCTGCTGGTGTGTCTCTGTGAGTTTACACAGTGTGTTGTTCTGGTCCTCAATCACATGGTAGAGCTCCTGAGTCTACACACACACACACACAGAGCATGAATATGGGCTTGTCTGGATGGGGAGTGTGTGTGTGTGTGTGTGTCTATTGTATGATTATTTGAATGGGGTTTTTTAATAAAGGTTTGGCATTTGTGAACAAAGAAAACAGCAACTGAGCATTGATTCACGAAACATTACAATAAAGTAAAGTAATCTTAACTGTTATTTTCTTCCTATTTTCTAACTTGAGGATATTTTGTATTCCCAAAAACATTTTTTAAGATTGTTCTAAAAACGCAAAAAGATGTTCTTAAAATCATTGTAAATAACCTCGTAATAAAGTTTGGATAACCTCTAACTTGTCCTAAATCCCCAAAGGGAACATGTTTCATTTATTGAGTTGTTTGAAATATTAGGCATTAAAACACAACAGAGTTTCATGTATTACATCACTATCACTGACGTCACAGAGATGATCGATAATGTAAACAATGATCAGGATTAGGGTTGCAAAGGGGCTGAACATTTCCGGTAAATTAAGAAAAGAAGTAAGAAACTTTCCAAAAGTTTCCAAAAATTTCCAAAAAATCCTGGAAAGTTTCTGGAACTTTGCAACTCTAGTCAGGATTATGCGAGACGTGGCTTTTGTAATTCAGTATTCAGTAACTGTACAAAAGCGAGTCAGACAGGGACCTTATTAGGAATTTTATAATCCTGACATCATCATCGGCAGCATTCGGCACACAGTGTGAGAGCGGCTGAAACCGAGTCTCACGACAGGCTCTTCAAAAATAACTGTTTAAAACACCCATCAAGCCAGTCATGATAAAATAGTGTGTGAATTTATGATTATTACAGTAATCTGCAGGCAATGGAAAAGACGGCCTTGGAGGGGTTTTCATTGAGTTGATCAGCGAGTCTTCAGGAAGAACCGCCAGACAATCTGATAAACACCTAAACCTGACATTCTCTTCAAAAACAAAATTATGTTCTTAAAAAAAACACTGAGAACTTAAGAAGACTTTCGTGAATCCAGCCCCAGATGTGCTGCTTGCTGAAATAATTACTGAGCATTTAAGTGAAAGGTCACATGTGTCACGCTCTGATGTGTGTGTGTGTGTGTGTGTGTGTGAGTGTGATTACCTCTGTGTCTTTCGTTCTCAGGCTGTCGGTGAGGTTCTGGATGGTTCTCTGCTGGCTCTGTGCAGCTTCTCTGATGGACAGCAGCTCTGACTCCATCTCACACACTTTCTCCTGCAGCTTCTGAGTCACAGCAAACACACACATCAACTCAATAAACAGCCATACTCACCAACTGAAAAATGTCACATGAGACACTTTAGAGTGCAAATGAATGAACAAATCACTGAATCAGAGTTTTGAACTGAATAATTGAAATTAATAGTTTAAACTGCTTCATGGAAATACAAA
This sequence comes from Coreius guichenoti, assembly GCA_039654105.1. Taxonomy (NCBI): domain Eukaryota; kingdom Metazoa; phylum Chordata; class Actinopteri; order Cypriniformes; family Gobionidae; genus Coreius; species Coreius guichenoti. The sequence goes on along the minus strand of JBAPCB010000123.1, from coordinate 35,579 downwards.
TACAAATGTAAAACAGCTGTTTTCTATGTGATTATACACCAATCAGGCATAACATTATGACCGGTGAAGTGAATGACACTGATTATCTCTTCATCACAGCACCTGTTAGTGTGTGGGATATATTAGGCAGCAAGAGAACATTTTGTCCTCATAGTTGATGTGTTAGAAGCAGGAAAAAGGGGCAAGCGTAAGGATTTGAGCGAGTTTGACGAGGGCCAAATTGTGATGGCTAGACGACTGGGTCAGAGCATCTCCAAAACTGCAGCTCTTGTGGGGTGTTCCCGGTCTGCAGTGGTCAGTATCTATCAAAAGTGCTCCAAGGAAGGAACAGTGGTGAACCGGCGACAGGGTCAAGGGCGGCCAAGGCTCATTGATGCACGTGGGGAGCGAAGGCTGGCCCGTGTTGTCTGCTCAAATTGCTCAAGAAGTTAATGCTGGTTCTGATAGAAAGGTGTCAGAATACACAGTGCATCGCAGTTTGTTGCGTATGGGGCTGCATAGCCGCAGACCAGTCAGGGTGCCCATGCTGACCCCTGTCCACCGCCGAAAGCACCAACAGTGGCACGTGAGCATCAGAACTGGACCACGGAGCAATGGAAGAAGGTGGCCTGGTCTGATGAATCACGTTTTCTTTTACATCACGTGGATGGCCTGGTGTGTGTGTGTGGCTTACCTGGGGAACACATGGCACCAGGATGCACTATGGGAAAAAGGCAAGCCGGCGGAGGCAGTGTGATGCTTTGGGCAATGTTCTGCTGGGAAACCTTGGGTCCTGCCATCCATGTGGATGTTACTTTGATACGTACCACCTACCTAAGCATTGTTGCAGACCATGTACACCCTTTCATGGAAACGGTATTCCCTGGTGGCTGTGGCTCTTTCAGCAGGATAATGCACCTGCCACAAAGCAAAAATGCTTCACGAATGGTTTGAGGAGCACAACAACGAGTTTGAGGTGTTGACTTGGCCTCCAAATTCCCCAGATCTCAATCCAATCGAGCATCTGTGGGATGTGCTGAACAAACAAGTCCGATCCATGGAGGCTCCACCTAGCAACTTACAGGACTTAAAGGATCTGCTGCTAACATCTTGGTGCCAGATACCACAGCACACCTTCAGAGGTCTAGTGGAGTCCATGCCTCGACGGGTCAGGGCTGAGCAGGGCAGCAAAAGGGGGACCAACACAATATTAGGAAGGTGCTCATAATGTTATGCCTGATCGGTGTATAGTAAAGTGTAATTTATTCCTGTGATCAAAGCTGAATTTATCATCATTACTCCAGTGTCTTCAGTGTCACATGATCCTTCAAAATTCATTCTAATATGCTGATTTGCTGCTCAAGAAACATGTATGATTATTATCAATGTTTTTAAAAATCCTTGTATGAAGCAATCTCCATGGAGTGTGTTGTGGTGTATTGTGGGTAGTGTGGATCTTGTACCTTGTTGCTGGTCTCGCTCTGGTGGATCTGAGTCTGCAGAGACTCGACCTGTAGCTGCGCGTTCTGCAGTTCCGCCACACACTGACCGGCGGTGTGATCGTCCTGGTGCCGCTGCGACTGCTGCTCCTCCATCAGGCTCTGAGGACACACGACCAGCTCCGTCAAAACCACCATCACGTATCATATCACATTTATCTAACCCTAAACTCTTGGGGAAAACAAGCTCTGATTTTATCTGCTTTAATATCTGTCGTTTCACACAGACACCAGTGTTGGTTAATTTATTCAAAAGAGCATCAAGGGTCTTTGTTTTCGAAAATCTTTGAATACATGATTCTGATCTGGAGTGTGTGTGTGTCATCTCACTGCATTTATTCTGACGCATCTGAGGTCCTTCAACTGTGATGCATTGAGGTCAGACATCACTCTGTGTGTGTGTGTGTGTGTGTGTGTGTGTTTTGCCTCAAGGGCTTGATGAGAGAACTAGGCCAATGGTGGTGCCACCGCCACGCTCTCCATGTTAACCCATTTAACAGGAAATGACATGGTTATCTTTGGGTTAACAGAGACTTCAGCGAGAACTAGAGATGTGAGGAAAGAGAGAGAACACAGAACATCTCTGATCTGATGATGGTCCGGCTCAACTGCGGCTTCATTCATCGGCTCGTTCAGGAACAGTTTGTGTTGATTCAGCTCCTGTTTATAAGCTGATCATGTGCTGAATCCAAAATACAGTAAAGAAGGAGTTATGAGCAGAATATCCTCAAACACAAACTGCAGATGTTTATTAGTGACTCGGTACCACAACTGCATATCATACAAACACAACGAAACAAATAAATCAAACATTAAAATGTTCAATATTAGAGACGCACCCAAATATCAGCTCAGCCGAAACAGATATTTACGGTTTAGGGCCGAAATCAGTGACTGAAACCGATGTTTAAAAACCGGCCGTTCAGCGTCTATTTCATGACAGCGTGGACAACAGTTAAAACTAGCTCTGGACTGACAATATTCACTTCTGTAATCATATCGTTTCTTAAATATAAAATATTTTAGTTCATGCCGTTTTCTGTTGATGCGTGAACAAAACTTCACTAAACGTTTGTAGCGCGCCAACCATCCAATAATCGCAAAAAGCTTTGTGCTGTGTTACTTTTAATATGAAGCAAAGTCTAAACTTTAATTCTGTCACTTTTATGACGGCGTGACCGATCACTTCAGCGGAACCAATCATCTCCTCCGCTTTAATACCAGTTACAGCAGCAAATGAACATGAATGAACATCAGAAGATACAGAACAACTGACTGACATCAATCATGTGTCATGTGATCATCAATCAGTGTTTCAACCGCAGAAAGACGTCAATAACACAGCTGGAGTCACGTGACGTCACATTTACATCAATGAAAGCCATTCAATGTCAATAAACTCATTCGTTAGTTAGAAAAATAACTCTAGAGAGGAGCGTTCTGATACAGATATGCACTGTGTTACATATTCATTATATTTTTACTGAACCTATTAGTGATATCTTCATTATTTAAAGTATATATTCATATTTAATGTGTTTGAATAAATCTGTCATGAAAAGTTATTACAGTTTATAGTCGTTTAAATGTTTATATTTCACCAACAAACCGGAGCAGAAACAATTCTGGTATTAAATAGTTTATGTAAAAACTGCCTTATGTGCATTTGTATATTTTAATGTTTGCACAGCTCAGTTTCAGGAATTTGAGTGTTGATTATTAACCCTTAACTGTCACCCCCTTTTTGAGAATAGACGTGAAAATGCACTATTCAAAATAACCTAACCCTAATTCAAGAATGCTTTGGAATATAGACCTAAGTTTGGTCTTGTTTAAAGAAGACACTCGGCAGATTATTGCTGAAGTGAAATTATGAAAAAGTTATGGAAGTTTAAATTTACTGTAAATGAAATGTACTGTACTAAAGATTTTTATTTTATATAAAATATATATTTTACTCTAAAATTACTATAAAATCAAAGCCATATGAACCAAGTTATGGTCCAAATTTGAAGTTGATATCACAAAAGTTGAAGTTCCCATGAGATTTTGTTTAGGGTTAGGGTTAGGGTTTATTTTTTTGATGCATTCTCCCGCAACAAATTAATAAATTGTCCAAATATCACTTCTATCACAAAACAGTCATCAAATATGGAACCTTGAGAGTCAGACCTTTCAGACGATATGTGTTTTGTCAAGTTTAAAACAGGTTTTAATTATAAAGTATTTAAAATAAATCTTGTAATATGAAATCTGACACCGCCCACTGGGGGAGGAGCCCACTAGAAGAATTTAGAGTACCGTTTCCATGGTAACGCAACGTCCAATTTCAAATTGGCTTTCACAGAATTAATTTTGAGTTTGTAAGCTTTTGAATGATACCTAATTTATGATGATTTCTAAAATATGTGATATGAAAAAGGCGTTAAAAAAAAAAAAAAAAAAAAAAAGAGCGGCAAGCGTCCCACTAGCGGGACAGTGACAAGTTTGATTAAATAATTAATTTAATATTTAATTACATTTGATTAAATATTTCATTAATAATTAAATAATTATTCATTTATTATTTATTTTCAGTTTTGGTTTTCGGCCAAGTGCAACATGAATGTTCGGTTTTGTCCCAGAATTTTCCTTTCGGTGCATCCCAAATTAATATTGCCCAAAACATAACAAAGACTGTGTTTATAAATAGTGCATAACACACATTCGCTCAGCACAAAGCGTGTGGTCATCTGAATGCACCCGTGTCTGCCAACCCTACGCACCACGGATCTTACTGTCCTGTCAGTGGACGCTTCACCTTTGGGCCCCTCCGGAAACAGAAGGGCAAGAACTCGTCCTGCCACAGCTCCTCCAGCGCCGGCTCCGGCTCCACCATCATGTGGGTCGCTCCATCAAACGGGTTCCCCTGGTCTGGACTGTCCAGAGTAGCTCCTCCATTAAAAAACCCAGGATTCACCAAAACAGGAAGTCTGCTACCCCGAGGACTCCGGACGGGCTTGTAAACACAGTCCTGGAGCAGCGCCAGCGCCAGTCGTGATGGAGGCTCCTCTGAGTCGCGCTGGGGCTCTTCGACAGGCGACGCATCCAGCGATTCCAGCGAGCCGCCGGAGCTCTGTCGCTCCCGGAGTGTGTCCGACGAGCTCGATGCCGTCCACCGCCTCTCGGGCACCAGCGTGGTCGAGGTCACGGTCGCGGTCTGTTCCTCTCCACACACGCTTCCAGAGTAACGTGTGGACGGGCCACAGGAAATGCTCCTCACCACCCTTCTGGGCACCTTACACACGGCCTCGTAGTCGGCGTCGGTCACACGCAGCGCCCGGCAGCCGCGGCACCCCCGCCAGCGCCCGGACGCCTCTGACGCGGGGCACGGAGGGGTGAGGGCGCACTCCAACATCTGCTCCTCGTCCTCCGCCCAGGACTCGTACATGGAGTAGGTCAGGTCCTCCTGCAGCAGGGCGCTGTACTGAGCGGCGTGAAGGCGGGACATGTGGACGGCGCGCGCCTCCTGCCGGTTGTTCCTGTTGTACAGCGCACTGACGCACTGGCGCAGACGCTCTTTCTCCTGCAGGAGGCGCTGCAGCCGCTCGATGGACAGCGCCTCCACGCGGGCGATCACCGTGTCAAAGCGATACATGCGGTCCAGCATGAAGGAGCACTTGCTGCAGGCAAACTCTCCGCGGCCGTCGCGCTGCAGGTCCCGGCCCAGGGCGTGAGACAGGAGCACCTGCAGCTTCCGCGCGGCAGCCGGGTGGAAGATCCATCGCCGCTGGTTCCCGCACAGCTCCCGCGCACAGATGCGACACGCCTCCTTCATTCGGCCTCACGGACACTCACTGGCCTCTGGAGGACCGGCTGTCCTTTGGGTTAACAGGAAAACAAAAAGATTCGTATTCCAATCAAAAACTGTCCTGTTGTTTTAATGTAGTCAAATCCAATATGTCTAAAAACAATATTTGTAATATATTTAAGCAGAGGTCAAAGATCATCATATAAAGAAAAGGCGTAGCTTAATCACCATGAGATGAGAGTGTGATGAAGTCCTCGGGGTGTTTTCACAGATGAGTCCATAAGAGCATCAGAGAAATCATCATAATCCACGAGCGCTGGGGCAGAGATGCGGTTCTGATGCGGCGCAAACCGAGTCAAAATCACGAGGACAAACGCTCGATATTCCGTGTGTCTCGCGCTCACAGCTCACAGCGCGATATGCGGAACACGCGCCTCCGTCTCCCTTCATCACCGGAACACACACACACACACACACACACACACACACACACACACACACACACACACAGCGGCGGTGCGTGACGTCAGGCGCTACAGTCTCACCGCGCGATACAGAGAAACAGCCTCAGATTCTGTGCGCGCGCGTCATGAGATGAAAGGAGGCGATGCGCGCGCACATCATCTCTCACAGAAGGGGTGCACCAGCCACCATTACACACCATCATACAATAATACATCGACTGAAATATGATAGGACAAGAAAAAGAACAATAATCTGTGTAGTATAATATCTTGGTCATATTTTCCGCGTTCCTGCTCAGAACACAGTGGAGTGATGCAGCTCTGCGCGTTCTCGCGCCCCTTTGAGTGATTGACAGCGAGCGCGAGCCTCTGAATGATGATGCTTCATATGAATATGCGTATATTTACATGCTTATCTATTATTATATGTTTAATGTTTTTACATTTGACCTACTGTCCAGTCATTTAAATTATATTATTTCTAATCACAACAAATAAGCACAAGTGGCAAGGCCAGATTAATGGAGTATGTGTTTGTTTATATCTGCGAGTCCCAAATGTCATCGGTAGTGAAACATGTTGACCAGTGACCTGACCCCTGACCCTGAGCATGACCTGTGAGCAGGGGTGCCTTTAGATAACCAGAGGCCATTAGTCAATACATAGACCATATAAACTAATAAAAAATATTTATATATTAAAAACATTGAGTGTTTCTGTATGTTTGAGAGAGTGTGTGTGAGTGAGTGAGTGTGTCTGTGTGTGAGAGTGTGTGTGTATATATGTGAGTGTATGTGTCTGAGTGTGTGTTTTGAGTGTGTGTGTGTGTGTGTGTGTGTCTATGTGAGTGTATGTGTTTGAGTGTGTGTTTTGAGTGGGTCTATGTGAGTGTATGTGTTTGAGTGTGTGTGTGTGTGTGTGTGTGTGTGTGCTGTTGCTCTGCTGCAGTTGTTGTTTATGCAAACACACATTTAGACTGTGGTGAAACTGATCTATTTGTGGAACAAAACACAGAGCAGCTCTATTAGTTCATCACACACACACACATACACACACAATAGTGACCACATCTGAAGTGTCTGTTTGCTCATGGATCTGGATCACAGACCACATGAAAACCTGACGTCTGGTTCTAATAATACAGGAGGGAGTGTATGGTTTGTTCTCAGGATAACAGTGTGACTTCTGCAGATAGTGAATGTGTAATGGTCTGTTTGTTGGTGCAGTAAATGTGTGTATCAGTGAGCTGTGATCTGAGATGGGACTTCAAACACTCAGCCTACAGACGTCTGCTCTATTAGTTCCACAACCTACAATATGATGAACTTTTAATAGTGGGCACTTCAATGTGCATGTCTGTTGGGCTAAAGATGTTCTGGATTTGATTGACTCTTTCAGCTTTGTTCAACTCTACTCATGAACATGGACACACCCTGGACTTGACACTAACGTCAGGCCTTTCCATTGGGGATGTTGGAAATTCAAAACTCAGTTTTCTCAGATCACGTTTATGATCAGTTCTGTTACTCCATGTGTCCTCCAGTTTATCAGGTTAAGAATGTAAACACGGCTACTTTTGTGAATCTGACATTACAGTAGATGTGAATTGTTTCTGTTGATATCTTTAATCCTGCTCCTCTATCCTAAACTCAAGGGTTAAGAGTTGTGAGACCACATCCAAACCTTAGATAAAGAGGACACACGAGACGTGAGACGGAGCGGAGGTGAAGACCGATAAGTTACAGGTGTCATACAACATATTACGTTAATCTCTCGTTACTCATGAGACTGCTGTAAAGAACTAAAAGAAACAGAGTTCATTTCAAGGTAAAGTGTGAATTCAAAAGTGCTGTTTAATACAATCCATTCGGCTCTTAACCCTTCTGTCTCTTCTCCTGCTCTCCGTGCTACGGCTGGTACATTGTTTTGAGAAGGTTAAGGATCTCAGGCTTCAGATTGAGCCTTCGGCTTCTCTTTCACTTCTGTGGTATTCAGTAAGTTCAGTCTTTAGCTGAGATCATTGGTCAGCTGAAACCTACAAATTGCTGTAGTGATATTATTCCATCAAAATCATTAAACAGACTTTTGATATTATTGGTCTGAGTTAGTTAAAGGGGACCTATTATGCAAAATTCACTTTTATAAGGTGTTTGAACACAGATGTGTGTCTACTGTGTGTGTAAACAACCAGCCTATAATGGTAAAAATCCACCCAATTCTTTTTTTATAATCCCCATCAATCATTATCAATCTTTCATATTTCCCTCTACTCCTGCGTAAGAGTAGGGAAGCCCCGCCCATGACTGTTGATGATTGGCCCGTTTAGCATAGACACGCCCCTGAGTGAGAAGCACAGAGACGCCATTTCTGTTTACTCGCTGTATCAGCGCTCGGGTATTACAATGTGTGCGCCAAAAACATTACTAATGTTCTGTTGATGAACCAGCGAACACACGAGTCTCACAAACTCCAGCATCAGAGCCACTGAGGACACCGCGGGTGAAGTTCATTTATGAAGGAAATGTGCCGAAGAGTGACGGTAAAATGTTATATATTTGAGAAAATCATTTTACACATGACTCAGACTTCACCAACGCTGGATTTGCGATGTTGTTTCTGAAGGACGGGTCGATACCAACACTTCGTGCTCTAACTTCATATCAGAACAAGTGAGGATGGCACTTCATATTCTGTGAATGTTTGCAGATTTCCTTCTGAATGATCTTTCTAGAATGCTGTACGGCTAATATGGCTAAAGTTAGCATCGTCTCTGACTGTATTCACAGAGACTAGAGCTGTGTCGTACAGTACATGCTAGTCGATGAGTTGAATCAGCGTAACTCCACAACAACTAACGTTACATAAATGAGCCACTAACCATTCAGTCTAAAAGTGTCGAGCTCTTCCTGAGTCTCTCATCTGTGTCGACTCCGGCTCAAACATGAACGGCTGCTCCACAACTGCCTATTTCTGACATTTTGTCTGAGTGAGATTCGCCTGTTTTGTTGTTGACGGAGTATCTGAAGCTTGTGTAAAGGCTCCGCCCTCTTCTGGAAAGGGGGCGGGGAGCAGCAACTCATTTGCATTTAAAGGGACACACAAACGGCGTGTTTTTGCTCACACCCAAATAGGAGCAAATTTGCCAAACTATAATAAATGATCTGGGGGTATTTTGAGCTGAAACTTCACACACACATTCTGGGGACACCAGAGATTTATATTACATCTTGCGAACATTAAACCCACGTGACTAATCGTCTGTTTCCCCTGATGGGGACATTCTGAAACACTTAACGTACTAAGAAAGTGATATTAAAAGACCATAAACATAATACTAATAAAGCATACTATGTGCAGAAAAGCAGATGAGCCCATATGATGTAAGACAGCTCATTTGTGTTCAGAGATGGCTTGTTATAGTTCTTCCTGTGTGTTTATGACAGTCTAAGTGTGAGTACAGATTTGGTTTTTGCAAATCACTAAACCTGCCTGTGTTTTATTAATAATGTATAACGTATTTTGTCTTTTTATAACTGTTGGTCCATTAAGCCTCATTATAAGCATTTTCTTGGTTTTCTATGGGAGGAAAATGCTAACGTGTAATTAAACACTTTGCGTTCATATTCTGGACTCTTCTGCTTTTCTGTACATAGTATGCTTTATTAGTTTGGTGTTTACTGAGTTTGGTCTGTTTATACCACTTTCTTAAGTTTCTTAAGTTAAGGTTAAGCCGAGGGAGTTTTATTTACTGTTGGTTACTAGGTTACCAATACCACCCTCATCCGCTCCAACACCTCGATGTAAACGCGCCTAATTCACATTTGTTTGTTTTTTCTTTTTTGCGAACTTTGAAAAGATTCGCTTCACGTTTGGATGGAAACCCAGCTATGCAATTTTTTTAATTTAAATGAAAGCAAAACTGGGATAACCTGGTTAGGGACCTCTGATTCCCAAAATCTTTCTGTTATGGGAAATTTAGCTCCATTCTGCCAACCGGTGGTTAAGAATCTTGGGGTACATTTTGATTGCTCTCTGAAATCCTGTTTCTTTTGTCTGAGATCAAAAGCAAAGGCAAAACTGTTTCTGTCGTCTAGTAATTAGGAGAAGATTATTCAAGCTTTTACTTCTGTAAGACTGGACCATTGTAGTTCCATGTGAGCCAATCACTGTTAAATCGCTTACAATTAGTACCGAACGCTGCTGCTAGATTGTTAACGGTGTTCGTGGTGTGGGTTATATTGGCTTCCAATTCAATTCAGGGTCCATTTTAAATGACTGATCAGTACACAATTTGCCCCCTCTTGTTTTCTTTTACACATACACAAACCTCAGAGGAACCTACGGTCATCTAACCAGATGATTTGAGATGTTCTGAGGATTAAGGCGGAGCGAGTGGTGGGCCCTGTTCTTTAGGGCGGAGCGAGAGGTGCGGCCCGTTCTTTAGGGCGGAGCGAGTGGTGCGACCCGTGCTTTAGGGCGGAGCGAGTGGTGCGACCCGTGCTTTAGGGCGGAGCGAGTGGTGCGACCCGTTCTTTAGTGCGGAACGAGAGGTGCGGCCCGTTCTTTAGGGCGGAGCGAGTGGTGCGACCCGTGCTTTAGGGCGGAGCGAGTGGTGCGACCCATTCTTTAGGGCGGAGCGAGTGGTGCGGCCCGTTCTTTAGGGCGGAGCGAGTGGTGCGACCCGTGCTTTAGAGCGGAACGAGTGGTGCGACCCATTCTTTAGGGCGGAGCGAGTGGTGCGGCCCGTTCTTTAGGGCGGAGCGAGTGGTGCGACCCATTCTTTAGGGCGGAGCGAGTGGTGCGGCCCGTTCTTTAGGGCGGAGCGAGTGGTGCGACCCGTTCTTTAGGGCGGAGCGAGTGGTGCGACCCATTCTTTAGGGCGGAGCGAGTGGTGCAGCCCGTTCTTTAGGGCGGAGCGAGTGGTGCGACCCGTGCTTTAGGGCGGAGCGAGTGGTGCGACCCGTGCTTTAGGGCGGAGCGAGTGGTGCGACCCGTGCTTTAGGGCCCCCGTGCAATGGCTCTACACAGGTTGGGATAAATAAAGTCTAAATATGACATGATTCCTCTGTCTGAATCTGATTTACACTCTTAAGCCATATTCGAACGGTAATTGTTTCTCATGTGGACATCCGTAAAAATAAATGTGCATGCCACCTCAGTGATAAAACTCATGCATTCGGATGGCGATTTCTTCACGGTGGAGGAGCGAGTTTTGTGATCCTATGGGAATGCGCTGCTCACGTGTCAGTCGCATGATTGTCTGCTGTAAATAAAATGTCATATGCTTGGAATAATAAGAATAAATTCATATTTTATTTAATAATAGAAAAATAATATCCTAATTATTATTTAATTATTCAAATCTCCTGTTTAAAAAATAGAAAGATATAGACGTGTTTTTTTTTTTTTTTTGTCTTCACCACACGACCTTGGTGTTTGTTTTACGCAGGTGGTGTCAAAAACACTGACATTCTGGATTCAGACGGCAATAAAATCACAGACTAGCCCCTGTAAATGATGAAAATACCTAACGACCCCATTAAGAGTCTGTCTTCACCTCAGAAGACTAAAATATATGTAACAGTTTGCAAAATTGCATTTCAAACGTTCAACTCAAGAATGAAATCTCCAACAATGGAATCATAAACTGTGCTTGTGAAAGGACAGCAGTATTTTGTGATCTGAAGTGTCTGACCTCTCGTCTGGTCCAGTAGAGGTCAGACTGACTGTGAGATTGAGTTGAGTTACTCTTACCTGCATCTCTTGTTGCACACGCAGCCTCTCGCGGCCCAACTCCTCTTGATAAAACTACACAAAGAAACAATCATTACAGCTACACAATCATAACATCTGTCACTCTAAATTGATTTTCATTATGTTTTTACTGTAATAAACACGGATGTGTGAGCAGAACTGAAGGCGTCAGAGTAAACACGGGACACGCGTGATCGCTGTCATCAGTGGCTGCATCCGAAAACTTAGGCAGCGTTTGCGCACCTGACAAAACTGATTTCCTAACCCTAACTTCTGAGGCAGCGTAACAGTTTAATGATCTACAGCAAAATAAAGCTTTGGTGAGAACTAAACAAATGTTTAATTACTACAGTAGTAATTTCTCACTGGAAATGACATCAGAAGTGGAAAATGTTGGTAAAAAAAATTTACATTTACACACAAACTGACCAGCAACCGCAACTTTCAGACGCCATCTTTCTTTTTCTAGCTCAACTGTCACCGAATGGAATGCACAGGTTTGTAGGATATCAAAGGCAGTGAAGGATACATCTATGCTGCCTCGATCAGATAAGGAGATCTCTGGAGACAGGAAGTGGAGCTAACTTTGGATTCGGACGTGCCTTGATGCTTTCCTGCCTTGAAATGTGTCTCCGAAGGCAGCATGTTCCAGTTTTCGGATGCAGCCAGTGAATCCGACCAATCATGGAAACAGCCGTGTCGTCATCAGAGCCAATCGGGAAACAGCTGTGTAGTCATCAGAGCCAATCGGGAAACAGCTGTGTCGTCATCAGAGCTCGTGCAGCCGCTCTGGAGAAACTGCGGGACAAGGTGCCGTCGACACCGTCTCAAGATGGCACACAGAAGTCACGGTTCCATACGAGTTCGGTACAACAGGAACAAGCAACAAATCCCCAATGCTAGGTTTCCTTTAGTTTATTTTGAACAGACGGTGTGTTCCTCCCAGCGGCGTTTAGTCCCCTCAGGTCGCTGTACAGTTTGCTTTACTGTAGTAAGCACTGAGCGCACTCGTGCAAAAGAGCATTTGGTCACAATCAGCTACAAAACATCTCTTCTGTTATAAAAGTACAAAATATATAGAATAATGAAAAATAAAACCTGTGCAGAGATTGGTTTTCTTTGCGCGTGAGAGTTCATTAACATGTGGTGACGATGGCGGATGCACAAAGTTCAATACTACGCTTTTTCAAGAATTTACAGAAAGAGGAGTGAGAAGGAGAAAGGGGTCTACCTTTCCACGAGGAGACGCGAGCGAAGCGACTGAGGCTGCACATCTCCAGGACACACACATCTCATCACTTCCACCACACAAATCAGCACAATGCCAAATGATTTCGTCTCATTATGACAGCGGAAACAACTTAAAACACTCCATCATTTATGGTCACACAGATAAGAGTAAGACATCCTTCGAAACTGTAAAAGGTCTATTTTTATCTGTGTACACTCAATAAAAACACATTGTGCTTTTGTGAAATAAAGAAAATAAACAGCATGTGCTTTCTGTCGCCCCTGTGGAGCGCGTCACACAGATGAATGGAAACTCAGCGTATAGACTCCTAGCAACCTCTTGTGTTGGGTTGGTGTGTGGAT
>JBAPCB010000123.1:0-20000 GCA_039654105.1 Coreius guichenoti | reverse complement strand
AATCAGTCGTGTCATTAACAGGCGGTTCAGCATCTCACAGATTATTTTTAGCTGACTGGAATGCAGTGCTGAAACCAAAGCACAACTGAAGTGAACAGCTGTCGAGTGTTTACCTGCTGAAACACACACCACTAGCACACGTGTGTTATGTGCTGGTTCAGAAGGTCGTTTTGCTGTTGTGCTTTAAAGACGTCTGTATGCAAACTGGCTGATTCCTCATGAGCTCTAAGACATTTTAAAGAAAGTATCTGAAGGAAAAGATGTGTCTGTTTTTAGTAACACTCTTTTGTTGGTGCAGCAGAAATCTGATCAGCGACGTGCTACAACATACACCGATCAGGCATAACATTATGAGCACTGACAGGTGAAGTGAATAACACTGATTATCTCTTCATCACAGCACCTGTTAGTGTGTGGGATATATTAGGCAGCAAGTGAACATTTTGTCCTCAAAGTTGATGTGTTAGAAGCAGGAAAAATGGGCGAGCGTAAGGATTTGAACAAGTTTGACAAAGGCCAAATTGTGATGGCTAGACGACTGGGTCAGAGCATCTCCAAAACTGCAGCTCTTGTGGGGTGTTCCCGGTCTGCAGTGGTCAGTCTCTATCAAAAGTGCTCCAAGGAAGGAACAGTGGTGAACCGGCGACCACCATTGATGCACGTGGGGAGCGAAGGCTGGCCTGTGTGGTCCGATCAAACAGACGAGCTACTGTAGCTCAAATTGGTGTCAGAATACACGGTGCGTCAGTTTGTTGCGTATGGGGCTGCATAGCCGCAGACCAGTCAGGGTGCCCATGCTGACCCCTGTCCACCGCCGAAAGCACCAACAGTGGCACGTGAGCATCAGAACTGGACCACAGAGCAATGGAAGAAGGTGGCCTGGTCTGATGAATCATGTTTTCTTTTACATCACGTGGATGGCCGGGTGCGTGTGCGTGGCTTACCTGGGGAACACATGGCACCAGGATGCACTATGGGAAGAAGGCAAGCCGGCGGAGGCAGTGTGATGCTTTGGGCAATGTTCTGCTGGGAAACCTTGGGTCCTGCCATCCATGTGGATGTTACTTTGACACGTACCACCTACCTAAGCATTGTTGCAGACCATGTACACCCTTTCATGGAAACGGTATTCCCTGGTGGCTGTGGCTCTTTCAGCAGGATAATGCACCTGCCACAAAGCAAAAATGATTCAGGAATGGTTTGAGGAGCACAACAACGAGTTTGAGGTGTTGACTTGGCCTCCAAATTCCCCAGATCTCAATCCAATCGGGCATCTGTGGGATGTGCTGAACAAACAAGTCCGATCCATGGAGGCTTCACCTCGCAACTTACAGGACTTAAAGGATCTGCTGCTAACATCTTGGTGCCAGATACCACAGCACACCTTCAGGGGTCTAGTGGAGTCCATGCCTCGACGGGTCAGGGCTGTTTTGGCAGCAAAAGGGGGACCAACACAATCCTAATGTTATGCCTGATCAGTGTAAAATCACCTTCTGAACCTCTGATCTGTTCATTCTGGACACTGACTGACCCACGTCAACATGTTCACCATCTCGTAGACGGATCGTACAGTGAAAAGTCGCGTTAGCTTGAGACGATCTGGCCGACCCGTGATCAGTGGAACCCTCTCAGATCACAGTCCTCATAACACAAACACACTAACACTAATCATTCACTTTAACACATATGTTCATGCATATCAGTCTGGATCTCAATATCCCACAGCATGTCTGGATGTTTTCTGTCCCCACCACTAAAGAACAATAAATTGTTGTATTATTTTTATTTTTGCCAGAAATAATTAATTTTTTCTTCATGATTTTTCTTCACAAGTTATTATTATTACTATTATATTGCAACAAGCCCAAAGAATTAATTTAGCAGGAAAACAATTCACACAACGCAAAACATGACCAACGGATCTGAGGCTTTGATGCTTCCAAAAATATAACAAATAATTACAAATAATTTCAACGAAACCTCTATATTAGCCAGCGGGATAACATTAGACTTGTGAAAACGCAGCAGAATCTGACAACAATGATCAAATAAAAAATGTACAGGATCAACAAATGTAAGTTTTCCTGCAGCAGCGGCTTAAAGGTCAAATGGCTGTCAACGAAAACGAAACTCTCCCGTAGACCGTTACGAGTAAACCGTTACCAAGAAATCTTTTTAATGTAGAATGATGCTATAAACTCTTAGAAATAAAGCTTCCAAAAGGGTGTTTTCACAGAGATGCCATAAAAGACCCTTTCAGTGATCAGTTCTTAAGAGAATCATCTTTTCTTAGTGTGAAGAACATTTTAATAATCTAGAGAACCTTTAGTGATTCCATGGGTGTTAAAGGTTCTTCGTGGAACCATCAATGCCAATAAAGAACCTTTGAATTTCATTATTATTATTATTAAATGTGTTGAGATGAATAATAGCGCAGTGAACGCAGATCCCGCGCGTCTGAAATCCTCTCACCGTTCTGTAGATGTCATCGCCGCTGTCCTCAAACTTCTGCTGGATCCTCTCCTCCAGGAAGTAGATGCGGAGCTTGAGACTGAAGTTCTCCTTCTTCAGGTCATTGAGGTGCTGTGAGAGAGTTCGGTACGTGTTAGACATGTCCGGTGTGTGTGTGTATGTGTGTGTGTGTGTGTGTGTGTGTGGGCATCACACAGTCCTTCCACCACCGCTCGCACACATGTCTAAAAACAACTACAAAAGCACAAAAAGAAATAAAAGATCCTGAACTACATGACTGATCATCTTCACACACACACACACAGAATGAGGGCCCGCTGTAGGGGCCCGGGGCCGCAGCGCTGAGAGTCCATCATGAGCTTTAGGACAAACCCCAGAGCGCTGAGCTGTTTTTACTCAGGAAGAAATCCCAGGAATCCCTGACAGCCCACAGTCGAGCCAACCAGATCACAGGCTCCAGTCATGTGTGAGATGGAGAGAGAGAGAGAGAGAGAGAGAGAGAGAGAGGGAGAGAGACACAGGGTTGAGATGGAGGTGAACTGACTGGACTCTAATAATAGCTGGAGTTGAGGAGCAGGAGATGTTTATTCCAGCCTCACTCCTCCTGAACGTGTTTCTGTCCGAGAGCCGGTGTTACATAATTCACTCTGAACCGGCTGTTGTCAAACTGTACGGACGTCACTGTGGCCTTTACGACCCTGCACAACAACAGCTATAAATACAGCAACAGGCAGTGATGATGATGATGAACAATAACACTAATGTTAGTCTGGTCATCAAAACTAGTGACACAAATGAATCTCTCTTATATTTGGGCTTCATCTTTGTCTCCTTGAGTTTTCTGAGGCGTTCGGCTACTGCTATAGGAACAGTATCGGCTCTTGAACCGAGCAGAACAGCTGTAAACCCAACACACACACACACACACACACACACACACACAGGCACACACACAGACCGTTCTCACAGATTCACATTTTTTTTAAAGTTTTTTTAAGTTTACACGAAGGTCTAACGGTATCGTTTCAAAACTATTTCAAAACCGGGGTTTGTGTTTTGTTTCGGGGTTAGTGTTCTCTTTTTCTGTTTTAGTTGAAATCGGTGTCGTGTAAGTGACCCAAAGTAAATAACTAATGATTTACAACGGAAATGAATCAATCAAAAACTTACTTTAGCCGGACAATAACTCTTTTCTGGAGCTGCTGTACAGCCAAAACAATCTCTCTTCCATTAATTTCCTGTTATCACTGTAAAGCTGCTTTGAAACAATCTGTATTGTGAAAGCGCTGTATAAATGAAGGTGACGTGACTTAAAGAGACACTCAGCAGATTATTGCATAACTGCATCAAAAGATGAAAGTGTAAAAGAAGTTTAAGTTTACTGTAAAGCAAATGTAATTTTTATTTTATACAAAATATATATTTTACAAAATAATTTGGAATTGGAATTACCACATATCAATCCAAGATGTGTTACAAGTTAAGCAAAAAGAATGTTTAAGCAGTTCTGCACTGATGCTATGAGCGAACAAAGCTGAAAGATGAGCGTTTCAAATAATAATGTTGTGTGTATGAGAGCTGGACACATTCACTAAACGCACAACATGTCAAACAGCACAGGGTGGCGCTAAAGAGCAGCACATATCCCAGTCTACAGTCATGCTCATTCAG
This sequence comes from Coreius guichenoti, assembly GCA_039654105.1. Lineage (NCBI taxonomy): Eukaryota > Metazoa > Chordata > Actinopteri > Cypriniformes > Gobionidae > Coreius > Coreius guichenoti. The sequence goes on along the minus strand of JBAPCB010000123.1, from coordinate 15,857 downwards.
ATCTGATGGACACGCCATTGAGACTCCTCATACGACAGCTCGTCTGGACAATGGATGGATGGATGGATGGATGGATGGATGGATGGATGGATGGTGGGTGGTGGGTGGATGGATGGTGGGTGGTGGGTGGGTGGGTGGGTGGATGGGTGGATGGATAGGTTTTATATCACGGATGGTAATACAGTTTCACTGATGTAATTATATATAAGGTTAGTTATAAAATCTCACCTGTTCAAACTCTCTCAGCGTGTGTGTTTGAAGAGGAACTTTATCAGAGTCTTCACTCAGACAGTCTACAAACATACAAACCCCTGTTATTTGCACAATATATATATTCACTGTCTGAGCATATATATATATATATATATATATATATATATATATATATCCAACGATCAGGCATAACATTATGACCACCTTCCTAATATTGTGTTGGTCCCCCTTTTGCTGCCAAAACAGCCCTGACCCGTCGAGAGGCATGGACTCCACTAGACCCCTGAAGGTGTGCTGTGGTATCTGGCACCAAGATGTTAGCAGCAGATCCTTTAAGTCCTGTAAGTTGCGAGGTGGAGCCTCCATGGATCGGACTTGTTTGTTCAGTACGTCCCACAGATGCCCGATTGGATTGAGATCTGGGGAATTTGGAGGCCAAGTCAACACCTCAAACTCGTTGTTGTGCTCCTCAAACCATTCCTGAACCATTTTTGCTTTGTGGCAGGAGCATTATCCTGCTGAAAGAGCCACAGCCACCAGGGAATACCGTTTCCATGAAAGGGTGTACATGGTCTGGAACAATGCTTAGGTAGGTGGTACGTGTCAAAGTAACATCCACATGGATGGCAGGACCCAAGGTTTCCCAGCAGAACATTGCCCAAAGCATCACACTGCCTCCGCCGGCTTGCCTTCTTCCCATAGTGCATCCTGGTGCCATGTGTTCCCCAGGTAAGCCACGCACACGCACCCGGCCATCCACGTGATGCAAAAGAAAATGCGTGATTCATCACCACCAGGCCACCTTCTTCCATTGCTCCGTGGTCCGGTTCTGATGCTCACGTGCCCTTTGTTGGCGCTTTCGGCGGTGGACAGGGGTCAGCATGGGCACCCTGACTGGTCTGCGGCTATGCAGCCCCATACGCAACAACCTTCGATGCACTGTGTATTCTGACACCTTTCTATCAGAACCAGCATTAACTTCTTGAGCAATTTGAGCTCCAGTAGCTCGTCTGTTTGACCGGACCACACGGGCCAGCCTTCGCTCCCCACGTGCATCAATGAGCCTTGGCCGCCCATGACCCTGTCGCCGGTTCACCACTGTTCCTTCCTTGGAGCACTTTTGATAGATACTGACCACTGCAGACCGGGAACACCCCACAAGAGCTGCAGTTTTGGAGATGCTCTGACCCAGTCGTCTAGCCATCACAATTTGGCCCTTGTCAGACTCGGTCAAATCCTTACGCTCGCCCATTTTTCCTGCTTCTAACACATCAACTTTGAGGACAAAATGTTCACTTGCTGCCTAATATATCCCACCCACTAACAGGTGCCATGATGAAGAGATAATCAGTGTTATTCACTTCATCTGTCATAATGTTTTACCTGATCGGTGTATGTGTGTGAGTGCGTGTGTGTGTGTTTTACCTGTCATGTAACCAGTAGCTCTGCACACATTTCCCTCTCCATCCACAACAAAATCCCTGAGGAAAACAGAACAGACCTCCATAAATCATGAGTTCATTTACACACACACACATTACTGAACCGTTTTTACTGCACTTTAATTTGACCAGAAAAATGTGTGTAATCCAGCGTGACATATGCTGATGATACTCGGCTCTTCGGGCCCCGACGAAATTTACTAATTCAACCAGCACAAGGTGATCAGCACATCCTTGAGTTGCGCTGGGGTCAGAGAGATCAGACCACAATGGTACAGCACCTTAAAACATCAACCTGCGCCCTTGACACACTCCCCACTTCTTTTTTCAAAAGTGTGTTTAATTGTTTAGAAGCAGATCTCCTAGAAGTGGTAAATTCCTCACTTCTTTCTGGGACTTTTCCTACAGACCAATCTCAAATCTTCCTTTTATAGGCAAGATCATTGAAAAAGTTGTCTTCAATCAGAACAAATTCTTAAGCTCAAAGGTATACTTAGACAATACAGAGACAGCGCTCAAAGATAATAAATGATATTCGCCTCAATACAGATACAGGCAGATTATCAGTGCTGGTGCTACTCGACCGCAGAGCTGCATTCGACACTGTCGATCACAACACACTTCTTGACAGGCTGGAAAACTGGGTCTGGTTTTCTGGGATGGTCCTCAAAGGGTTCAGGTCATACTTAGAAGGGAGAGGTTATTATGTGAGTATTGGTGACCATAAGTCTGAGTGGACATCCATGACATGCGGAGTCCCACAAGGCTCAATTCTTGCACCACTCCTATTCAACCTGCACATGCTCCCACTGAGCCAAATAATGAAAAAGAACCAAATTCCTGACCACAGCTATGCAGATGACACACAGATCTACGTAGCCCTATCACCTAACAACTACAGCCCCATTGACTCCCTGTGCAAATGCATTGATGAGGTTAACAGTTGGATGTGCCAAAACTTTCTTCAGTTAAACAAAGACAAAACTGAAGTCATTGCATTTGGAAACAAAGATGAAGTTCACAAGGTGAACGCATGCCTTGACGCTAGGGGTCAAACAACTAAAAATCAAGTCAGGAATCTTGGTGTATTTCTGGAGTCGGACCTTAGTTTCAGTAGTCATGTAAAAGTAATAACTAAATCAGCTTACTATCTTACGCAAGAATTAGATGCTTTGTTTCCAGACAAGACTTAGGGAAACTCGTTCATGCTTTCATCACCAGCAGGGTGGACTATTGTAATGGACTCCTCACCGGCCTTCCCAAAAAGACCATTAGACATCTGCAGCTCATACAGAACGCTGAGCAGAACCAGAAGATATGACCATATCACACCAGTCCTCAGGTCTTTACACTGGCTCCCAGTTACATTCAGAATTGATTTTAAAGTATTATTACTGGTATATAAATCACTCAATGGTCTAGGACCTCAGTACATTGCAGATATGCTCACTGAATATAAACCGATCACTCAGATCATTATGATCACATCAGTTAGAAATACCAAGAGTTCACTAAAAGCAAGGAGAGTCTGCGTTTAGCTATTATGCCAGCCGCAGCTGAACCAGCTTCCAGAACAGATCAGATGTGCTCCAACAGTAGTACATTTCATATCCAGACTCAAAACTCATCTGTTTAGCTGTGCATTTACTGAATGAGCTCTGTGCTATGTCCGAGCTGATTGCACTTTATTTTATATGTACTCTTTTTAATTATTTTTCTTGTTTTTATTTTATTTTTTATTTTGAACTGTTTAAATGTATTTTATGTCAATCATTTATGCATCCTCTTTTTATTATTCTTTCCTTTTCATGTAAAACACTTTGAATTACCATTGTTTATGAAATGTGCTATATAAATAAACTTGCCTTGCCTAATTCACAAAATTAACAGAATGCATAGCTGATATAAAAAAATTGGTTTCTAATTATTGGACAAAACACCTCAGCACGTAGTAACCTAGAATACTGTCTAACACTCGATGGCTGCTCTGTCAAGTCCTCGTCGTCAGTTAGGAACCTGGGTGTGCTCTTTGATACCAATCTCTCATTTGAAAGCCACGTTTCTAGCATCTGTAAAACTGCATTCTACCATCTTAAAAATATATCTAAATTACGGCACATGCTTTCAATGCAAAATGCTGAACAGTTAGTTCATGCGTTCATGACCTCAAGGCTAGATTATTGTAATGCTCTACTGGGTGGTTGCCCTGCTCGCTTAATAAACAAACTCCAGCTGGTCCAAAACGCAGCAGCTCGAGTTCTTACTAGAACCAGGAAGTATGACCATATTAGCCGGTTCTGCCAACACTGGCTCCCTATTAAACATCGCATACATTTTAAAATCGTGCTAATTATTTACAACAACAACATTTATTTATAAAGCACATTTAAACACAATATGGATTGATCCAAAGTGCTGTACAAAGTACAAAGCAGATCTACACAAAAATAATTACAGGTTTCCAAACACTAAAGAATAAAAATACGATTTAAGAGTAAATTTAAAAATGTCCAGTGAAGAAGCAGACCTCACATGATAGGGGAGACCATTCCAAAGCTTGGGCCCAGCCACAGAAAAGGCCGATCACCCTTTGATTTATAGCGACACCAAGGCACAGTTAAGAGCAAGTTAGTAGAAGATCTGAGTGCCCTAGCAGGACAGTATGGCACAAGAAGATCACTTATATACCTTGGTGCACGGCAAGACAACACCTTATATACAAACATAAGGATTTTAAAATCAACTCTAAATTTAATGGGAAGCCAGTGAAGAGATGCTAAAATAGGGGAGATGTGGTCCCTCTTTTTAGACCCAGAAGACTGAGGGAGACCAGAATAAAGAGAGTTGCAATAATCTAATCGTGGTGTTACAAGAGCATGAATTACAACTTCTAAATCTTTGCTTGAAAGGAGATGCTTCAATTTTGCAATAGATCTTAAATGGAAAAACCTTCCTCTAATAACAGCACTAATTTGTTTATCAAAAACTAGTGAAGAGTCAAAGATCACGCCAAGAATTTTGTTTTGTTTGTGTACATTTGTTGAAAGAGGACCTAACTGGGCTTCCAGAGCAGAAGAGGAATTTGCAGGACAACCTAGAATGCATTACAAAGCACTAAATGGTTTATCTCCCCAGTACTTGAGCGAGCTCTTAACGCATTATACTCCATCACGTCTATTGCGATCTCAAAACTCTGGCCAGTTGATAATACCTAGAATATCAAAATCAACTGCAGGCGGTCGATCCTTTTCCTATTTAGCACCTAAACTCTGGAACAGTCTTCCTAGCATTGTTCGGGAAGCAGACACACTCTGTCAGTTTAAATCTAGACTAAAAACACATCTCTTTACTATGGCATACACATAGAACATTATCAATTTCTATTATTCAAATCAGTTAAATGATTGTTTTAGGCTGCATTAACTAGGTCAGCCGGAACCGGGAACACTTCCCATAACACCTGATGTACTCGTTACATCATAAGAAGAATGGCATCTACGCTAATGTTAGTCTCTCTGTTTATCCCGAGGTTTACTGCAGTCGGCCGGATCCAGACCAGATGGTGGACCACGACACAGCCCTGATAATGATAATGATTTCATTTTACTGAAATGATTGATTTAGTGTAATTTATTGCTTTATTTATTATATCAATAATTAAATTAATGGAACTTTAGGAATTTGACAAAACATGACACATACATTTAATAGGGTTAGAAAAACTTAGCCTTTATAAAGGTAAGAAAATGCACCTGAAAATCCATTTAAGGGGCAAATATTGTCCCTTCATGGTGTGACTGCATTGTGAGCAGAAGAGAGAGGGTGCAGGAGGGCTAGACGCCTCAGGGACACTCTAAGAGTTTAGGAAACACAGCTCTAGAGTACCAGAACAGATCTCAACAATGTCTCAATCTGCACTCCGATTTGCCAAGATGCCAAAGTCTGCAATCAAAAGATCTCGAGCATTGCTCACTCAATGATCTTTAGCTCTGCACTCTTACTGGGTCAAAACCACCGACTCATCCTCAGCTCCTAATTTAGCAGAATCATCTGAGACAAAGTTGATCCGTCAATGAAACATAAGTGAGAACTCAAGTCTCCCAGGTTATGAAATCACAAAAGTGTGTTCCTCTGGGTTAGTTCCCCTCGCAGGGCCTCATAAGGACCCTAGAATCGTCACCAGCTTTCAATGTGTGTGAATGACAGATACATTCATCATGTCTGATCCACTGCACTGGTTATGGCATGAAAACCTTTTAATCTTTTAGATATACAGGGGACATGTATACTGTATACTGATCATGTGTGATGTAATATAATGCTGGCTCCTCTCAGTAACAGTCATGCACTGATGAATACAGCTCACGAGAAAGTCTTTATTCTGAATATTAGTCCTGATACCATATGAACTGCGCTGAAATGCATGCGATAGGCTGCACATATGAAGCATCACTGCAGATCAAAGCGTTCATCATCACGCGCATCCTCACCTGCTCGCGCTTTCCGCTCCGTCGGTCCAGCTCATCGTGAAACACCGGGCCGTTACAGATCATTCCTCCATCTGTGGCGTTATTCCTCACCGGCAGAACCAAAGCCTTTGTCACAAAGGTGATGTTCGGTCGGCATTCTGTGCGCGTGCATGAGGACAGATGCTGCGCGCGCCCGGTCGGTTCGGTGTGGCTGTCCTACATTCACGGGCCCGAATGAAGCTGCTTACATTTGACCTACATCAGCCGAACCGCGAGAAGGCTTCAGAACATCAGCTGTACTGCGCATGCGCCTCTCTGCACTGATCAACGTGATCGAGACAGAAATCATTTACATTCTCGAGCCATGATGATTTTTAGCCTCAAACTGCGATTTCTGGTCGATGAAATAACAGAGCAGAACTAGAAACATGTATTCACCATAGAAATGTCCATGACTTTTTCAGACTTGTAAATTTCTCCAGGTTTTACTACCTCGGATAAACATGTACATATTAAAACGTTTAGTCTTGGATGAGTCTGAATGTACAACCAATCAAAAACTGAAATGATTTATTTATTGTTAATAAATTAAATTGCATGAATTTCATTACATTCAAATTTGATTTGATTATATAATATTATTAAGTAAATTCACACATACAATGAAAGTTCATTTATTAAATATAATGAAATATATAAATGGCATGCTTATTTATAGGCATCAATCATTGTTTAAATCACTGAATATCATATATTTTTAACTGTAGTGAGTGTGTAATGTTGCTGTTTGAGCATAAACAACATCTGCAAAGTTACGACGCTCAAAGTTCAAAGCAAAGGGAGATATTTTCTTTTACAGAAATCTCTTTTTAAGGACTACAACAAACGGCTGGTAGGGACTACAACGAGTTAGTGACATCACAAGCCCTAACATTTACATAAACCCCGCCCCCGGGAACATGTGGAGAAGAGGAAGAGTTGTTGTAGTCGAGCACATTTGGGAGTCGCTCAAGCTGTCATCCGTCTTTCACATTTATTGCGATACAGTACGAACACAAATGCAATAGCATGTCATAAAGCAAGATGACAACATAAATTATAACCGTAATTAAACTAAACTATCCCTGTTCTCTCTTCATGCAGCAGATATTCTCTGGCTCATTTTACAACAGTTCCCACACCAGCGGTTTATAGATTATCATGACAGAATATGTTAATCAATGACTTGAAGATTGTTAACTCATAAATTCATCAACTATCCATTCAGAAACGTCCTGTCTCATTCTACATGTTGTCTCTTCTTCTTGAGTCTCTCCATCATTGTCCGACTCCGGTTTGAACATAAAAGGCTGAACAGTTTCGGACATTTTCAGTGTGTTTGCGTGAGGTAATCGGAGCTGCTAACACGAGCTCTTGAAGCTCCGCCCTCTTCTGGAGCAGCAGCTCATTTGCATTTAAAGGGACACACACAAACGGTGTGTTTTTGCTCACCCCCAAAAAGTGACAATTTTAACATGCTATAAAAAATGGTCTGTGGGTATTTTGAGCTAAAACTTCACACACACTCTGGGGACATCAGAGACTTATTTTACATCTTGTGAAAAGGGGCATTATATGACCCCTTTAAAACAGCTGATTCGGGTGGTCAGGAGAGAGAGTGTGTCAGACATCAGCAGATCCGAGGGTCCATGAAAACCACTGTTGCAAAGGATCCTGGGAAGTCGTAGTACCGGCAGAGACCAGCAGGTGTCACAACAGACTCCATCAAACAACTGTGGTAAGTTGGATTAATCAACAAATACGGTAAGCCATGTCTTCTTCTCCTGTCATTGTCACTTGCACTGCATGTTTCATGTTTAGTATATCTTTCTCCGTTGGCGAACAGGGCTTCACATGTGATAAATGTAAGGAGATAGTCAGGCTGACGGAGAAGATTTCAGAATTAGAGACACGCATCGAGACTTTATTTGAGAGTAGTGAGAATGTAACAGCTTTAGACACTGATTTGGATGCGAATAGCTTAGTGAACTCTGTACATTGTTCGGTTCCGGCTGTAGAGCCCGTGCAGCAGGGCAACTGGGTGACGGTGAGACGGCATAGTCGCGGATCAAAAAACCACTCTTCCGTTCCAATTAGAACACCAAACAGGTTCTCCCCACTCAGTGATGCACCCACTGAGAATCCTGTTGAAAGTGCCCTAGTTATTGGCGATTCTATTACACGGAACGTGAAAATAGAGACACCAGCCACCATAGTCACATGTTTACCGGGAGCCAGAGCGCCTGACATCAAAGCAAATTTAAAAGTGCTGGTTAATGCTAATCGTAAATTCTCTAAGATTATTATTCACGTCGGCACAAATGATGTTCGACTTCGCCAGTCGGAGATCACCAAAATTAACATTAAAGAGGTGTGTAAACTCTCAAGTACGATGGCAGATGACTTTTTTTGCTCTGGTCCCCTCCCCGTTAAAAGGAGTGATGAGATACTTAGCAGACTATCATCACTCAATGGCTGGTTGTCTAAGTGGTGTCCGCAAAATAACATAGGGTTCATAGACAATTGGAAAAGCTTTTGGGGCAGACCTGACCTGTTGAAAAAAGACGGCATCCACCCTTCCTGGGATGGTGCCGCTCTTCTCTCTAGTAATTTGGCACATAGTCTTAGAGCTAAACCTTGACTAACTGGGCCCCAGGTCAGGAAGCAGACGGACTGGCTTACCCGACCGCCTGCTAGCTGTCTCACGTCACAGAAGTCAGATAAATCCCAGCACATAGAGACTTTTTCACCTAGATATTATCACATAGAGACTGTGTCTGTTCCACGAATTAGTAAATACAAAAAACCATCAAAACTATTCAATGGTAAAAATCCAAAAAATAAACAACAGATATAATACAGATGATCAAATGATAAAGCTCAGGCTGCTGAATATTCGATCCCTTTCCTCAAAAGCGCTTATTGTTAATGATATGATTATAGATCATAACCTAGATGTGCTGTGTTTGACAGAAACCTGGCTAAAACCTGACGATTACATTACTTTAAATGAGTCCACCCCCCAAGATTATTGTTATAAACACGAGCCGCATCTGAAAGGTAAAGGGGGAGGTGTTGCTGTAATTTATAATATCTTCGGTATTACTCAGAAGTCTAGTTTCAAATATAATTCCTTTGAAGTTTTGGTGCTTTATGTAATGTTATGTAGTGAAATTGATAAATCCAGTTTGACATTTGTGCTGGCTACTGTATACAGGCCACCAGGGCACCATACAGACTTTACCAGAGAATTTGCTGATTTTCTATCAGAGTTAGTACTGGCTGCAGATAAAGTCCTAATTGTTGGTGATTTTAATATCCATGTAGACAATGAAAAAGACGCATTGGGATTGGCATTTAGAGACATTCTAAACTCTATTGGAGTAAGGCAACACGTGTCAGGACCCACTCATCGCCGTAATCATACGTTAGACCTAATACTGTCACATGGAATAAATGTTGATACCATTGAAATTCTGCAGCAGAGCGATGACATCTCAGATCATTACCTAGTATCATGTACACTTAATTTAGCAAAGGCTGCAAAGCCGTCCCCTCGCTTCAAATATGGCAGGACTATCACTGCTGCAACTAAAGATTTCTTTGTAAATGATCTTCCTCATCAGTTTCATCTCCTCAGCATCCCAGACAGCCTAGAGGAACTCGATGTTGCAACAGAAACTATTGACTCTCTCTTTTCCAGCACTTTAGACACAGTTGCTCCCCGGCGCTTAAAGAAGATTAAAGAAAATAGTCCAACGCCGTGGTACAACGAGCACACCCGGGCCCTTAAAACAGCAGCCAGAAAAATGGAGCGCAGCTGGAAGAAAACAAAACTAGAAGTTTTTTGCATTTCATGGAAAGAGAGCATGATTGCATACAGAAAGGCCGTAAAAACTGCTAGATCTGCTTATTTCTCGACTCTCTTAGAAGAAAACAAACACAACCCTAGGTATTTATTCGATACAGTGGCTAAATTAACCAAAGATAAAGCTTCACCTTCTGATGTTTGTAAACAGCACAGCAGTAATGACTTTATGAACTTCTTTACTTGTAAGATTGATAATATTAGGAAAAAAATTATAACCATGCAGCCGTCTACTACAGTATCACATCAGACAGTGCATTGTAGTGTCACTGAGGAAAAATTCCACTCATTCACTGCTATAGGAGAAGAAGAATTGGCTAAACTCGTTAAATCATCAAAATCAACAACATGTATGCTCGACCCTATACCGACTAAACTACTAAAAGAGATGCTTCCAGAGGTCATAGATCCTCTTCTTAATATCATTAATTCATCCTTGTCATTAGGATATGTACCGAAAACTTTTAAGTTGGCTATTATTAAACCACTTATTAAAAAAACGCAACTTGATCCTACAAAATTAGTCAATTACAGGCCAATCTCAAATCTACCCTTTCTGTCAAAAATACTAGAAAAGGCAGTGTCCTCACAACTATGCTCCTTTTTAGAAAGAAATGGTATCTGTGAGGATTTCCAGTCAGGATTTAGACCGTATCATAGTACTGAGACTGCTCTCATCAGAGTTACAAATGATTTACTCTTATCATCCGATCGTGGTTGTATCTCTCTGTTAGTGTTACTCGATCTTAGCGCTGCATTCGATGCTATCGACCACAACATTCTTTTGAATAGACTCGAAAATTATGTTGGCATTAGTGGAATTGCATTGCATGGTTTAAATCATACTTATCTGACCGTTATCAGTTTGTAGCAGTAAATGAAGAGATGTCACACCGATCACAAGTTCAGTATGGAGTACCGCAGGGCTCAGTGCTAGGACCGTTGCTTTTCACCCTGTACATGCTACCACTGGGAGATATTATTAGGAAGCATGGCGTTAGTTTTCATTGTTATGCTGACGATACTCAGCTCTATATTTCTTCACGCCCTGACGAAACTTACCAGTTCAAAAGATTAACGGAATGCATAGTTGATATAAAAAATTGGATGATTAGTAATTTCCTGCAACTTAATTCAGAAAAAACTGAATTTTTAATCACTGGACAAAAAAACTCCACAAGTAGTAACCTAGAATACTGTCTAACACTCGATGGCTGCTCTGTCAAGTCCTCGTCGTCAGTTAGGAACCTGGGTGTGCTCTTTGATACCAATCTCTCATTTGAAAGCCACGTTTCTAGCATCTGTAAAACTGCATTCTACCATCTTAAAAATATATCTAAATTACGGCACATGCTTTCAATGCAAAATGCTGAACAGTTAGTTCATGCGTTCATGACCTCAAGGCTAGATTATTGTAATGCTCTACTGGGTGGTTGCCCTGCTCGCTTAATAAATAAACTGCAGCTTGTCCAAAACGCAGCAGCTCGAGTTCTTACTAGAACCAGAAAGTATGACCATATTAGCCGGTTCTGGCAACACTGCATTGGCTCCCTATTAAACATCGTATACATTTTAAATCTTGCTGATTACTTACAAAGCACTAAATGGTTTAGCTCCCCAGTACTTGAGCGAGCTCTTAACGCATTATACTCCATCACGTCTATTGCGGTCTCAAAACTCTGGCCAGTTGATAATACCTAGAATATCAAAATCAACTGCAGGCGGTCGATCCTTTTCCTATTTAGCACCTAAACTCTGGAACAGTCTTCCTAGCATTGTTCGGGAAGCAGACACACTCTGTCAGTTTAAATCTAGACTAAAAACACATCTCTTTACTATGGCATACACATAAAACATTTTTAATTTATATTATTCAAATCAGTTAAATGATTGTTTTAGGCTGCATTAACTAGGTCAGCCGGAACCGGGAACACTTCCCATAACACCTGATGTACTCGTTACATCATAAGAAGAATGGCATCTACGCTAATGTTAGTCTCTCTGTTTATCCCGAGGTTTACTGCAGTCGGCCGGATCCGGGCCGTATCCAGACCAGATGGTGGACCTTAGCCTGGACATGACGACCATATCCCTGAAGTGTCTGTAGAGACCGTGTCCATTAAACTCCCCTCTGTAAATGCCGCATCGACACGACATCCTCATTAAACCCGTCCCCGGCGTGACGACTCCAATCTTTCGAATAATCCTACGAATATCTATTGATCTAATATGACTTCTGACCTGTAATGTTGCCAGAATCATAATCATACACTATTTGTTCGTCGGCCAGAGGAGAACTGGCACCCCGACTGAGCCTGGTTTCTCCCAAGGTTTTTTTCTCCATTCTGGCCCTGAAGGAGTTTTGATTCCTTGCCACCGTCGCCTTTGGCTTTTGGCTTGCTCAGTTGGGGACACTTAAATTTCAACTATATTACTGATCTGCCCGCATTGACACTATATGATAATTGAAATGAGCTGATGACATCACCGTTTTCACCAGAGCGGCTGTACAGCCGAATCAAATTCTGTTGCATTATTTTTCTGATGATGATTTTGATTTGAATTCACAACAGCTGAACTAATGCAGAACCCATGAGTCAAACACATCCTCCTGTGTATTTGACAGAGGCTCTATACGTTCTTGCCGAAGGCCACCCGAAGGCCGGTGCGCGGCGCTCTGGGCTCCATCCCGTCAGAGATGATCCAGACGGCCGGGGTGAATCTGCCACCCTCCATCACCACCCGGATCTCCTCGGCGCGGGCCATCTCCTCCAGCTCCGGGCTGGTCTCCGGACACCAGTCCACCATGAACTTGTCTTTGTTCTCGCACATGTTGACCTGCTCCTCCTCCGGCTGCGGCCCGAACAGATAGTCTGCGGAGACAAACCGGACAAACTGAAGCGCCGTGGACCGTGAGGCCGGAACTGACCTCTGACCTGAGCCGTGAGATCCACCAGGTTTCTCAGAAGCAGAAGTCGTAATAGATGGATAAACTACAACAAATATAATTTTTGTGCTCCAACAGCTAAAGAAAAATCAATTTCTAAAAGAGGGTAAAATATAGAGATTGATTACAGCAATCATAAGAGAGAGAGATGTCGATGTACTGCCAAAGTAATCACTGAAAGAAATTTTGTGAAACAATTTAACAAACAATGACAAAGAAACGGCAAGTAATATTAATTTTTTCTCCTGACCATAGAATAGATGACACAGAATCTTACCCGAGCACTTTTGATAAATGACTACGCTATTTTTAATTTTGTCATCTGAACATCAACATTTGTGAGATTTAGTCAGTCAAAACAGTTTTGAGGTTAATTGATCTAATTTTGTGTCTCTGGAAATTAGTGATTTATGACATTGTATTAACCTTTGTGTTATGTTGCAGGTCAATTTGACCCGTTTCGATTTTTGAGTTGACTGAAATGCCGGTTAACCTGTGTTTTTTTTTTTTTCTTGAAATTTTGTGACTTTTTCTCATTTAGGGTCATGAACATTTATGCAAAGTTTGATGTGTTTTGACATAGGGTTAGGGTTAGGGTGGGGGTTATGTTGGTTTTTAACTACCCTTGTGAAGGTAAAAAAATAGCTTTTCCACTTATTTCAGTACTGAACAATATTTTGTCTGCCACAGATGGTCAAAAATAGCTATCATTTATTTTTTCAAGCTATCTGAAATACCATCTAACCTGTTATTTCTCTTGAAATTTTGTGACTTTTCCTCATTTAGGGTCATGAACATGCATACGTTTCAACATGCTGATGTCTTTTGACATATGCACACATAATTTCTGTTACATTTGACCCAATTTGACGCAAATAGGCAGATGTTCAAAATAACTGTACAGACCCAAAATACAAAACACTTCAACTCTAGTCCTGAAGTGAAAGTGTCTTGATGAGTTTAACAACTGTTTATTTTCAAAGTCTGTGAAAATAAAAAGTTGTTTCACCTGTGAACTGTCACACTTTTTGAGCATAGACTTAAATTGTTGGAAAGTTTGGTGTCTTTATAAAGGCGAAACGTCACAGATTATTGCAGAAGTAAAACGTTGTAAAAGTAAAGTTTAAAAAAAAGTTTATGAACATTTAAAATATAAAAATAAAATATTATATTTTATATAAAATATATATTGTTCAACTCTAAAACTTCAAGAAAATCAAAGCTAAATATCTGAACTAGTTCTGTGCCAAATTTTAGGCTGATTATCTCAAAAAAAGTACTTTCAGTAAGATTTTTCTGTGCGCAGTACCAAACTTCTACCAAACATCCACACACACACACACACACACACCTGTGACCATATAAGGACTCTTCGATTTCCATATATGGTTTGAGTGATCTGAACCATATATTTCCATAATTTTCAAAATATTTATGAAGTAGATATGTTATTCAGAAGTAGTTAGGGTAGTAATGTTAATATTTGATTTGAATTCAATCTCTAAAACCCACATATATAAAAAACATACAGAAAGAGTCAGAGTGTGTGTTATAGTCAGAGGCGGACAGTAGTGAAGTATTTTTACTTTCTACTCAAGTACATATTTTAAATAAATGTACTTTATCAGTGTTTTTCTTTAGAAAACTTTTACTTCACTACATTCCAATGCATAATGTCGTACTTTTACTGCACTACATTTCATAAATTAAAGGGATTTTTTTAACCTTTAATACAATTTAACCTTTTAAACTTTGAATTACTTTTACTCCAGTAAAAGTAACAAAGTATTACATTTTTAATGTAATTAAGTATTAAATGATATTCAATATGAAACGTAGTGCAGTAAAAAGTACAATATTATGTTTTGGAATGTTGTGAAGTAAACGTTTGCCAAAGAAGAACAGTGATAAAGTACATATACTTGAAAAATAAAATGACTTGGAAAGTAAAAATACTTCACTACTGTCCGCCTCTGGTTATAGTTTGGCACCGCGTCACAAATGAAGAATCTATCGCTATTTCTCTATTGCTCTGTCATTTCTTTTGAAAATCAGACACCAAATATGAAAAC
This sequence comes from Coreius guichenoti, assembly GCA_039654105.1. NCBI lineage: Eukaryota > Metazoa > Chordata > Actinopteri > Cypriniformes > Gobionidae > Coreius > Coreius guichenoti. The sequence continues at coordinate 807 of JBAPCB010000123.1, read as the reverse complement.
TAGAGTCTGAAGGCTTTCAAATCCTATAGTTTGTCAAGATTACTTCAGGTTTAGACCAAGATATTATAGTTCTAAATGTATAATCGCAAACGTCCCACGGGTGTGTGTAAGGGGCCGTCTTAAAAATAGTGGTTAAGATTTATTCTTTGTAATGTGTGAAAAGTATTGATATTAAAAGTAAATTATTTGTACCTATAATATTTGTGTGATTTCTGGGGAATTGTATTGAATCCAATTAGGGTCAATTTGACCCGGACCATAACGAATGTACCCAGTGCACGAGGGTCAAAACATTCTCAAAGTTTTTGTGCCTATTTGTTAATGAGGGATTTGTGGACATGTTTTTGGATTTGTGGAGTAAAAGCTATAGTTTATATTTTGAAGTCAAAAGATTAAGTTAGACCCTTGGGTAAGATTTGGCACAGAAGGCCTCGAGTGTTATTTTTTTCAAATGTAATAATATAACACATCTTCGGTTCAGTGCAATCATTCAATTTGCATTCATAGTGTTGCATTTATGACATTTCTTCAATTAAAGTTCATCGGCACGCCTCACCTGCCAGGTCGTGCATCAGGTCCTTCATGAGGTGGCCGATGATGGCGTAGAGCGTCGTCACTATGACGATGGAAGCGAGGATGATGTAAAAGACGTGGATGGGCAGATGAATGGCGTCTCGAGCCGGTGGGATGTAACTCTTGAAGAAAACCTCCTCCTGGCCAGCAGGGGGCAGCAGCGGCGGCTCGCTCGGGGCGGACATGACTTCAGTGAGTTCATCACATCTCAGTCATAATATATCTCCATAGTTT
>JBAPCB010000122.1:0-43172 GCA_039654105.1 Coreius guichenoti | reverse complement strand
AACCCACGATCGCGGTGATTTCCCCAGGGACAAAGGAATTCCGAGCGCTCCCGTCTTCCTCGGAAGTCTATCTGGAATCATCCTTGTCTGAAACTGCCACACATCCTCGTTCTGACGACTCGCCAACCAAACACACAATCCATCCGAGCAAGATAGACACTGTTCAGTCTCTGTAAATAGTCCATTCACTGTATTAGTAAATGGCGGCTGAAATAAACACAACCAGGAATATTTCGTGGAGAAATAATTCTTACCCGTCTCTGTAGCATAAGTTTCAGTTCTCGTTTTGACAGCACATTATCTACAGAAACTATTGTAACACATTACAGCATTTTTCACACTATATTTTTGTGACACAATATGACACCAGATGATCGCACACTCTTCCATCACGTGCTCTCCTCCTCTTTTCCCATTTCACCTTTGCTCTCCAGTCTTCCCGCCCCCTTCACCTTAATCTAGAGCACTGATGGGGTGCTTCTCAATATCCCTCCTCGTTTCCTCGCTCCTCCGTCCTCCATCCTATGAGCTAGAAACCGAAGCTCAGCCATCTCGTAGGACATGTCAACTCTCTAATTGCACCGCGAGGAGGCGAGGATCGAGGAGTGAGGAGGCTTCCTGAGGAGTCATGAGCGAGGATACACAGGTGTATCCTTTGTGGAAGTGTTTTATCGACTAAACGTGATGCACGAATAAATTCTCCTCCCCCTTCACATCTTGCCACAGTTTTTAATTATTATTATTATTATAATTATTATTATTGTTTAGACTACGTACAACTGTAGTAGTACAGTTGCAGAATTATATCAAAGCACAAGAAAATGAAAGAAAATTAAACAAACTGTAATACTATACAACAAATAAAAAGCAGTTAATAATTGGGAATAATTCATTGTTAATAATAAATTAATAATAAGTTAATACCGTAAAAAAATACGGTATTTGGGCACGGTATTTTGTGGCGGCTGAAACTATTACAATAATAAGCAAATAATTTAGTTAGCTTTTACAACAACCAAATGCCAAATAAAAACACCCTGCATTTCGGTTCTGACATTGATTGACATGAGATTAGGATATGCACCACATGAAGTCAGCAATCAAACCAAATGAAGATGCAAAAGTTCAGGTTTCTGCACAATTTGCATAGTTTCCAGTCATTTAGTCTGGTGCACTTGTATGTTTTATCAATGCAACCAATCGGCGAGAGTAGCCGCGTGCAGGCGGGGAGGAGCTGCAAACGGAGACGTGAAGTCGGACATTTTCTGCTTCCCGTAGTGACGCTCGTGCTGTGTTTTGCATACTTTATCACAGCTGAAGTGAAATAAATGCAATATTTGTCAGATACACAGATGTTTCAGAGACATTTTCATTCAATACTTTATGTACTTCTTTATACAGCGTCTGTTTGTACAAGAATAAAGTTCAACATATAAGCCTACACTATCAATGTAGTGGTGTCTACGTTTTTTAACAGTTTTATTTTGATTAACATGACTTACATGAAAAGAGGTTTTACTGTTATAAAAAACTGATTTGTGAGCATTAGTGGAGCTGAAGGTTTTAGAATAAAAACGAAACGCACGTGATCACTGTCATCATACGTCACAGTCACGTGGCGTCGGCGCTGCCTCAAGTCGGACTAAATTTCTAACCGGCATGCACTACTTCAAGTCAGCCGCCGATCGGTCTGCGCATCGCTGCATGAAGTCAAACAAGCCTGTTGTCATTGGTTGATTTAGTCATGTGGGTTCTCAGTTCAGTTCTTTCATTGGTTCATTGCCTTGATTGTTCACAGGTGTGTCTTGTTAGTCATTAGTCTCTGTGTATTTAAGCCCTCATGTTTGCCATGCGTATTTGTCTAGTATTGTTTTCTGTCAGTACTGTTGGTCTGTTCAAGTCTGTTCAAGTCTGTTCAAGTCTGTTCAAGTCTGTTCAAGTCTGTTCAAGTCTGTTCAAGTCTGTTCAAGTCTGTTCAAGTCTGTTCAAGTCTGTTCAAGTCTGTTCAAGTCTGTTCAAGTCTGTTCAAGTCTACTATTGTCTAACATGGAGATTCTACACGTGCTATTCATTAAACTGCTTGTAACTCATTCGTTTTAGTAAACATCCATTCCCATTGTGATAAAAAATGACTTTCTCTTAGTAACGCTGTAAAGATCACACTAATGCTGTACTCAAAATTAAATAAGTGAGACTCATCATAAACACTAAACTCTCCCTCGTGTGCATGAGACGAGACATTCTTCACACTCTTCAGCTCTGATCTGTGGATGGGGTGGAGATGAAGATGTGGATATATACCGGACTGCTCAGGAGAAAAACACCAGAGCGAGAGAAGAGTTACTCCTAGCAAGACTTTCTCTGAGTACAATAACTCAAGACTGAACACATGTAAATATTCAACTCAACTCTTTACTTCATTTAATTTTTAAAAGATAGCCATTGCCTTCAGAAAGCTGATTGTGTGTTTTCTTGCTATTCATCAATCTCTCCTTTCAATTGTTTCAGCTCACACTATGTCAGCCATCAACAACTTTTGCCCAGTTGGCCGTTTCCCAGCCACTGAACTCCAGTCAGACGATTGCAGCAAAGTGAAGTGCAGCGCTGCTGTTGGCAGGAACCCTTGCAGCTGTGTGACATGCTGTGGTCGCCCAGGATGACTGTAAGTGCAGTGGAGCGTGTGGACAGCAGGTGTACGGCTGCTTCAAGCCAGTTTGTCAGCACAACCCTTGCCATAATCATGGGGTCAAGATGGTCATCCAGGATGAATGCAGGAGACCATGTGGAAATGAAGTGTCAGTCTCATTCCCAGTCAGTAAGTGGAAGGGCGTGTGCTGCACGCCGGTTTGTGATCAACTGCCCTTGCCACTAACTGACAGAAAGCTGTAATGATGTTGGACTGTGATGTTTTCAGTACTTAGGTTCCTCTGTCAAGAATAATGAAGCAGAAAGTTATTGCAAAAGTTTAGAATTATAAAGAAATATCAAATGGAAAATAAAAATTACAAAGAAAACGAGTGTATGATTTATTTCTGCAGTACCAAACATGCAATGTTACTTAAAGGGGTCCTATCATGATTTTTTATTTTTTTATTTTTTTTTTTTTTTATAAACGTGTTCAACTTTCTTTAGTGTGTAATGTTGCTGTTTGAGCATGAAAAAGGTTCAAAAGCACAAAGTCCTGTGAAACACCGCCACTGTAGTCTTGAGTTTTCTTCTGGGAACGAACACGTCACAATATTCCTCATTTAAATAATTCCCGCCCAAGGCATACTCAAAATAAAAGGGACGCGGCCTGGTTGAGTTAGTTCGTTTTGGCTGAACCCGAAATTGCATACTTTCCTACTATATAGTAGGCGCCCACTGTTGGCGCTTTCGGCGGTGGACAGGGGTCAGCATGGGCACCCTGACTGGTCTGCGGCTATGCAGCCCCATACGCAACAAACTGCGATGCACTGTGTATTCTGACACCTTTCTATCAGAACCAGCATTAAATTCTTGAGCAATTTGAGCTACAGTAGCTTGTCTGTTTGATCGGACCACACAGGCCAGGCTTCACTCCCCACGTGCATCAATGAGCCTTGGCCGCCAATGACCCTGTCACCGGTTCACCACTGTTCCTTCCTTGGACCACTTTTGATAGATACTGAACACTGCAGACTGGGAACACCCCACAAGAGCTGCAGTTTTGGAGATGCTCTGACCCAGTTGTCAAGCCATCACAATTTGGCCCTTGTCAAACTCGCTCAAACCCTTACGCTTGCCCATTTTTCCTGCTTCTTTGAGGACCAAATGTTCACCTAATATATCCCACCACTAACAGGTGCCATGATGAAGAAATAATCAGTGTTATTGTAATGATTTGGTGTAATGACAGTATACAGCAGTTGGAGTGAGAATCCAAACGCAGTTTATTTACAAGTATAATCCAAGGTCATAGTCCATACCAGGCAGAGGGTCAATCACATATAATCAGTCCAAATACACAACATAAACTCCAAGGAGGGCAGACAGGAACAGGGAATCCAAGACTCAGGCAAACATAAGAAAAACAAGAACTGCTTGAAATGCCAACGGAGAATGTAAACCAAAACAAACAAGACTTCATAGGCATTTAAATAGACAGGGAAATAAACTAAGAAAACCAGACACAGGTGAAACAGGTTAGCTAATAATGAGCAGAGGATACTGGGAAATGAAGTCCAGGAATAACAGAAACTATGGAAACAGTGAGGGACGAGGCTGCTATCTGCTGATACTTAAAAGGGTACCGCAGCTGACAGATGTCACAGTTATTCACTTCCCCTGTCAGTGTTCATAATGTTATGCCTGATCGGTGTATGTCCGAATTCACATATTACTTTTATATTACTTATAAAAGAGTCAGCAAAAAGTACCCGGATGACCTACTACTTCCAGCGAGATTCTGAAGTGTACATACGATGGACACCTTACTATCCTATTAGGCCATGGGAAAGAATTTTTGAATGGCAGTGAAGCAACGCAACTGACGCTAGTAAGTCACATGATAAGGATGTGGTACAAACATGGCGAATGTAGTACATCCAGATTACATTCATACTACACAAACTCATACTATATAGAACATACTTTTTTAGCGGTTGTGAAGTAATTACTCATTCAAAATAAATACCTACTCAAGAGGGTGTGCAATTTTGGACGCAGCCCGTGTGTTGAAAATTACGGTTATGGTAAGGGACGGGACATTTCCTAAACACGCTCGAAGAGCATGACCAATCACAACACACTGGTCCAGCCAATCAGAGCACATTTTGCTTTTCAGAAGGAGGGGCTTCATAGAGACAGGGGCTGAATCTGAAATCACAGCCATTTGTAGTGATGTCCAAAACCATAGTGGACGTTATTAAGTGCACTCATTCTATTCCACAATGCACCGCAATAATGAGTGTACAGCCGATGTACACACAACGGCTGTCCGAATTCACTCGTTTTCATTCACTCCTTCAAGTGAACTATATTAGTGGACTAACGTAGGGAATAGTGAATGAGGGTTTAGGGTACGATTTCGGATTCAGCCAGGACCTGGCAAGGAAAGCCAAAAGAGAATGTATCCAGGTGATGTTGGTTTGTTATTGATGATAACAACATAATCATCACTTAGATTCAGTATGCAGTCTTTGCGAGGTGTTATTAATTTTTATATTTTTAATTATAATAGCTCTGTGATTATATGGTATGAGATCCAGCAGTGTCATAATGAAGGATTTTAAATGCATAATAAAACACATGCATTTTGAAGTACTGTGTCATTTAGACACAAAAAGACATCAAGAATCAGCGTATGAATCTCAAAAATGGTGACAATCAAAAGCTTCATGCTGCAGTGCATAATGGTTACCTAGTCTTTGTGCAGTGAGTGCACTTTGACCTCACATTGTGACCATAGTATGAGCACACAGTGAGGGCGCTGTGAGGTTACACTTTTAGCTCACTGTGACCTCACATTGTGACCACATCATGAGTATCCTGGGAGCTCATGGTGAGATCACTGTGAGATCAAATTGTTGACTGGGTTGCTTGTGTGAATAGCATATTTGTGTATTTACCGGTAAAGTCATTCTGGTAATTTCCCGGAAATTTCCCAGGATTGCTGTGTGAAATGGGCTAATGTCTGATTCCTCGCACAGAATCTGAAAATACTCAAACGGACACAGGCAGAGTGAAAGATCAGGTAGGGTAGGGTTTGTCTGGCTATCACCAGACCAAGCTCAATCTTTTAAGATTGAACATTGGTCTGGGGAGTCTGATATGTATTTTCTACTGCACAAGAGGCGTGATCAACGAGCATAATTCAAATGACTCTGTACGCAATTGGATAGTCCTTCAACCAATCAGACCACAAGAGGCGTGATCAACGGGCATCGATCCATCACTTCTCTATCCGTCATTGTGTTAAACCCGCCAAAAGCGTGCCAGGTGGATAAGCCAGTCTGTGATTGGTTTCCGCAATTGACCGCAATCGATCAATTCTGTCCCACAGCACTGCACGCCTCGATCATCAGGAGGAGTACAGGCAGTACAGACTTTGGTGGCGCAGCTGTCCGAGCTCACCAAGAGGATTCAACAACTTCCTGTTCCCACTGCACCAGACCCACCGACCGTTCCCCCCACCATCAGTCATTCCAGTCACCAGCATGAGCCGCGTTTGCTTCCACCAGAACATTATTCGGGTGAGCCCAATTATTGTAGAGTATTTTTAACCAAGTGCTCAGTGTTTTTCTCTCTCCAGCCACTGACATTTGCTACCGAACGATCGAAGGTAGCGTTGGTGATCACTTTACTCTCCGGGCACGCGGCTCAATGGGGAACGGCGGTGTGGGAGAACCAACATCAGTGCTGCTCCTCGTTCCAGGCCCTGTCCGAGGAAATGAAGCAGGTGTTCGATCGGTCGGTGGTCGGATGTGAGGCGGCGCGGAAGCTCGCCGATCTGCACCAAGGAGACCGGTCAGTCTCCAACTACTCTGTCGAATTCCTCACCCTCGCGGCCGAATCGGAGTGGAACGGGGAGGCGCAGTGGGACAGGTTCCTGCATGGGCTGGCTGACTGCATCCAACAGGAGATCTACGCTCTGGACCTGCCTCGACGGATTGGTAGAGCTCGGCTTTCCCGGGAGGAGAGAGATCGTCGCAGGGCCCAGGGCCTTTGCATATACTGTGGCGGTGAGGGTCATTTCTTGAACCGGTGCCCGGTAAAAGCCCGCGCCCATCAGTAGAACGGAGGGTACTGATGGGCGGCATCTCTATGAAGAAACCCTCATCTGCGACTCTCCTCCCGGTAAGACTGCAATGGGCAGCCTCGTCTCAACAGTGTCAGGCCTTATTGGACTCAGGGGCAGAAGGTAATTTTTTGGACAGAGCACTCGCACTTCACCTTCAGATTCCCCTCACTCCCCTCACACACAAGATTTCAGTCAATGCACTCGATGGACAAAGACTTCCGGACATTTCTTTCAAGACACTCACCGTCACCCTCATCACGTCAGGCAACCACACGGAGAAGATGGACTTTTTTTATTACTGACTCTCCATTGGTTCCCATTGTCCTCGGTCATCCCTGGTTGGTGAGACATAATCCCAGGGTTGACTGGGGACACAACTCCATCTTGGGTTGGAGTGATCAGTGTTACGCCTCTTGTCTTGTGTCTGCCTGTTCGTCTGTGTCTAGTTCTGTGTTGCAGGATGAGTCGGTGAATTTGTCTAACGTGCCCCTGGAGTACCTCGACCTGAAGGAAGTGTTCAGTAAGTCCTGAGCAGCTTCTCTACCTCCTCATCGTCCCTACGACTGTGCTATAGACTTATTGCCAGGTATGTCTCAGCCTAAGGGCAAGTTATATTCACTTTCTGCTCCTGAGAGGGAGGCCATGGAGAAATACATTTCTGATTCTCTAGCAACGAGGTTCATTCGCCCCTCTTCTTCTCCAGCGGGGGCGGGGTTCTTTTTTGTGGGTAAGAAGGATGGTTCTCTTCGACCTTGTATTGATTGCCGAGGGTTGAATAACATCACAGTAAAGAATACCTATCCTTTGCCGTTGATGTCTTCAGCCTTCAAGAGGTTGCAGGGAACATCGGTCTTCACAAAATTGGATTTACGTAACGCTTATCATTTGCTTCGCATAAGAGAGGGGGATGAGTGGAAGACGGCGTTTAATACCCCCAGGGGCCATTTTGAATACTTGGTCATGCCCTTTGGGCTGTCCAACTCCCCAAGCACTCGTTAATGACGTGCTGAGAGACATGGTAGATCAGTTCATTTATGTCTACCTGGACGACATAGTGATATTTTCCTATTCTCTCCAGGAACATGTTCAGCATGTCAGGCGAGTACTCCAGAGGTTGCTAGAGAATGGGCTTGCGTATTTCATGCACAGTCTGTTCCTTTTCTAGGTTACATCATCTCGTCTGAGGGAGTGCGTATGCATCCCGACAAGGTTAAGGCTGTGGTAGATTGGCCAAGTACAGATTCCCGTAAGGCCCTACAGAGGTTTCTGGGATTCACCAATTTTTACAGACGTTTTATTTGTAATTACAGCCAACTAGCCGCGCCTCTGACAGCCTTGACCTCCCCCAGAACTACGTTCAGGTGGTCTGATGTAGCCGAAGCTACATTTTCCAAAATCAAGAGCCTTGTTTCGGCTCCCATTCTGATTGCCCCTGATCCATCACGTCAGTTCGTGGTGGAGGTCGACGCATCAGAGGTGGGGGTAGGTGCGGTTCTTTCCCAACACTCTTCCTCGGACGACAAGATGCATCCTTGTGCGTTTTTTTCCCATCGTTTTTCACCAGCCGAACGCAATTACGATATTGGTAATTACAGGGAGTTGTTGGCAGTCAAGTTAGCATTGGAAGAGTGGCGTCATTGGCTAGAGGGGTCGGGGGTACCTTTTATAGTCTGGACCGATCATAAGAATTTGGAATACATCAGATCTGCTAAAAGACTCAACTCCAGGCAGGCTCGGTGGGCTCTTTTTTTGGACGATTTGATTTTTCCCTCTCGTACTGCCCGGGTTCTAAAAACATCAAACCCGATGCTTTATCTTGCGTTTTTGACCGTTCCAAACTCCCGAGTGCATTTTACCTGAGAGACTCATTGTTTCCACACTCATATGGGAGATCGAATCGAAGGTCAAATCGGCCTTAGAATGGGTAACGCCTCCGCCCGGTGGCCCACCGAGTCGGTTATTTGTGCCGGAGGGATTACGGTCCGACGTCATTCAGTGGGGTCATTGTTCCAATGTGGCATGTCATCCAGGGGTTAATCGTACTAGTTTTTTGGTCAAGCAACGATTCTGGTGGCCAGGGATGGCTCCCGACATTCAAAGTTTTGTTTTGGCCTGTTCGGTTTGTGCTTGTGGTAAGACTTCCAATCGTGCCCCAGATGGGTTACTCCAACCACTTTCTGTCCCTTCGAGACCTTGGTCCCACATCGCGCTCGATTTTGTCACCGGCCTTCCACCCTCCCAGGGCAAGACGGTCGTTTTAACCGTAGTGGACTGGTTCGCGAAGGCGGCGCACTTTATTCTCTTACCCAAATTACCTTCTGCTAAGGAGACAGCGGTGGCTGTCATTAAACACGTCTTTCGCATACATGGCCTCCCGATAGATGTGGTCTCTGACAGGGGGCCCCAATTTATTTCCAAATTTTGGAGGGAGTTTTGTAGATTACTGGGAGCGAGTGTAAGTCTGTCTTCGGGTTTCCATCCCCAGAGCAATGGCCAAACCGAACGAGCCAACCAAGACTTGGAAAGAGTGTTGCGATGTTTGGTATCCAAGAATCCTTCCTCCTGGAGCCAACAACTTCCATGGGTGGAGTACGCACATAACTCTTTACCAGTGTCGTCTACGGGCCTTTCTCCGTTTGAGTGTAGCTTAGGTTACCAGCCACCTATTGTTTCCAGTCTGGAATCCGAAGTCACAGTTCCCTCCGCTCACGCCTTCGTCCAGAGGTGTCATCACACTTGTAGCAGAGCCCATGAGACTCTGCTCCAGGTAGGAGCGTGCACCAAGGCCCAAGCCGATCGCCACCAGTCTAAGCCTCCCGTCTACATCGTTGGTCAAAAGGTGTGGCTTTCATCCAAGAACATTCCTCTCCGCTCCGTGTGTAATAAGCTTGCTCCCAAATTCATTGGTCCGTTCACTGTCACCAAGATTATTAGTCCCGTGGCAGTCCGCCTCAAATTGCCTCTGGTGTACAGGAGGATTCATTCCGTCTTTCATGTATCCAAACTGAAACCCGTTTTTCATTCTCATATTAATCCGCCTGCCCCGGTTCCCCCACCGCCACGACTCGTAGATGGGGAACCAACTTATTCGGCAAATCGTATTCTGGACTCGAGAAGGAGGGGACGTGGATTCCAGTATTTGGTGGACTGGAAAGGTTACGGTCCGGAGGACAGAAGTTGGGTTCCTGCGAGAGACATTCTGGATCACTCCCTTATTGATGATTACAGTCAACAGGTAAGTTCTGCTGGGAGCGCCAGGAGGCGCTCTTAGGGGAAGGGGTACTGTCACGGTTCATGAATTCACTGGCTCATTCTCTCTCTGTGTGTGAGTGTGTGTGGCGTTAGAGTGGGAGGCGTGGCTACTGATTACCGGCTCATCTGGTCATCATCACCACCTGTTGCTCTTCATTTACCGGTCTACTTAATGTCTTGCTAACCACATTGTTTGTCAGATCGTTGGTTGTGTTTCCTGTGGGCCTCTTACAGGACTCATCCTCCGTTATACCCTGGTGTTTCGCTGTTCCGGTTGTTCCTGTCTGTTCTGAGGATTTTCAATGGTCAAGGCCCAAATGTAAGTAACTTTTTAAACAGCTGATAGTTATTGTGTTTAAAGAAGAATGTCTGAAGAACAAATAATACTGAAAATAGAAACGTATCTTGTTTCACTCTATCAAAACAATTGCATACAGCACACCTCTCTGAGTGCCAAAAACAAACATTTTTACATGTCTTTAATTCAAGAAGTGTTAAAGATATCTTAATGTCATTTTAGATTATTGTTCTTTTCTTTTGTACTCTTCATTTTTAAGATCCCATATGGTTCAATCCCAGAGATATAGGGATGTCAATGTGGTAACGGGTAGTTCCCATTCAGTGGGTCACTTCCGACGCCACGTCGGAGACCGACGAATAGGAATCTCGCTCGCGAGAGCCAATCTACTTTGAGTGTAACTAAACGAGCCAATGCACATTGGCATGCAATGATTGCACCAGGTGCTCATGCCACGCAGTGCGGGTATAAATGAGACACAGGTGCTTGCATCAAATTAGCTTTTTGCTTCGGAGCCGAGTGGTAAATGGTTCGTCCAGATATCACTCTCTTCTACGCAGTGGAACTGACTGAAGCCTGCCTTTTTGAAGTGATCTCTTCAGTCGATGTTGGTGTGACAGCGCTGCAGCGGGCCATGTGGTTCTTTGATCATCTCTCTTTTTTGCTTGATAGAGCAAACACAAAGGCTGTTCTCACAGCTGGTTCGGTGCGCTAGGTGGAGAGTGCTGAAAAGCCGTTCCTACAGCTGGTAAGAGAGCGCCTTCGTGAGAGAGAGCGTGCACGTCAGGCTGCACTATTCCCTGACTGTGTCGCCGCGACCCTTCCCCCTGCGTGCTTCAGCACCAAGGAGAGCGTCCTTCTAAAAGAGCTTACACAGATAGAGCTTGCGTCTTTTTCAAGATGACATTCTATCTGTGTGTTTCTGGATGCGGTGGTTACCTGTCACCGAGGGATGGTCACCAGCGCTGTATCTCGTGTTTGGGCGTTCAGCACTCTGAGGCACTGCAGGAACTGCAGGAACATGACCATCTCGGAGTTGCGGCGAGACTCCATCTTGCAAGGGGTGGAGTCCCCGTGCCTCTGCCTCGATCTAACCCTCCACAGAGGGTTACTTCAGGCAGTAGCACAGGTGATTTGAGGGTTACGGTGAGCACGCTTCCCCCAGGGACCCAACCCCCGGGGAACCCTCACCCATCCCGCACTTCGCAGCCAGTAGAGCTGCCGTCGGAACGTGGTGGGCCACCCACGAGGTGTGTACCATCCGTATCCTTCGGGGCTCCTCTCGATGATCAGATGTCCATCGCTGCATCGGAGGGAGGGTCAGAATTTTCGGGAGATGACGTGTCGGCGCAGGGGGCTCCTTCGGGAAGATCCGCTGTGCCCGATACGGATCCAGAAATGATGGCCATGCTTTCCCGGGCCGCTGAGAGAGTCAGGCTCGCGTGGAACCCTCCACCGTGTCCCGAACCCTCGAGGCTGGACGATTGGTTTCTCGGGGTGGCCCGTGCTGGTTCTCAACGCCCCGGTTCCTTTCTTTCCGGAGGTGCACGAGGAGCTCACCAAGTCGTGGACGGCACCTTTTACTGCCCGAAACCGGCCTGGTGGATCCTCCTCCCTCACCACCCTCGATGGCGGACCTGCAAAGGGTTACACGCAGGTTCCTCCCATGGAACGGGCCGTTGCTATGCAACTGTGCCCTAACTCCACATCCAGGGGGAACCCGTGTCTCCCCTCCCGGGCCTGTAGGTACTCGTCCGATCTGATCGGAAAGGCCTACCAGGCTTGTGGAGATGCTGGGTCCGCCTTACACGCCACGGCGTTGTTGGAGGTCCATCAGGCCCAGGCACTGAAGACCTTGCACGAGGGTGGTCACGATCCCGCAGTTCTGCACGAACTGAGAACCGCAATGGACCTCGCGCTTCGTGCGACGAAGGTTACGGTGTGGGCAGTGGGTCGTGCGATGTCCACGATGGTGTTCCAGGAACGCCATCTCTGGCTGTGTTTGGCTGACATGAGGGAAACCGACAAGATCAGGTTCCTTAATTCCCCCGTGTCCCAGATCGGCCTCTTCGGCGACGCGGTCCAGAACTTCGCCCAGCAGTTCTCGGCAGCACAGAAGCAGACTGAGGTGATCAGTCACATCCTGCCATGGCGGTCAGCTGCTGTCTCCACCCCGCCACCGGCAGCGCCTCAGCCTGCTCGTCGCTGAGGGCGGCCGCCTGCGTCTGCCTCTGCTCCCGCGTCGCAGCAGCAGCCTGCACAGCACACTCTCACCTCGTTGCGGGCCGCCTCCACGAGACAGCCGCCCCAGCCCGGTACCTGCATTCCACCTCGCTGCCCCACGGTGGGTACGCCGGTCGTTCCTTTGGTCCCGCTTGTACGGTCTCTGCGAGCCTGGCTAGCGCTCCCCAGTCCGTATTGCTGGCTCATTCGAACCATCAGGCTCGGCTATGCGATTCAGTTCGCCCGGCGTCCCCCCAGGTTCATGGGCGTCCGCTTCACTTCGGTGAATGCTGCAGATGCCTATGTCCTGCGTGCGGAGATCGCAGTCCTACTGGCGAAGGACGCGATAGAGCCGGTCCCTCCAGCCGATATGAAAACAGGCTTCTACAGCCCATACTTCATTGCACCCAAGAAAACCGGTGGGTTACGGCCAATCTTGGACCTTCAAGATACTCACGCAGAAACGCATTTTCGAGTGCATCCGTCCCCGAGATTGGTTTGCAGCGATCGACCTGAAGGACGTGTACTTTCATGTCTCGGTTCTCCCTCGACACAGGCCATTTCTGCGCTTTGCATTCGAGGGTCGAGCATATCAGTACGAAGTCCTGCCCTTCAGGCTGTCCCTGTCCCCCCATGTCTTTACGAAGGTCACGGAGGGGGCCCTTGTGCCCATGAGAGAACAGGGCGTTCGCATCCTCAACTATCTCGACGACTGGCTCATTCTAGCACAGTCCAGGGATCAGTTGTGTGAACACAGGGACCTGGTGCTCAGACACCTCAGCCAGCTGGGTCTTCGGGTCAACTGGGAAAAGAGCAAACTCGCCCCCGTGCAGAGGATCTCTTTTCTCGGTATGGAGTTGGATTCGGTCAAACGGATGGCGCACCTCACAGAGGAGTGCGTCCAGTCGATGCTGAACTGCCTGAACACGTTTCAAGGCAGGATGGCGGTCCCACTGAAACAATTTCAGAGGCTCCTTGGGCATATGGCGGCCGTGGCGGCAGTAACACCGCTCGGCCTGCTTCATATGAGACCGCTTCAGCATTGGCTTCACGGCCGGGTCCCGAGATGGGCGTGGCAACGCGGCACTCACCGGGTGAGTATCACACTGGCCTGCCGCCAAACCTTCAGCCCGTGGTCAGACCCCTTGTTCCTTCGGGCCAGGGTGCCCTTGCAACAGGTGTCCAGGCATGCTGAGGTTTTCACGGATGCCTCTGCCATGGGCTGGGGGGCCACATACAACGGGCATGCAGTGTCAGGGGTTTGGACGGGCCCGCACCTGCATTGGCACATCAACTGCCTCAAGTTGCTAGCAGTACATCTTGCACTGAGCCACCTCAAAAGGCTGTTATGGGGCAAAGATGTATTGGTCCGTACGGACAACACTGCGACCGTTGCATACATCAACCGACAAGGTGGTCTTCGCTCCCGTCGCATGTCGCAACTAGCCCGCCATCTCCTCCTCTGGAGTCAGAAGTGTCTGAGGTCGCTTCGGGCCATTCATGTCTCTGGTGTGCGCAACCGTGTGGCCGACGAGCTGTCACGAGCTGCGCTCCTTGGAGAATGGCGACTCCACCCCCAGGTGGTCCAGCTGATCTGGAGACAGTTCAGGGTGGCACAGGTCGACCTGTTTGCTTCCCCAGAAACGTCCCACTGCCAGTGGTTTTATTCGCTGACCGAGGGCACACTCGGCACGGATGCACTCGCGCACAGCTGGCCCGGGACCTGCGCAAATATGCGTTTCCCCCAGTGAGCCTACTTGCACAGACACTGTGCAAGGTCAGGGAGGACGAGGAGCAGGTCCTGTTGGTGGCGCCATACTGGCCCAACCAGACTTGGTTCCCGGAGCTTATGCTTCTCGCGACAGCCCCTCCCTGGCCCATTCCTCTGAGGAAGGACCTTCTGACTCAGAGACGAGGCACCCTTTGGCACCCGCGTCCAGACCTCTGGAAACTTCATGTCTGGTCCCTGGACGGGACGCGGAGGTTCTAGGTGACTTACCCCAAGAGGTAGTTAACACCATCACTTCGGCACGAGCACCGTCTACGAGACAGGCTTATGCCTCGAAGTGGAACCTGTTCGTCGAGTGGTTTTCTTCTTGCAGAGAAGACCCCCGAAGATGTTTGATCGCGTCTGTGCTTTCCTTCCTGCAACAGGGGTTGGAGCGTAGGCTGTCGCCCTCCACCCTCAAAGTACATGTTGCAGCAATATCTGCTTATCACGATCACGTAGAAGGTAAGTCGGTTGGGAAGCACGACCTGGTCGTCAGGTTCCTCAGGGGGGCGAGACGGTTAAATCCTCCACCTCCCTCCATACCCTCTTGGGATCTTGCTCTGGTGATCCGAGCACTTCAGAATGCCCCATTTGAGCCTTTGCAGTCGGCAGAGCTAAAGATTCTGTCTATGAAGACTTTGCTGTTGGCTGCACTGGCTTCCATCAAGAGGGTAGGGGACCTGCAGGCATTTTCGGTCGACGCATCGTGCCTAGAGTTCGGGCCGGGTGACACCCACGTGGTACTGAGACCCCGGCCTGGCTATGTGCCCAAGGTTCCTACCACTCCCTTCAGAGATCAGGTGGTGAACCTGCAAGCGCTGCCCTTGGAGGAGGCAGACCCAGCCCTAGCTTTGCTCTGTCCCGTCCGCGCTCTGCGGATCTACGTGGATAGAACGCAAAGCTTCAGGACCTCAGATCAGCTCTTTGTCTGTCACGGAGGCCAGCAGAAGGGAAAGGCTGTCTCCAAGCAGAGGATGGCCCACTGGATAGTGGATGCCATCACCTTGGCTTACCAAGCACAAGGTGTGCCCTGTCCGCTCAGGGTGCGAGCACACTCTACTAGAAGTGTTGCATCCTCCTGGGCGCTGGCACGTGGCGCCTCGCTGTCAGACATCTGTAGAGCTGCGGGCTGGGCGACACCCAACACGTTCGCTAGATTCTATAGCCTACGTGTAGAGCCGGTTTCCTCCTGTGTTCTCACCTCAAACGGGTAGAAGCACTGAGAGGCCCTGGCTCTTGTCGGCTTGCTGCGCTACGGCGCTTATATTCTCCAGAAGCAAACTCTGTTGAGGTCTCCATCACCCTCGGTGCCGGACGTGGCGGAGCGTCTGGCATCAGGCCCTTTGCCGCTGAATCCTTGAGAACCGGTACTGGGCTGGGGTTATATGAGTGACCCTTCGGGGATCCATTATATTTTTCCATGGTCACTCCTACGGAAGCCTGTGTCTTTCCCTTGGGAGAGCCCCCCCTTCAGTGGGGCTGGAGCCCCCTCTCTGTTGCGGGCTACGGCTCAGCATTGTACTCCACATAACTCCTTCGGGTACGATGTGGGTTACGCAGCGTTCCCTTCCACTAGGGCACACTTTTCCAGTGTTATCCAATAGTCACTGAGCGGGTCATGCGGAACAGCAGTGATGGACTTCTCTGTGTGAGCCCCGTCTCATCAGGTAAGAGAGCTCAGGAGGCTCACACAGGGCACTGGAAGGGGGCAGAGGCCATGGTGCTTTGGTAGGGATTCCTATTCATCGGTCTCCGACGTGGCGTCGGAAGTGACCGACTGAATGGGAACGTCTCGGTTACGTATGTAACCCTCGTTCCCTGAAGGAGGGAACGGAGATGCCACGTCCCGTCGCCATGTCCGCTGTACCCTGCTGGGGTGCCAGTTACCTACTCGGCTCCTCAGCAAAAGAAGCTAATTTGATGCAAGCACCTGTGTCTCATTTATACCCACGCTGCGTGGCATGAGCACCTGGTGCAATCATCGTTTAGTTACACTCGAAGTAGATTGGCTCTCGCGAGCGAGATTCCTATTCGTCGGTCTCCGACGTGGTGTCTCCGTTCCCTCCTTCAGGGAACGAGGGTTACATACATAACCGATACGTTACAATACTCTGTATCGGAACTCTTGGTGGCTTCAGAAGCTGTTAAAATGAACAAAACCCCTTTTTCCAAATATCCCCAAAACTGATTCAAATATAGATTCTTATAAATACATGTTTGAGAGTAAGTTAATGTGCCTCAACCTAACCATTTTCAGTGGATTTTTGATGCAGAGAGCTATGTTTCATGTAATTGTTTTGATATGTTAAACAAGATACATCTCTATTTTCAGTATTATTTGTTCTTCAGACATTCTTTTTTACACACAATAACTAACAGCTGTTTAAAAAGTTACCTACATTTGAGTCTTGACCAATGAAAATGGGTAAATTTCAACAATTTAAACAATTTTTTTTACGCTCTTAAACAAAATATTACAAAATATTTACGCTCTTGTCTACGAAACTTCTTTAGATTTATATATTTTTTTCTCACTTAATGCAAATTAAATAAATTCTTTAGGCTACATAATTTTCCTGAAAAACTTTGTTTTTTTTTATTTTGATAATCCATTCCATATTAAAATGGAATGTTGTAACTGAAATGAAAATTCACTATCACTCCCTTTTTTTTTTTGCACATTTAATTTATCTTTTTTAACTTTTATGTAATTTTGGTTGCTTGGCTGTTTCCTTATTAAGGTCCAGAAATCCGTCAAGTTTTCCGTCAGGTGTCTTTTTTTATTATATGATGTCACTACGTTGCTGTCTTGCCGCCAGCCAATCGCTGCATTGCTGAACGTGGTTTCGAGTATTAATGCATCTACCTTTTTCAGGGAACACGAGAACGCGCAGTAACCCCTAGATAACTTAATCCAGATATTTTAATCCAATCCACAAATTCATTTGAAGAACCAAATTAGCCAGCATTCAGTTATCACGATTAGAAGATCTGGGATCTGTCAAATCATCTCAGATGTATTAAGCGAGGTACGAAGAACAGACCCCTGGGCTGCGTTTCTCAACTTAGCTTCATGAGCAAAGTATATCGTAGAGAACATTGGTGGCAATGGTTGTACGATCTAATTAGGCCCACGATGCCTTTAAGAAACGCAGCCCAGGGGTCCGTTCTTCGTACTGACCACCGGAAGCTAGTTATTTTAGTCTATAAAGTTTTAAATATGGATATTTTTCTTACACAAACGTGCCACTTCGCTTCAGAAGGCCTTTATTAACCCCCCGGAGCCGTGTGGAGCAGTTATATGATGGATAGATGCACTTTTATGGACTTCAAAAACGAACCAACAAGTCACTGCCATTATAATGCTTGGAAGAGCCAGGACATTTTTAATATAACTCCGATTTTATTCTTCTGAAAGAAGAATGTCATATACACCTAGGATGACTTGAGGGTGAGTAAATCATGGGCTAATTTTCATTTTTATCCTTTTAAGACCAACAATGCATGTTTGTCGGTACAATTTCATATTTAAAAATATTGTGGATTTGTAGCATCTCCAAAAATACATTTCAGCATGCATAAATTATGTGATTGCTATAATACGATTATTGTTTTGCAACTGACTTTGTTTATACTGTTGTTGATTTTGTCATCACTATTAGTTGTGGTTTATGTGCAACCAAAGATGCACAGATTCAAGTTGAACTACCCTTCAGAGAAAACTTGACCAGAAGTTGTTTCTGTTCCTTGAAAAATGAAACCAACAAATTGAAATAAAAACGTCATGTTTTAGTTTAACCAATGCTACAGTTTTGCAAGGAATTACAAAAATCGTATTCAAAAAAGGAGTTTTGTGTGAACATCAAAGAGACAGTAGGCCCATAAGTTGACAGGAAATGGTTATATCACACTCTACGTTAAGATGACTTGTGTATAATGTTAAGTAAATGTTTCATTTCTCTTTTTCTTTCCTGATCTGTGAATGTCATGACAACATCAAGAGAAGGACTTCCGCAAGAAATTTGACTATAAAACATTTACTAAAACAAAGAACTGTCCAATTGACATGTTCACCTGCATTTTCACACAAAGTTTATGGTTTTGCAAGTCAAGCAGAATGTTTGCTTCTTCATGATTTTTCTTACAGCAGTAAACTGAGTTTCCAATCTACATTTGAGAGCTTTTATATTGAGGACAATTAAAGACAAGTCCACCTACTTAACCATAGAACACAATTAAAAATGTGTGTATCTTACCCTCCGCACCGATGAAATTTAAGATGAAAGCCCACATACTGATGAATGTTTTTGATGTGTTGTTCTCTTGATGATGCGCCTGCAGCTCAACGGAGCAGGATGGACACCTGCAATGAAATCACTTACATTGGTTCCACCGAAAGGGCTGAAAACAGACACTCAAAAACCTGACAGTAAAATTGACAGTACAAGGCTGTTTAGGAAACACACCGAACAGACAGACAGATTTTTTCTATCAGCAGCAATTAATTCCCCTGGTAATGTGTTAGTCATTTTTGTATTCCTTTTGCCTTCTAACAATTATGTCTAAGGGAAAAGGCCGACTGTTTGGAAAATGGCTTAGAATAGAAAAAACTACTAGGCCTTTATTAGGCTATATTAACTTTAGTAGCATTTGTTAGTTTTTCCTTTTGTTTTGGACTTTTTTTCTTTTATTTCTTAATTTTAGAACTGAACATAATAAATAAATAAAAATGAATAAATAAATAAATCTTATATAGCGCTTCAAATGTAACAAATCATATATGTTGGAGCATTTCTTTTTTAAAAAAACATTTTCTACTCTGTTTTGTAACTGTGTTGATATGTGGATGATAACTGGATAGCTGATTTACTGTTAAAAGTTAAAGGGGTGGGAAAACAGTGCCCGACCAGAGGGAGATACCTCATTGCAGCTTGAATGATTATTGGCTTCTTGGATGTCTAGATCAAGAATGGATTTTATCGTTGGTTTGGGAGTACTCTTGCCTGAAAACACACGAGCTCCACCAAAGTGTACTAACGATAGACTATTGAAAGACGGACGAGGCTAGTGTAGGACGATTGTTTTTTAAATTATGACCGCTCAAGTGTTTTTCACACAGTTTTCATGTGAGGTCATTTTTGTCACATCGAAAATCATTCAGTGCTGCAGTCTGCTCTATGAATAAGACATAATCTTGTGCATTAAATGCCACATATCGTAGCTTATTCCAGCCTTTCGTTCTGTTTACAACTCTGAAGTAACTAGACGAGGTTTTTGTCGATGTTTAGGTTGGAGCCGCGCTACTTCCAGATCGTATAAGTGCTGAATATTTTACAGACATAACTCTTATAACAATGGGCAGTATAGGCCTACATTAGCCACGGCATGACCACTCGCAGTTTTTGCACAATTTGTTTTATTAAGACATGATGCCACTATACGTTTGTAAACTGGTAAATCAATCAATATTTTCCCCTATAAAGCACTAATTTAAACAATCTGCTAACTTATTAACAAAGTTAAAAATAGTCTAGGAATCAATTACTTTTACTCTATGGAAAGCATAAAGGGACGAATTATTATTTTTTTTTTTCCAATACCATGTTTTGAAGTAAATATTTTGGACGAGGCTGAGAATGTCAGTGGGGAATTTTTAGTTTTATCTCCAGTAACATTTATGTTTCTGTATGTTTTGTAATTGATCATAAAATGACAGGCTTAAATATGTCCAAAGGCGAGTAAGGTCTGAGAGCTATTGCAGATAGCAGGTGTGCTTGACTGCACTCATCATGTGATTCTTAAATGCCGTTTCAATGCAGATTACGGTTTCTTAAATTAAATGGTAAATGTTCAAAATTGAGAGGCATAGTGGTGATGTTAGAATATTATTGCATGATGGTTTTCTAGGATAAACACAGCTATTATGGTAGACAACAATCGATAAAACATACAAGTGCACCAGACTAAATGACTGGAAACTATGCAAATTGTGCAGAAACCTGAACTCTCGCATCTTCATTTAGTATGGTTGCTGACTTCATGTGGTGCATATCCTAATCTCATGTCAATCAATGTAAGAACCAAAATGCAGGGTGTTTTTATTTGGCATTTGGTTGTTGTGAAAGCAAACAAAATTATTTGCTTATAAATTTCTGATATACTAGTACATATTTTTAAAAAATCTCTCTCTCTCTCTCTCTCTCTCTCACTTTAGTGCTCCACTACCTTTTAACATTCACTTGAGCGTTCCACCATGCCATCTGCCTGGGGGTGGTACACTGAAGTGTGGAGATGTTTCACTTGCAGCAACTTACACAGATCGGCCATGACCCGGGAAACAAAAGGAGTGCCCTGGTCCATCAGAATTTCAGAAGGAATCCCCACCCAGCTCCAAAGGGCAAACAGCTCCTGGGCGATGGAGGCGGTCGTGGCTCGTCAAAGAGGAATGGTTTTAGGATAGTGGGTGGCATAATCCACTAGGACCAGAATATATTCATGGCCCCATGCAGACTTCGGCAGTGGCCCCAGGATGTCCATCCCAATCCGTGAGAACGGCACCTCTATTACCGGTAGTGGAATTAGGGGGCGGGGGCAGGTCTCTGAGGAGCAGTTCGTTGGCATACTACACAGGCCTGGCAGAACTGCAGCATTTCAGAATTCATCCCAGGCCAGTGGAAGCGATCCCTTATCCGCTGCAATGTGTTCTCTGCTGCGAGGTGGCCGGCAAGTGGATGGAAGTGTGCCAGGTGGAGGATCATTTCTGTTTTGCTCCTTGGGAGTACGAGCAGTTCCTTTAGTTCCCCCCGCCTTTCCGCTACAAAGTATAACAAGTTATCCTTTACAATGAAGTGTGGAGAGGGGTGTGGGAGTGGCTGGTGTTCTGTGCCGTTGACCACCCTGACCTGTGACCAGCAGTGTTTCAAGAGATCATCCTCTCGTTGTTCTCTTCCCAGGGACCTGCTCCCTGTGATCTGCTGTATAAGATCAGAGAAGACTTCAAGGTTAGTTTGAGAAGATTTTTCCCAGCCACCTCTCCTTGCGACAACCTCAAACGTGTGCAAAAAATGTGTTCTGGGTCTTCCTGCTCAGTCATCCTTGGAAGTGCTGTGGGTTGCGTCGGGGGCCTGAGGTCTGCCAAGAGGGTCCTGGTGTAGTCTGAACGAAGATGCACCAGTTCCTCAGACACCTGGTTTTGTCCCGCTACAAGTTCCGTTCCAATAACTGTTGTTGGCGCACTGACACTTCTGCGAGATGGCGGATTACATCGGTCTTACGGTCTCCTGCCTGCATTCTCCACCAATGTATTGCTCCACTATGGGAAAAGAGGAGAACAGACACGAAATGCAGTGAAGCGTCACCCCGGAAGGTGTCTTTATTTTTCCAAGCAGTGCAAATTTAGGTGCAGTCAAACTCAGTCTCTGTGTTCCGTGCAGGTGAAGTGTTCCGTGGTGAGAAGTGCAGTTCCTCCTAGCCCAACAAAGAGAGGGGAGTTTAGCCAACTAGCTGGGTGATCCTCACTCACTTGGGGAAGTCAATAACTCTCTAAGTAAAGAAAAGACACAGAGGTAAGTAACACACCCAGTGAAAGTCCATACTGCTCTCCCCTCATCTTCATGGCTGGAGTTTATATCTCCCTCTGGGTGATTGCCTCATCGTCGTCACCTGGGACCGCCAGGTGTTTCCCATGATTAGCGTTGCCTAATATATATATATATTAGGGATGTACATCTCCATAACTGAGGCAGATGCGATACGCATCTCGATGCATAGCCAACGATACGATACATTAAAGATACATATGAAGCAACTACCTGTGGTGTTTCATAGTTTGACCACAAGGTGGCAGTGTAATGCTTAAGTATTGAGGTGGTGCTGAGTAATCTTGAACAGAAGAAATGTGTGTTCCATGTGTAGGTGTGTAGCAGGTGTTGAATAAAGAGCCTGAAGGAAGACTCGTCTTGTGTTCAGTATTACAAAACACAGCAAATTGTCGACGATGGTTTCCGTGCCTACGCTTGCGCCTTTTCTGTCATGCAGTGGAGGGACTGCGATTCCTTTTGCTACCTGGCGGAAAATGTTTGAGAATTACTTCCTTGCTATTAATGCGACAGGAGGCTCGTGGCCTGATGCCAGGAAACGTGCTATTTTACGACACAGCTTGGGAACTGAAGGCCAGCGGCTGTTCTACACGTTGCCTGATACTGGAACTACATTTGAACATGCAATGAAAGCGTTGGAGGATCATTTTACTCCGAATGTGAATGTTGTGGTCGAAACCGCTTTCGCCAGCATTCTCAGCGTGCTGACGAGACCATTCCACAGTTCCTGTCTGCTCTGAATCAGCTTCATCATGTGCTTATGCTGATATGGAGAGTGAATTGCTGCGGGATCAGCTGGTCGAACGATCGTATGCCCCAGCAGTGTGAGATAGACTCCTGCTGGAACCATCGCTGCCCCTGGACTCTGCTATTACTATTGCGTGTCAGGTAGAACAAGCACTCCTGAATTCGGACATACTCACTGCACAAAGTTCAGTTCATGCCGTAACCTCTAAACCCTTCAGTCATAGCAAGAAGCGCGGATCATTCTGACGGAGCAAAACCTGTGGCTGATACTACATGGAGAGCGAATCGCGTGTGTTACCGTGTTTTTAGTGTGTTACTAAAAATCATCTAGCTAACGCTGCCGATTGTCCAGCCGCCCGGGCCAAATGCCGTACTTGTGGTAAGATCGGACATTTTTCTAAAGTCTGCCGTTCTTCTAAGGATGTTAGGGAAGTAGGCCCTGACGTTGTTCTTTTGACTGATGCTGTGACAAACTTTTATGCAGTGTTCATGTAACAGCGCCAAATGGTGTTTCGGTTGAGACTGAATTAGTCGTGGACATGGGCTCTTCAGTATCAATTCTGCCTGAGGCTGTGTACAAAAGACATTTTTCGTGCTGTTCACTTACTGCTCCTAAAGTGAAACTGGTCACGTACTTGAAAGAAGGTATTCCAGTTATTGGATGTTTACATGCGGACATCTTACTGAATGATAAGGTAACCCCTGCTTGTCTTTACAATGTGAAAGGTGGCTCTGCTTTGAATGGGCATGGACTTAATTCAAGCCTTGAACTGTTCTTTTCACTTTGGTACTGTTACTGCACCTGACGAATTACACGCAGTTGTTGGTGAAACCATTCCTGCTCCAGATACTTCTGTGGGCTGCTTGAAAGGCTTCATTCATAGGCAGTCAAACCTGAGGCTACCCCAGTATGCCAAAAGCTTTGCCCGACTTCCATTCTCTGTCCAACAAGCTGTTTCTGCAGAACTGGTCTCATTATTGCAAAGAGGCAAAATTGAGAAAATCATGTTGGAACAGGAAGGGGCCATCCCCAAACTGTTCCCACAAAGTTGGGAGCATGAAATTGTCCAAAATGTCTTGGTATGCTGAAGCATTAAGAGTTCCTTTCACTGGAACTAAGGGGCCAAGCCCAACCCCTGAAAAACAACCCCACACCATAATCCCCCCTCAACCAAACTTTACACTTGGCACAATGCAGTCAGGCAAGTACTGTTCTCCTGGCAACCGCCAAACCCAGACTCATCCGTCGGATTGCCAGACAGAGAAGCGTGATTCATCACTCCAGAAAACACGTCTCCATTGCTCTAGAGCATGGGTGGGGAACGTTGATCCTGGAGGGCCAGTGTCCTGCAGAGTTCAGCTCCAACCCTAATCAAACACACCTGAAGCTAATAAAGGTCTTCAGGATTACTAAAGTTACAGGCAGGTGAGTGTTTTTTTCAGGGTTGGAGCTAAACTCTGCAAGAGAGTGGCCCTCCAGGATCAACGTTCCCCACCCCTGCTCTAGAGTCTAGAATATTTAATAGTGAGGAATTTTCACGAATGGACTTATTGCACAGGTGGCAACCTATCACGGTACCACGCTTGAATTCACTGAGCTCCTGAGAGCGACCCATACTTTCACAAATGTTTGTAGAAGCAGTCTGCATGCCTAGGTGCTTGATTTTATACACCTGAAGTGATTGGAACACCTGAATTCAATGATTTAGAGGGGTGTCCCAATACAATATAGTGTGTATATATATATATATACATATATATATATATATTTATATATATATATACACCGATCAGGCATAACATAATGATCACTGAGAGGTGAAGTGAATAACACTGATTATCTCTTCATCACAGCACCTGTTAGTGGGTGGGATATATTAGGCAGCGAGTGAACATTTTGTCCTCAAAGTTGATGTGTTAGAAGCAGGAAAAATGGGCAAGTGTAAGGATTTGAGCAAGTTTGACAAGGGCCAAATTGTAATAGCTAGACAACTGGGTCAGAGCATCTCCAAAACTGCAGCTCTTGTGGGGTGTTTCTGGTCTGCAGTGATCAGTATCTATCAAAAGTGGTCCAAGGAAGGAGCAGTGGTGAACCGGCGACAGGGTCAAGGGCGGCCTAGGCTCACTGATGCATATGAGGAGTGAAGGCTGGCCCGTGTGGTCCGATCAAACAGATGAGCTACTGTAGCTCAAATTGCTCAAGAAGTTAATGCTGGTTCTGATAGAAAGGTGTCAGAATACACAGTGCATCGCAATTTGTTGCGTATGGACCAGACCAGTCAGGGTGCCCATGCTGACCCGTCCACTGCTGAAAGCGCCAACAGTGGGCACATGAGCATCAGAACTGGACCATAGAAAAATAGAAAATATGTGGCCTGGTCTGATGAATCACGTTTTCTTTCACATGGATGGCCGGGTCCGTGTGCGTCGGTTCAGGAATGGTTTGAGGAGCACAACAACGAGTTTGAGGTGTTGACTTGGCCTCCAAATTCCCCAGATCTCAATCCAATCGAGCATCTGTGGGATGTGCTGAATAAACAAGTCTGATCCATGGAGGCCCCACCTTGCAACTTACAGGACTTAAAGGATCTGCTGCTAACATCTTGGTGCCAGATAACAGCACACCTTCAGGGGTCTAGTGGAGTCCATGCCTCGACGGGTCAGGGCTGTTTTGGCAGCAAAAGGGGAACCAACACAATATTAGAAAGGTGGTCATAATGTTATGCTGGATAACTGGATAGCCTATTTACCGTTAAAAGTAGACGGAACTGGAAGACCCCATATATCTCGGCTATCGGATTGGATCAAATCTTAAAAATGGATTGTTCAAAAGAAAAGAAGGATTCTGAAATCGGATTAGATCACAAAATCCAAAATCTTGATTTTACACTTGATTTTATTTTATTTTTTTACTTTTTAGTAAGATTGGGACACCTCTGATCCAAAAAAAAAAAAATCTGGATTATCCTGATCCCAGCAGAGGGGTGGATTTCAGGAATAAAAATGTAATAAAACTTTATTACAACATTTGTATCATGTAATATACACATTTATATTTTTACTTTGCTCTTGATATTAGTAGATATTAGACTACCTATTAAGCCTTTCAGTATACAGTAAAGTGAAAAAAGAGATTTTAGTGCATTAAAACAATCCCCCAAACAGCTGTCAATATCAAACAAATAATATATTTAATATTAAGCGTTGTGACATTTGACCAAGTGAATATTTGCATACATTGTTGACTATCAAATAGGAAATTTGCACCTAGATATATTTACTGAGTCTGCCTTACGACTGTACGACTTACTACTGGCTTTCCTCAGAAGAGATGAAGATTGTCTGGGTTGCTCTTTTCCTCTCAGCTCATTGGGAGCTGACTTTAACTTTGATCAGGAAACACTTTTTTATTGATACATCTATGTCCTGGAGCAATGCTCAAAAGTTTTGCAGAAAGAATTATGTCGACCTGTCCACCATAGACAGCCAAGAGGAACTTACCAGGTTCAAAAACGATGTAGCTGGTCAGATGAGCACAGAGAGCTGGGTTGGTCTGAGCAAGCCCTCTGCTAACGGCAGTTGGGTGTGGAGTGATGGAAGTGAAGACATTTTTAGGAATTGGAAACCTGGTGAACCAAGTTACCCAAACACTGACTTTTGTGCCAAGAGTTTAGCTGGTGAATTGATGGACTACATATGTAATCAAAATAGGCCTTTTTTCTGTTACAAGTGGGAGCCTGAACTGATTCTGGTACAGGAGAACAAGAGCTGGGAGGAAGCATTAGAACACTGCAGAACTAAACACTCGGACTTGGCCTGTCTGCCAACCAGTTTACATCTCATTCAAGCCCAAAACAAGGCTGCAGTCACTCAAACCCCCAGTGTGTGGACAGGTTTGCGCTTCCTGTCAGGTTCCTGGTTCTGGGTGAGTGGGGAATCTCTGGGAAATTTGGTTCAGCTGCCAGCATGCCCTGCCAATGGCCATTACTGTGGATCTCGAAACCTGGAAACTAAAAGTTGGGAGAACAGAGACTGTGAAGAGAAACTTAACTTTGTCTGTTATTAAAGAGAAGGGTAAGAACCAAAGCATATATTTATGTTTCAGTCAATACATTGTTCATATTCACAACAGCAAATTTTTCATTGTCTATGTTTAATCTAAAACAAATGTTGTGTATATAATGTATAAAATGTATATTTAAAGACACACACATTTATGCATTTGGCAGACTTATTACATACTGTATAAAGTTAACATTATTATATGCTGCTTTATTCACATATTGCAGTAGAATATATTGAAATAATCTAGTATTTTGTGTTTTTGTTTTTTTTCAGAGACAATGAGAAGAGCACCAGATAAAAACTAATGAAGAAATTATAAAATAATGTAGCCCTTTATTTGACTTAAAAACAAAGTGAGTTAGCACAACATAATGTTTAATTTATGTAGAAGTAATTCTTATGCTCCCATATTTGCATTCTGTATGTCTCATATATGCTTATAACTTGTTTAAATTGAAAAACACCTGATGATACATCACTTTGAAACATACATACGTATATATATATATATATATATATATATATATATATATATATATACACCCCCTTTCTAACTCAAATGAATACACTGAAAACACTCATGTGTACTGTAAATTAACAATTTACTGAAATAAATGTAAAATAATGTAAAAACGTTCAGGGTTTTCCAAAATAGAAAATAAAATAACACTTGCAAATAATCAATAGAAATTTCACTAA
This sequence comes from Coreius guichenoti, assembly GCA_039654105.1. NCBI lineage: Eukaryota > Metazoa > Chordata > Actinopteri > Cypriniformes > Gobionidae > Coreius > Coreius guichenoti. The sequence continues at coordinate 15,759 of JBAPCB010000122.1, read as the reverse complement.
TTCACAGATAGCTCCCAAAAATATTAGTTGCCCATTTCACATATTCACCTTTTGTAAATAGTTCTCTTTTCACACTTTTTAGGTAATATACCTTTAAATTTGAGTCCCCAAAACTCAAAAGTCTCTTCAACCAAATAATAAGCCGGCAATATGAGCTCACCCTTCAATTAAACCAATATGAAAGTTTTAATTTTCACGTTGCAGGCCTGTTGGATGCTGGGGTACGTTGTGGTCAAAAAAATAAAAGACCGCTTCACTCAACACTGAGCAAACAATAAAAAAAATACTTAAAGTATCCAGTAAGAAGAGCGCGTTTCTCCTCCCGGCGTTAGATGTCCGTCAAACCCACGATCGCGGTGATTTCCCCAGGGACAAAGGAATTCCGAGCGCTCCCGTCTTCCTCGGAAGTCTATCTGGAATCATCCTTGTCTGAAACTGCCACACATCCTCGTTCTGACGACTCGCCAACCAAACACACAATCCATCCGAGCAAGATAGACACTGTTCAGTCTCTGTAAATAGTCCATTCACTGTATTAGTAAATGGCGGCTGAAATAAACACAACCAGGAATATTTAGTGGAGAATTAATTCTTACCCGTCTCTGTAGCATAAGTTTCAGTTCTCGTTTTGACAACACATTATCTACAGAAACTATTGTAACACATTACAGCATTTTTCACACTATGTTTTTGTGACACAATAAGATACCAGATGATCGCACATTCTTCCATCACGTGCTCTCCTCCTCTATAGTTCACCTTTGCTCTCCAGTCTTCCCGCCCCCTTTACCTTAATCTAGAGCACTGATGGGGTGCTTCTCAATATCCCTCCTCGTTTCCTCGCTCCTCCGTCCTCCATCCTATGACCTAGAAACCGAAGCTCAGCCATCTTGTAGGACATGTCAACTCTCTAATTGCACCGCGAGGAGGCGAGGATCGAGGAGTGAGGAGGCTTCCTGAGGAGTCATGAGCGAGGATACACAGGTGTATCCTTTGTGGACGTGTTTTATCGACTAAACGTGATGCACGAATAAATTCTCCTCCCCCTTCACATCTTGCCACAGTTTTTAATTATTATTATTATTATAATTATTATTATTGTTTAGGCTACGTACAGCTGTAGTAGTACAGTTGCAGAATTATATCAAAGCACAAGAAAATTAAAGAAAATTAAACAAACTGTAATACTATACAACAAATAATAGTTAATAAAAGTTAATAATTGGGAATAATTCATTGTTAATAATAACTGGTAATATAAAAAAATACGGTATTTGGGCACGGTATTTTGTGGCGGTTGAAACTATTACAATAATAAGCAAATAATTTAGTTAGCTTTTACAACAACCAAATGCCAAATAAAAACACCCTGCATTTCGGTTCTGACATTGATTGACATGAGATTATGATATGCACCACATGAAGTCAGCAATCAAACCAAATGAAGATGCAAAAGTTCAGGTTTCTGCACAATTTGCATAGTTTCCAGTCATTTAGTCTGGTGCACTTGTATGTTTTATCAATGCAACCGATCGGCGAGAGTAGCCGCGTGCAGGCGGGGAGGAGCTGCAAACGGAGACGTGAAGTCGGACACTTTCTGCTTCCCGTAGTGACGCTCGTGCTGTGTTTTGCATACTTTATCACAGCTGAAGTGAAATAAATGCAATATTTGTCAAATATACAGATGTTTCAGAGACATTTTCATTCAATACTTTATGTACTTCTTTATACAGCGTCTGTTTGTACAAGAATAAAGTTTAACATATAAGCCTACACTATCAATGTAGTGGTGTCTACGTTTTTTATCAGTTTTATTTTGATTAACATGACTTACATGAAAAGAGGTTTTACTGTTATAAAAAACTGATTTGTGAGCATTAGTGGAGCTGAAGGTTTTAGAATAAAAACGAAACGCACGTGATCACTGTCATCATACGTCACAGTCACGTGGCGTCGGCGCTGCCTCAAGTCGGACTAAATTTCTAACCGGCATGCACTACTTCAAGTCAGCCGCCGATCGGTCTGCGCATCGCTGCATGAAGTCAAACAAGCCTGTTGTCATTGGTTGATTTAGTCATGTGGGTTCTCAGTTCAGTTCTGTCATTGGTTCATTGCCTTGATTGTTCACAGGTGTGTCTTGTTAGTCATTAGTCTCTGTGTATTTAAGCCCTCATGTTTGCCATGCGTATTTGTCTAGTATTGTTTTCTGTCAGTACTGTTGGTCTGTTCAAGTCTGTTCAAGTCTGTTCAAGTCTGTTCAAGTCTGTTCAAGTCTGTTCAAGTCTGTTCAAGTCTGTTCAAGTCTGTTCAAGTCTGTTCAAGTCTGTTCAAGTCTGTTCAAGTCTGTTCAAGTCTGTTCAAGTCTGTTCAAGTCTGTTCAAGTCAAGTCCTTGTTTGTTTTGTTCACTTGGAAACAAACTGCACACGGGTTGAACTGCAACTTGCCTCCAGTGGACATCTGTGACATATCTTTAACTTTGTTTATAAGTTAGCAGACTGTTTAAATTAGTGCTTTATAGGTAAAAAAAAAATTGATTTACCAGTTTTCATACATAATGGCATCGTGTCTTAATAAAACAAATTGTGCAAAAACCGCGAGTGGTCACACTGTGGCTAATGTAGGCCTATACTGCACATTGTTATAAGAGTTATGTCTGTAAAATATTCAGCACTTATACGATCTGGAAGTAGCTCAGCTCCAACCTAAATGTCGACAAAAACAGTTACTTGTAAATAGAACGAAAGGCTGGAATAAGCTAAAATATTGCTATAAACACTGTCCTGTGAGTACAGATAAACATAAACAGATGCGACACATTAAGTATGTGTGTCCTCTTTCTTTTGTGAAATAACGGTAAATACCACTTTATTTCTGTGGGACTAATGTGCAGTCGTGACACAAATTAATTCATTATGATCAATGTAACACTTATTATTGTAAAACTGTTGTAAAACATCAATGCTTTTAATTCTTTAAATAAACAACAAAAATGCCAACAAACAGCAGCTTTCATCATGTTCGTTTTGCTATCTCGCTAGTTTCCAGTAATTTCTTTCTGAGTAGTTTTCTGATAAACTTCCTTGTTGGTGAAATGATGGGTTTGTGTGACGTTGTTCTAGAGAGATGGGTTTTAGTGAAGCGCTGCGGAGCTTCTGGCTCGGCGGTGGAAGCGCAGCATGGTTTTGTGCTCGGTGCTACAGGCCCGAGGCTATTAGCCAAGCCCGGCCCATTGAAAGCCCTGGCTCGCACTGGTCCGACAGTGGAAAAGCGGCTAGTTAGGATTAGAAGAATGCTGCTGAACATATAACATGCAACATAATAATCACTGCAATAATGATCCAATCACTGACTCTTAAGCATTTGCCTATTTAAATCCAAAAGTGACGTCTTTTGGCTGGGCAGTGGTGCAGAAATGATACAATTTTAAACTACTTTAGAGAGAACTGGAGAAAAAATGCATTAACGCGTTTTCATTTTAATATCTTTATTTTCCATTTATTTCTTTGTACTTTTAGCAGTGTTATAGAAAATAATCAAGCAAAGCAATAACTTTCTGCTACATTTTTGACTGTAAACTTAGGACTGCAGTCATCACAATCCAACATTCAGTGATCACATCATGTTGACAATTGCAAGGGCATGAGTTGGCTTGCAGCACGGCCCTTCTGGATCCAGTTTGACGACTGGAAAACGCCCAATCATCTTGTTTCCACATGGCTGCATGCCTTTGCAGTCACAGCTAACATTCTTGATGTCTTGATCATGGCATGACATCAGAGTGTTGCGCTCACAAATCGGCTTGCAGAAAGCCTCTTTTGAATCTCCTGAATCGATAACTTGAAAACGCCCGATCACCTTGCTTCCACATGGTGGCACGCCTTTGCAGTCTTTAATATCCTTGAAGACAACTGGCTTACAATCATAATCAAGGCATGGCGGAATGTAGTTGCAAGTGTTACTGCAAGGATTGTTGCATGCCACTTTCTTGCAGTCGTCCTTACAACCATAATCACAGCATGGTGGGACATAGTTGCAGGATTTAGAGCAAGGTTTAACACAGCATGCCACTTTCTTGCTTTTGCTCTTACAACCACATTCACAGCATGATGAGATGTATTTGCAAGAACAACTGCAAAGGTTGTTGCAAACTGGCACACTGCATTGCACTTTCTTGCAATCGTCCAGCGTAGTGTCAGAAAAACGTCCGACCGAGCAACACTTGATGATTGACTGTTCACAAGACATAGTGTGAGCTGCAACAAACAGAAAAAAAGAGTGTGTGAGAGAAAGATTGGGAGAGAATAAAAGACAAGACAAAACTGTCTTTAAGTAGCTATTCAAAAACAAGTAACCCTTGTCATTGGATAAAGCCTTCCTACTAGTTTTGGTGATGCAAATCCTGAATTGCAATGCCTTAGTGTTTGCCTCATTAAATATCCATGCACTTATAGTTTCAGAAACATTCAGTGTCTAATAGTGACAGCAAATGTTTTAGAAATTCAAATAAATGAATGAGAAATGCTTCTTCCCATCATCTACAAGGTAAGTTTCTAAAATCTGCATGCCGTTTTCTGAAAGCAAGGATTAAGTGCAAATTAACACCAGAATTTGAGTTAAGAACTTACATGTTTTCAGTCGTTTCTCTTGATTATGTTTGAATGGCTCTTCTCTCAACTCTTCTCTCGCTCTGGTGTTTTTCTCCTGAGCAGTCCGGTATATATCCACATCTTCATCTCCACCCCATCCACAGCTCAGAGCTGAAGAGTGTGAAGAATTTCCCGTCTCATGAGAGGGACAGTTTAGTGTTTAGGATGAGTCTCACTTATTTAACTTAAACACAGCATCAATGCAATCTTCACATTGTTACATAAGCAAATTGTGTCAATTACGTAATGATGGGGAGGGAGGTTTAATGAGAAGTAATGAGAGTATAACACAATGCCACTCGTCATCATCTAGACTAAAATTAAATTTCATTATAAACGAATGTGAATTTTTAGGCATTTTTCTGTTACTGTACGACCTACCATACCGTACTCTTCTACTGCTTTTTATAAACATAACTTACAAATATAACTAAACCAAAGCAAAATAATGATAATAACTTGCTCTAATAAACCTTTTACATAATCTTATATATTTGTAGCCTCATCTGAAAGCCACAGTGCAGAACATAATAATGTAATTATTGCAATATAATAGTATTATAAATATGCAGCTGTATATGAATAAGTCAGCTATCAGTCTTTACTGACTCAAGCCTGCAGTTCATGAACTAGTCTTAAAATCAAGATGCTTCATTCTACCATCCAGTCAGTCACATTTTATCATCAATAAGGATGGGATGTAATGCAAACTGCTCCACTGAATGATTCAATCCTCTGGCAAATAGGCAAAACAAATTCTATCTGTATCTCACTTAAAATAATTAATGCAACAAAAGGCACACCAAAGTTTGGACTATGTGCTTAAATGCAACAAGTTTCAATGTTTACATTTTATAAAAGTAAAATGGTTGTGTGTGTATTAGAAATGTTACGATTTCTAATACATCAATTTCAGGCACGGATTGCTTCTAACATCTAGGACACTATTAGCATGTTAGCCAGGGTTCAAAGGGTCAAATGCGAGTAAAGATCGGCATTGAAACTGTACTTTTTTATGAATTTTGACAATGCATGGTGGTGAGAATGTGATATGGCTTTCTGGTTGTTGTCAAGTTTTCCTTCTGTCATTAGCTAATCACATGCCTGTCAGTGTTCGCTAAATCAAGTGTCGAAAAATGAGTTTTCTTCTGTGGAGAACGATGCTATGTGAAAGGAACAATGTTTTGATACTTTTTCATGTTGAATATGATTTTGTTGTATAACAGGTCTGTTAACAGTCTATTCAGGGTATTAGGTCTATTAATGTTTCTCTAATATTGTGGTTGTTAAGGGGGTGTTATAAAATATAAATGCAATTGGTTAAGATCGAACAGCCTACAGATACATTCTCTTTTTTTGCAGATTGTTTTAGTTTGTGTGATTTTTAATGTGAATATATGGATCAGAACCACGTTCTGTGCTGATCTCTGTTTGATTTCAGTAACACAAGTGCATGTTCACTACAGAAATAATCCATCCACTCGCGCACATTCTTTTTAGAGTTTTTATTTGCCATTTGTTATTTCTTTGTATTTTATCCTAATTTTTCCAGTTTCATTAAATGTTCAAATTCAACACTAACTTTTCCTTTATTCATCTAAACAGAAGAACCTGAGGACTGAAACATCACAGTCCAACATCATCACAGCTTTCTGTCAGTTAGTGGCAAGGGCAGTTGATCATAAACCGGCGTGCAGCACACGCCCTTCCACTTATTGACTGGGAATGAGACTGACACTTCATTTCCACATGGTCTCCTGCATTCATCCTGGATGACCGTCTTGACCCCATGATTATGGCAAGGGTTGTGCTGACAAACTGGCTTGAAGCAGCCGTACACCTGCTGTCCACACGCTCCACTGCACTTACAGTCATCCTGGACGACCACAGCCTTGCGACCACAGCATGTCACACAGCTGCAAGGGTTCCTGCCAACAGCAGCGCTGCACTTCACTTTGCTGCAATCGTCTGACTGGAGTTCAGCGGCTGGGAAACGGCCGACTGGGCAAAAGTTGTTGATGGCTGACTTATCACAAGACATAGTGTGAGCTGAAACAATTGAAAGGAGAGATTGATGAATAGCAAGAAAACACACAATCAGCTTTCTGAAGGCAATGGCTATCTTTTAAAAATTAAATGAAGTAAAGAGTTGAGTTGAATACTTACATGTGTTCAGTCTTGAGTTATTGTACTCAGAGAAAGTCTTGCTAGGAGTAACTCTTCTCTCGCTCTGGTGTTTTTCTCTTGAGCAGTCCGGTATATATCCACATCTTCATCTCCACCCCATCCACAGCTCAGAGCTGAAGAGTGTGAAGAATGTCTCGTCTCATGCACGAGAGGGAGAGTTTAGTGTTTATGATGAGTCTCACTTATTTCATTTTGAGTACAGCATTAGTGTGATCTTTACTGCGTTACTAAGAGAAAGTCATTTTTTATCACAATGGGAATGGATGTTTACTAAAACGAATGAGTTACAAGCAGTTTAATGAATAGCACGTGTGGAATCTCCATGTTAGACAATAGTAAATAAAGTTCCAAACTAAAGTTCGGCAGGAGCATTTATTCTCACATTGTTTTCATACTACATACACTATGTAGAAAAAACTAAAACTCTTATTTACAAATAAGATAATATCTGTCATAACTCTGAGTGTTTGGCATGGAATGGATATGACAATGTTGATTTGGTCTTGGCGGAATAGATCTGCTACGCTGCTGTTGGTTATTGATGCTGTTAAGGTGGAGGATTTCTAAAATCACAGAGTTATGACAGAAATTATCTTATTCATAAATAAGAGTTTTAGTTTTTTTTTCTACATAGTGTATGTAGTATGAAAAATGCTCCTGCCGAACTTTAGTTTGGAACTTTATTTACTATTGTCTATCATGGAGATTCCACACGTGCTATTCATTAAACTGCTTGTAACTCATTCGTTTTAGTAAACATCCATTCCCATTGTGATAAAAAATGACTTTCTCTTAGTAACGCTGTAAAGATCACACTAATGCTGTACTTAAAATGAAATAAGTGATATTCATCATAAACACTAAACTCTCCCTCTCGTGCATGAGACGAGACATTCTTCACACTCTTCAGCTCTGAGCTGTGGATGGGGTGGAGATGAAGATGTGGATATATACCGGACTGCTCAAGAGAAAAACACCAGAGCGAGAGAAGAGTTACTCCAAGCAAGACTTTCTCTGAGTACAATAACTCAAGACTGAACACATGTAAGTATTCAACTCAACTCTTTACTTCATTTAATTTTTAAAAGATAGCCATTGCCTTCAGAAAGCTGATTGTGTGTTTTCTTGCTATTCATCAATCTCTCCTTTCAATTGTTTCAGCTCACACTATGTCTTGTGATAAGTCAGCCATCAACAACTTTTGCCCAGTAGGCCGTTTCCCAGCCGCTGAACTCCAGTCAGACGATTGCAGCAAAGTGAAGTGCAGCGCTGCTGTTGGCAGGAACCCTTGCAGCTGTGTGACATGCTGTGGTCGTAAGGCTGTGGTCGTCCAGGATGACTGTAAGTGCAGTGGAGCGTGTGGACAGCAGGTGTACGGCTGCTTCAAGCCAGTTTGTCAGCACAACCCTTGCCATAATCATGGGGTCAAGACGGTCATCCAGGATGAATGCAGGAGACCATGTGGAAATGAAGTGTCAGTCTCATTCCCAGTCAATAAGTGGAAGGGCGTGTGCTGCACGCCGGTTTATGATCAACTGCCCTTGCCACTAACTGACAGAAAGCTGTAATGATGTTGGACTGTGATGTTTCAGTCCTTAGGTTCCTCTGTCAAGAATAATGAAGCAGAAAGTTATTGCAAAAGTTTAGAATTATAAAGAAATATCAAATGGAAAATAAAAATATTACAAAGAAAACATGAGTGTATGATTTATTTCTGCAGTACCAAACATGCAATGTTACTTAAAGGGGTCCTATCATGTTTTTTTTTTTTTAACGTGTTCAACTTTCTTTAGTGTGTAATGTTGCTGTTTGAGCATGAAAAAGGTTCAAAAGCACAAAGTCCTGTGAAACACCGCCACTGTAGTCTTGAGTTTTCTTCTGGGAACGAACACGTCACAATATTCCTCATTTAAATAATTCCCGTCCAAGGCATACTCAAAATAAAAGGGACGCGGCCTGGTTGAGTTAGTTCGTTTTGGCTGAACCTGAAATTGCATACTTTCCTACTATATAGTAGGCGCCCAGTGTTGGCGCTTTCGGCGGTGGACAGGGGTCAGCATGGGCACCCTGACTGGTCTGCAGCTATGCAGCCCCAAACGCAACAAACTGTGATGCACTGTGTATTCTGACACCTTTCTGTCAGAACCAGCATTAAATTCTTGAGCAATTTGAGATACAGTAGCTCGTCTGTTTGATCGGACCACACAGGCCAGCCTTCGCTCCCCACGTGCATCAATGAGCCTTGGCCGCCCATGACCCTGTCACCGGTTCACCACTGTTCCTTCCTTGGACCACTTTTGATAGATACTGACCACTGCAGACCGGGAACACCCCACAAGAGCTGCAGTTTTGGAGATGCTCTGACCCAGTTGTCAAGCCATCACAATTTGGCCCTTGTCAAACTCGCTCAAACCCTCACGCTTGCCCATTTTTCCTGCTTCTTTGAGGACCAAATGTTCACCTAATATATCCCACCACTAACAGGTGCCGTGATGAAGAAATAATCAGTGTTATTGTAATGATTTGGTGTAATGACAGTATACAGCAGTTGGAGTGAGAATCCAAACGCAGTTTATTTACAAGTATAATCCAAGGTCATAGTCCATACCAGGCAGAGGGTCAATCATATATAATCAGTCCAAATACACAACATAAACTCCAAGGAGGGCAGACAGGAACAGGGAATCCAAGACTCAGGCAGAAATCAAACATAAGAAATACAAGAACTGCTTGAAATGCCAACGGAGAATGTAAACCAAAACAAACAAGACTTCATAGGCATTTAAATAGACAGGGAAATAAACTAAGAAAACCAGACACAGGTGAAACAGGTTAGCTAATAATGAGCAGAGGATACTGGGAAATGAAGTCCAGGAATAACAGAATCTATGGAAACAGTGAGGGACGAGGCTGCCATCTGCTGATACTTAAAAGGGTACCGCAGCTGACAGATGTCACAGTTATTCACTTCACCTGTCAGTGTTCATAATGTTATGCCTGATCGGTGTACGTCCGAATTCACATATTACTTTTATATTACTTATAAAAGAGTCAGCAAAAAGTACCCGGATGACCTACTACTTCCAGCGAGATTCTGAAGTGTACATACGATGGACACCTTACTATCCTATTAGGCCATGGGAAAGAATTTTTGAATGGCAGTGAAGCAACGCAACTGACGCTAGTAAGTCACATGATAAGGATGTGGTACAAACATGGTGAATGTAGTACATCCAGATTACATTCATACTACACAAACTCATACTATATAGAACATACTTTTTTAGCGGTTGTGAAGTAATTACTCATTCAAAATAAATACCTACTCAAGAGGGTGTGCAATTTTGGACGCAGCCCGTGTGTTGAAAATTACGGTTATGGTAAGGGGCGGGACATTTCCTAAACACGCTCGAAGAGCTTGACCAATCACAACACACTGGTCCAGCCAATCAGAGCACATTTTGCTTTTCAGAAGGAGGGGCTTCATAGAGACAGGGACTGAATCCGAAATCACAGCCATTTGTAGTGGTGTCCGAAACCATAGTGGACGTTATTGAGTGCACTCATTCTATCCCACAATGCACCGCAATAACGAGTGTACAGCCGATGTACACACAACGGCTGTCCGAATTCACTCACTCGTTTTCATTCACTCCTTCAAGTGAACTATATTAGTGGACTAACGTAGGGAATAGTGAATGAGGGTTTAGGGTACAATTTCGGATTCAGCCAGGAACTGGCAAGGAAAGCCAAAAGAGAATGTATCCAGGTGATGTTGGTTTGTTATTGATGATAACAACATAATCATCACTTAGATTCAGTATGCAGTCTTTGCGAGGTGTTATTAATTTTATATTTTTAATTATAATAGCTCTGTGATTATATGGTATGAGATCCAGCAGTGTAGCGGGTGTTCGATCGGTTGGTGGTCGGACGTGAGGCGGCGCGGAAACTCGCCGATCTGCACCAAGGAGACCGGTCAGTCTCCGACTACTCTATCAAATTCCGCACCCTCGCGGCCGAATCGAAGTGGAAAGAGGAGGCGCAGTGGGACAGGTTCCTGCATGGGCTGGCTGACTGCATCCAACAGGAGATCTACGCTCTGGACCTGCCCACCAGCCTCGACGGATTGGTTGAGCTGGCTTTACGGGTGGACGCACGACTGGAGCGGAGGATTCAACGGACAGCTCAGTCTCCGGCTCCAGTGGTCCCTGTGGTTTTGACAGCCAGAGTCTTCGATGCGGTCAGTCCGTCTTTCGATCATGAGCCCATGCAGGTCGGTAGAGCTCGGCTTTCCCGGGAGGAGAGAGATCATCGCAGGGCCCAGGGCCTTTGCATATACTGTGGCGGTGAGGGTCATTTCTCGAACCGGTGCCTGGTAAAAGCTTGCGCCTGTCAGTAGAACGGAGGTTACTGACGGGCGGCATCTCTATGAAGAAACCCTCATCTGCGACTCTCCTCCCGGTAAGACTGCAATGGGCAGCCTCGTCTCACCAGTGTCAGGCCGTATTGGACTCAGGGGCAGAAGGTAATTTTTTTGGACAGAGCACTCGCACTTCACCTTCAGATTCCCCTCACTCTGCTCACACACAAGATTTCAGTTAATGCACTCGATGGACAAAGACTTCTGGACATTTCTTTCAAGACACTCACCGTCACCCTCATCACATCAGGGAACCACTCAGGAGATGGACTTTTTTTATTACTGACTCTCCGTTGGTTCCCATTGTCCTCGGTCATCCCTGGTTGGTGAGACATAATCCCAGGGTTGACTGGGGACACAACTCCATCTCGGGTTGGAGTGATCAGTGTTACGCCTCTTGTCTTGTGTCTGCCTGTTCGTCTGTGTCTAGTTCTGTGTTGCAGGATGAGTCGGTGAATTTGTCTAACATGCCCCTGGAGTACCTCGACCTGAAGGAAGTGTTCAGTAAGTCCTGAGCAGCTTCTCTACCTCCTCATCGTCCCTACGACTGTGCTATAGACTTATTGCCAAGTATGTCTCAGCCTAAGGGCAAGTTATATTCACTTTCTGCTCCTGAGAATGAGGCCATGGAGAAATACATTTCTGATTCTCTAGCAACCAGGTTCATTCGCCCCTCTTCTTCTCCAGTGGGGGCGGGGTTCTTTTTTGTGGGTAAGAAGGATGGTTCTCTTCGACCTTGTATTGATTGCCGAGGGTTGAATAACATCACAGTAAAGAATACCTATCCTTTGCCGTTAATGTCTTCAGCCTTCAAGAGGTTGCAGGGAACATCGGTCTTCACAAAACTGGATTTACGTAACGCTTATCATTTGCTTCGCATAAGAGAGGGGGATGAGTGGAAGATGGCGTTTAATACCCCCAGGGGCTATTTTGAATACTTGGTCATGCCCTTTGGGCTGTCCAACTCCCCTGCGGTCTTCCAAGCACTCGTTAATGATGTGCTGAGAGACATGGTAGATCAGTTCATTTATGTCTACCTGGACGACATAGTGATATTTTCCTATTCTCTCCAGGAACATGTTCAGCATGTCAGGCGAGTACTCCAGAGGTTGTTAGAGAATGGGCTTTTTGTCAAGGCGGAGAAATGCGTATTTCATGCACAGTCTGTTCCTTTTCTAGGTTACATCATCTTGTCTGAGGGAGTGCGTATGCATCCCGACAAGGTTAAGGCTGTGGTATATTGGCCAAGTCCAGATTCCCGTAAGGCCCTACAGAGGTTTCTGGGATTCGCCAATTTTTACCAACGTTTTATTTGTAATTACAGCCAACTAGCCGCGCCTCTGACAGCCTTGACCTCCCCCAGAACTACGTTCAGGTGGTCTGATGTAGCCGAAGCTACATTTTCCAAAATCAAGAGCCGCTTTGTTTCGGCTCCCATTCTGATTGCCCCTGATCCATCACGTCAGTTCGTGGTGGAGGTCGACGCATCAGAGGTGGGGGTAGGTGCGGTTCTTTCCCAACGCTCTTCCTCGGACGACAAGATGCATCCTTGTGCGTGTTTTTCCCATCGTTTGTCACCAGCCGAACGCAATTACGATATTGGTAACAGGGAGTTGTTGGCAGTCAAGTTAGCATTGGAAGAGTGGCGTCATTGGCTAGAGGGGTCGGGGGTACCTTTTATAGTCTGGACTGATCATAAGAATTTGGAATACATCAGATCTGCTAAAAGACTCAACTCCAGGCAGGCTCGGTGGGCTCTTTTTTTGGACGATTTGATTTTTCCCTCTCGTACTGCCCGGGTTCTAAAAACATCAAACCCGATGCTTTATCTCGCGTTTTTGACCGTTCCGAACTCCCGAGTGCATTTTACCTCAGAGACTCATTGTTTCCACACTCATATGGGAGATCGAAGGTCAAATCGGCCTTAGAATGGGTAACGCCTCCGCCCGGTGGCCCACCGAGTCGGTTATTTGTGCCGGAGAGATTACGGTCCGACGTCATTCAGTGGGGTCATTGTTCCAATGTGGCATGTCATCCAGGGGTTAATCGTACTAATTTTTTGGTCAAGCAATGATTCTGGTGGCCAGGGATGGCTCCCGACATTCGAAGTTTTGTTTTGGCCTGTTCAGTTTGTGCTTGTGGTAAGACTTCCAATCGTGCCCCAGATGGGTTACTCCAACCGCTGTCTGTCCCTTCGAGACCTTGGTCTCACATCGCGCTCGATTTTGTCACCGGCCTTCCACCCTCCCAGGGCAAGACGGTCGTTTTGACCGTAGTGGACTGGTTCGCGAAGGCGGCGCACTTTATTCCCTTACCCAAATTACCTTCTGCTAAGGAGACAGCGGTGGCTGTCATTAAACACGTCTTTCGCATACATGGCCTCCCGATAGACGTGGTCTCTGACAGAGGGCCCCAATTTATTTCCAAATTTTGGAGGGAGTTTTGTAGATTACTGGGAGCGAGTGTAAGTCTGTCTTCAGGTTTCCATCCCCAGAGCAATGGCCAAACCGAACGAGCCAACCAAGACTTGGAAAGAGTGTTGCGATGTTTGGTATCCAAGAATCCTTCCTCCTGGAGCCAACAACTTCCATGGGTGGAGTACGCACATAACTCGTTACCAGTGTCGTCTACGGGCCTTTCTCCGTTTGAGTGTAGCTTAGGTTACCAGCCACCTATTGTTTCCAGTCTGGAATCCGAAGTCACAGTTCCCTCCGCTCACGCCTTCGTCCAGAGGTGTCATCACACTTGTAGCAGAGCCCGTGAGACTCTGCTCCAGGTAGGAGCGTGCACCAAGGCCCAAGCCGATCGCCACCAGTCTAAGCCTCCCGTCTACGTCGTTGGTCAAAAGGTGTGGCTTTCATTCCTCTCCACTCTGTGTGTAATAAGCTTGCTCCCAAATTCATTGGTCCGTTCACTGTCACCAAGATTATTAGTCCAGTGGCAGTCCGCCTCAAATTGCCTCTGGTGTACAGGAGGATTCATTCCGTCTTTCATGTATCCAAACTGAAACCCGTTTTTCATTCTCATATTAATCCGCCTGCCCCGGTTCCCCCACCGCCGTGACTCGTAGATGGGGAACCAACTTATTCGGTAAATCGTGTTCTGGACTCGAGAAGGAGGGGACGTGGATTCCAGTATTTGGTGGACTGGAAAAGTTACGGTCCGGAGGAGAGAAGTTGGGTTCCTGCGAGAGACATTCTGGATCACTCCCTTATTGATGATTACAGTCAACAGGTAAGTTCTGCTGGGAGCGCCAGGAGGCGCTCTTAGGGGAAGGGGTACTGTCACGGTTCATGAATTCATTGGCTCATTCTCTCTCTGTGTGTGAGTGTGTGTGGAGTGAGAGTGGGAGGTGTGGCTACTGATTACCGGCTCATCTGGTCATCATCACCACCTGTTGCTCTTCATTTACCGGTCTACTTAATGTCTTGCTAACCACATTGTTTGTCAGATCGTTGGTTGTGTTTCCTGTGGTCCTCTTACAGGACTCTTCCTCCGTTATACCCTGGTGTTTCGCTGTTCCGGTTGTTCCTGTCTGTTCTGAGGATTTTCAATGGTCAAGACCCAAATGTAAGTAACTTTTTAAACAGCTGATAGTTATTGTGTTTAAAGAAGAATGTCTGAAGAACAAATAATACTGAAAATAGAAACGTATCTTGTTTCACTCTATCAAAACAATTGCATACAGCACACCTCTCTGAGTGCCAAAAACAAACATTTTTACATGTCTTTAATTCAAGAAGTGTTAAAGATATCTTAATGTCATTTTAGATTATTGTTCTTTTCTTTTGTACTCTTCATTTTTAAGACCCCATATGGTTCAATCCCAGAGATATAGGGATGTCAATGTGGTAACGGGTAGGTCCCATTCAGTGGGTCACTTCCGACGCCACGTCGGAGACCGACGAATAGGAATCTCGCTCGCGAGAGCCAGTCTACTTCGAGTGTAACTAAACGAGCCAATGCACATTGGCATGCAATGATTGCACCAGGTGCTCATGCCACGCAGTGCGGGTATAAATGAGACACAGGTGCTTGCATCAAATTAGCTTTTTGCTTCGGAGCCGAGTGGTAAATGGTTCGTCCAGATATCACTCTCTTCTACGCAGTGGAACTGACTGAAGCCTGCCTTTTTGAAGTGATCTCTTCGGTCGGTGTTGGTGTGACAGCGCTGCAGTGGGCCGTGTGGTTCTTTGATCATTTCTCTTTTTTGTTTGATAGAGCAAACACAAAGGTTGTTCTCACAGCTGGTTCGGTGCGCTAGGTGGAGAGTGCTGAAAAGCCGTTCCTACAGCTGGTAAGAGAGCGCCTTCGTGAGAGAGAGCGCGCACGTCAGGCTGCACTATTCCCTGACTGTGTCGCCGCGACCCTTCCCCCTGCGTGCTTCAGCACCAAGGAGAGCGTCCTTCTAAAAGAGCTTACACAGATAGAGCTTGCGTCTTTTTCAAGATGACATTCTATCTGTGTGTTTCTGGATGCGGTGGTTACCTGTCACCGAGGGA
>JBAPCB010000121.1:0-44718 GCA_039654105.1 Coreius guichenoti | reverse complement strand
GGAGTCTTGGGCTAGTTGTCACAAGCTGTCACATATTCATAGTCACATAGTGTGTGACTGTGTGACATTTTCTGTTACATACTACATGCAAATATAAATAATTATGACAACAATATTATTTTACTCATTTAAAGTCGAAAGGAAACAGAAGCTGCGATAATCATTTCTTCCCTATTGTGACGTATATCCAAGTGAAACGGCTTCTTCTCGAAGAAAAACTGTCCGAAATCGCATACTCTCTTGAGCAGGTAATTATTCTGAATAAGTAATTACTTCATGACCGCTAAAAAGTACATTCTATATAGTATGAATGTGTGTAGTATGAATTTAATCCGGACATACTACATTCACCATGTTATCATGTGACCCATCGGCGTCAGTTGCATCGCTTCACTTTCATTCACAAATCCTCACCCGTAGTCTCATGGGATAGTAAAGTGTTCATCGTATGCACCAAGCCTGCAACACGAGTCCTGAAAACTGAAGCCGACGTGTCTCGATCGCCCCCAGGTGACTGGAAGCAGTATAGGTCATAAAGCCCACCCTCTCCATGTATTCTAATGGGACACAGACAAACTAAACAACCAAATTACACTTCAAATACATTTTTTCCAAAGGTAGTTTCTGTTATTTTAGGCTGTTTTTATCACGCTGATTTTGTCCTTTGGGAATTGAGCAACGGTGTAAGTGACGTATGTTGAGCAACGCATAGTTATCAACAGAACTCCACTGCATGCACGCTGGAAGAAGTAGAAGAAGAAGATGAATGTAAACAACGTTTTTTTTGCCTTTGCCCGTGTTGTGAAAAGAATTTAAGGATACACGGAGTACTTACCAACACAATCATCATTTTTGAGAGAAATAGTAAAGGTGAATGCATATACGAACAAGTTCTCCGTTTAGGATTAGAATGAATTCAACCCAAGCGCTCTTTGGTGACGTGGATGATTACGTTACTGTTGATCATCTGTCCATCATCGTATAAAGCCCGCCCTGACAATTTGATTGGTCCGAACAGCTCTGGTTCGAGCATAGTTGCTCCACAACGGATCAAGTCCAGACCGAACTTCCCGACCGCAAATGTTGTGGGCGGGGCTAAATTCGGCTGGCATCCAGGCTACGAGGGCATATGAATTTAAAAAAAATAATCGATGTGCATGGATCGTTTAATAAACACTGCAATATTCTTTTAAAATAAGAATTGTTCATTTTGATTTCATGGTGACTTTAAGGCATTGTAAGATGATCTACAAACCCGATTCCAAAAAAGTTGGGACACTGTACAAATTGTGAATAAAAACAGAATGCAATGATGTGGAAGTTTCAAATTTCAATATTTTATTTAGAATACAACATAGATGACATATCAAATGTTTAAACTGAGAAAATGTATCATTTTAAGGGAAAAATAAGTTGATTTTAAATTTCATGGCATCAACACATCTCAAAAAAGTTGGGACAAGGCCATGTTTACCACTGTGTGGCATCCCCTCTTCTTTTTATAAGAGTCTGCAAACGTCTAGGGACTGAGGAGACAAGTTGCTCAAGTTTAGGAATAGGAATGTTGTCCCATTCTTGTCTAATACAGGCTTCTAGTTGCTCAACTGTCTTAGGTCTTCTTTGTCGCATCTTCCTCTTTGGATCTTAGATCTGGACTGCAGGCTGGCCATTTCAGTACCCGGATCCTTCTACGCAGCCATGATGTTGTAATTGATGCAGTATGTGGTCTGGCATTGTCATGTTGGAAAATGAAAGGTCTTCCCTGAAAGAGACGACGTCTGGATGGGAGCATATGTTGTTCTAGAACTTGGATATACCTTTCAGCATTGATGGTGCCTTTCCAGATGTGTAAGCTGCCCATGCCACACGCACTCATGCAACCCCATACCATCAGAGATGCAGGCTTCTGAACTGAGCGCTGATAACAACTTGGGTTGTCCTTGTCCTCTTTAGTCCGGATGACATGGTGTCCCAGTTTTCCAAAAAGAACTTCAAATTTTGATTCGTCTGACCACAGAACAGTTTTCCACTTTACCACAGTCCATTTTAAATGAGCCTTGGCCCAGAGAAAACGCCTGCGCTTCTGGATCATGTTTAGATATGGCTTCTTTTTTGACCTATAGAGTTTTAGCCGGCAACGGCGACTGGCACGGTGGATTGTGTTCACCGACAATGTTTTCTGGAAGTATTCCTGAGCTCATGTTGTGATTTCCATTACAGTAGCATTCCTGTATGTGATGCAGTGCCGTCTAAGGGCCCGAAGATCACGGGCATCCAGTATGGTTTTCCGGCCTTGACCCTTACGCACAGAGATTGTTCCAGATTTTCTGAATCTTTGGATGATATTATGCACTGTAGATGATGATAACTTCAAACTCTTTGCAATTTTTCTCTGAGAAACTCCTTTCTGATATTGCTCCACTATTTTTCGCCGCAGCATTGGGGGAATTGGTGATCCTCTGCCCATCTTGACTTCTGAGAGACACTGCCACTCTGAGAGGCTCTTTTTATACCCAATCATGTTGCCAATTGACCTAATAAGTTGCAAATTGGTCCTCCAGCTGTTCCTTATATGTACATTTAACTTTTCCGGCCTCTTATTGCTGCCTGTCCCAACTTTTTTGGAATGTGTAGCTCTCATGAAATCCAAAATGAGCCAATATTTGGCATGACATTTCAAAATGTCTCACTTTCAACATTTGATATGTTATCTATATTCTATTGTGAATAAAATATAAGTTTATGAGATTTGTAAATTATTGCATTCCTTTTTTATTCACAATTTGTACAGTGTCCCAACTTTTTTGGAATCGGGTTTGTAGACAAAACCGTCTACCAAAATGTTATGTATCTCATCACTCCAGAGCATATTACAGTGTCTGACATTGTACTTGCGAGTTCACACTCCTCTTTAATGTTATTTTTAGTGATCTCCGACTGGCAAAGTTGTATATCATTAATGCCAGCGTGAATAATAATCTTAGAGTATTTACGTTTAGCATTAGCCAACACTATTAAATTTGCTGTCAGGGTTGATGTCAGGCGCTCTGGCTCCTGGCAAACATGTGACTATGGTGGCTGGATTCCCTATTTTCACATTCTGTACAATAGAATCCCCAATAACAATAGGGCACTTTCAACAGGTTTCTCAGTGGGTGCATCACTGAGTGAGGAGAACCTGTTTGATGTTCTAATCGGAACAGAACAGTTGTGTTTTGTCCTGAGACTATGCTGTCTCACAGTTACCCAGTTGCCCTGCTGCAAGTGCTCTGCAACTGGAACCTAGTGTAACCCCTCCTGTTCGAACCGCCCGCTCCAAGCGGGACTCGAACCCCGGTCCGCCAGCATGAGAGTCGGATGCTCTAACAAGGAGGTTGCAACCTCTAGCGTCAGTCACTAGAGCGTCTCTTGAAATCAGGGGAGTGAGGTTTACTCGCACAGCAACTACTAGCTGGCCTCCGTTACACTAGCAATGTATGGGGCTCGCTAGGCTAGTCGCATCCAAAGCAGTAACTAGGGCCCTTGCATTCTAACTATCCTCGATTAAAGTTTGGATGCGTGCCTCTAGTTCTGAAATCTTAGCTGTCAGCCTGACTATATCCCTGCATTTATCACATGTGAAACCCTCATCACTGACAGAGAAGGCTATGTTAAACATGTGGCAGGCACTGCAAGTGACAATAACAGGAGAAGATGACATGACTCACCGTGTTCGTTTCTGACTTATCACAGTTGTTTGATGGAATCATAAAAAAGGAGCGTGCAAGAAAAAAAAAGACGTAAAAAAAAAAGTTAACAGGCTAGCGAAATGCTAATGCATTGTGCTAGCTATAGCGTTTTAGATTAAAAGTTAGCAATGTCAGATTAATGTGATATTGCAATATTAGACAATATCAGATATATAATGATGACTAAGTTATATTTAGCAATATAAACAACAAGGAAGTAGGCTAAGTAGAGATTCAAAACAAAGCTACAAACACAAACCACTCAGCAGCGAGGCAGACAGAAACCGGAAACCTGAAGAGTGTCTGGTGCTGCTAATGGCCAGAGAAGCAGTCCTAAGAAAATAAAAACGGATGACAATTCCCAGGAACAAGGTATGACACTTGACCATGACACATTCAGTTTGACCTGAAAAGAATTTTAATAGTAATCTGTTGTGCTTTTAAGATGCCCACTCATTTTCCTGCTTTTCCTCTTTCCATATTTAATCACCAACTAACATAAGTTCACTAAGTGCAAAAGCTTTCATAACAGATATTGTTGTTCATCGTATAAAACATTCTATAACAAAGTAGTATATTCTGATCTTTACTAGTGGACGATGATGCATCTCATCTTCATTTATCAGTGATAGAGCATATTTAATCTGCTACCTAATCACAGATGTTAGGGTTAATTGAAGAGCTTGGCAAAAGTTTGGGAATGAAAGTACCAACAGAGCAATTTGATTCTGTGGATTCAGCAATCCAGACATCATGCACAAATGAAAATAGTGCCTTTAACACACGGTGCCCATAGCAGTGTGCTGCATTAATCAGGAAATCAATAGTGCTGTCAATCTGCTGCTTTGAAAGGGCTGTTGAAGACCTCAGTGGCACTAGACCAGAAAACTACCATCTTAATGGTAGAGCAGTCTGACATGGTCTTTAGCTTTTTACTTTATTTCCATTTATCTGCAATATTGACTTAGTTTTGTTCCACTACATTTTCAGTAAGCCATATGATTCATTTTTATTAAGTTTGTCTTGAAGACGGTAACTCTGAATGTGCATTGCCAAGTGAAATACAGAACTCTCTCCAGACAACAAACAAACATAAAAATGTATGAATATCCGATTATGTTGTGAACATAAAGAATAAAGTTTCCAGGTCCAGGCCTCTACTCATTTTATTTGAGAATATGATCTCAACAGCATTTATGAGCACTATTTATTCATATCACACATTTAAGCTAATCTTTTAAAAACCCACAGTGTACACTACAGGCTTACGGCATTCCAGATACCAGTATTTTAACGATTCATAAAAGACAAATCACTATCACAAATCACAAAAAAAAAAATCCTGATCCTAACCTTTATCTCCACACCAAAAGCTCGGATGACCAGAGCTTTCGGTATGGAGATAAAGGTTAGGATCAGTATTTTTTTGGTATTACAGCACACTGTGAATGTGTATTAGCACTGTTTGTTGTTTGATTTTGCTGTTAAAACTTCTAAAACGGGGTTTAAAGGGTTAGTTCACCCAAAAATGAAAATTCTGTCATTAATTACTTACCCCCATTACTTACCCGACACCCGTAAGATCTTTGTTCATCTTCGTAACACAAATTAAGATATTTTTTGTTGAAATCCGATGGCTCAGAAAGGCCTCCATTGGCAGCAATGACATTTCCTCTCTCAAGACCCATAAAAGGTACTAAAGACGTCGTTAAAAAGTCCATCTCACTACAGTGGTTCTACAATAATTTTATGAAGCGACGAGAATAGTTTTTGTGCGCAAAAAAAATAAATAAAAAAATAAAAAAAACGACTTTATTCAACTTTATTCTTGTCTTCCATGTGGGCCTCTGATGTGAACTCACAAAGGACCACGACGCATGTGAGATAATATGACGTAGAGCCGGCGGAAGCGAGGAACTTTGTTTACAAGCAGAGGAAGACGTGCCGTATCTAAGCTGTTGAATTCTACATTGTGCTTTAGGTCTTGGCGTAGTGCTCAAAATTGTGCTAAAGTGTGCATTTCCTGGATGCCCGAACGCCGGCTCTACGTCATATTCTCGCGCATGCGTCGTGGTGCTTCGTGAGTTCACGTCAGAGGCCCAGATGGAAGACAAGAATAAAGTTGAATAAAGTCGTTATTTTGATTTTTTTTTTTTGCGCACAAAAACTATTCTCGTCGCTTCATAAAATTATTGTAGAACCACTGTAGTGAGATGGACTTTTTAACGACGTCTTTAGTACCTTTCATAGGTCTTGAGAGAGGAAATGTCATTGCTGCCAACAGAGGCCTTTCTGAGCCATCGGATTTCAACAAAAATCTTTATTTGTGTTCCGAAGATGAACAAAGGTCTTACGGGTGTCGAACGACATGAGGGTAAGTAATTAATGACAGAATTTTCATTTTTGGGTGAACTAACCCTTTAAAGGGACATGGAAGAAAAAATAAGGGACATGGATAGAAAAATATGAGATAGGCCTATTTCTGTAACCTGACAGGGTTGGGTGAAGGATGAGGCAAATACTGAGATGCAGAGAAATGGGCTTGACAAAAGACAATAAAGCAAAAACAAACAAAAACTACCCCACGGGGGAAAAGAAGACCGGAATCTGGACAAGGCAGGACTGGGCACGGTAACAGGATCAGGCAGGTCAGAACATGAACGGTACATAAGACGGCAAAATGGCACAGGATTGAAGACACCAGGAGAATAAATAGGGAGAGCAAACAAAGCTGGTAACGAGGGAGGACAGGTGGAGCAAATTAACCAATAATCAGATAACAAGGGCAGGGTTAAGACAATAGACAGGAGATCACATGGCACAAAGAAACAAACATGACAAGCCATGTGCTCACGCCAAACATGAAGAAAAAAAGGTGTGTTCGACATCGGCTGTGGCTGGATGTAACCGATCGGCGAGAGTTGCCGCATGCAGTCGGGGAGGAGCTGAAAACAGAGACTTGAAGTTGGACACTTTCTGCTTCCATAGTGACGCTCGCGCGGTGTTTGCATACTTTATCACAGATGAAGTGAAATAAATGCAATATTTGTCAAATTTCAGAGACATATTGTCATGTAATACTTTATTTACCACCTAATAATAAGCCATACTATCAATGAAGTGGGGTCTACGTTTTTTTATCAGTTTTATTTTGATAAACATGACAATATAACATTGCGACTACATGAAAAGAGCTTTTACTGTTATAAAAAAACAGATTTGCGAGCATTAGTGGAACTAAAGGTGCCTGAATAAACACGAAACACACGTGCTCGTTGTCATGCGGTGAATCCGGCCAATCGTGTCGTCATCAGAGCTTGTGCAGCCGTTCTGGAGAAGCTGCGCAAATTGCACCAGCCGGCTGCTCTCAAATCACTCTCGCAGTACTTTGATGGCATACGTCACAGTCAGGTAGCGTCGGCGCTGTCTCAAGTCGGACAACATTTCTAACCGGAATGCACTGCTTCAAGTCAGCTGCCGATCGGTCTGTGCATCGCTGCATGAAGTTGAACAAGCTTAAAAAAACAAGAGCACATGACCAGTGAACACAATCACAAGCCATGTGCTCAAAAAAAAAAAAACCCACGAAGCTAATGAGAGCTCTCATCAACTGCGTGTCCACACAGAACATGACAACATCAAAGCACACAGCCGATGAAAAACACGCTGAAAACCGCATGCCACACCAAAACACGCGGACAGAAGAGCGTACAGCCCGAGCGAACTCGAAACTGACACTCACTCAAGACAGAGTGCACAGAGAATGAGTGTGCTCATCCCGTGCACTCACAACAGAAAACAAACACACAGAGCATGAATATCTGAAACCCTACACAGAACTGAAGTTCACCAAACACCAAACTCACCAAAAACACCAAAAACAACTCACATGGACAGGAGAGCATACGGCCTGAGCGAATTCGGAACCACACGCTCACAATGACGAGACAGGAGTGTCAGAGCTCTGTCAGCAAACCAAAAATAAACAGACCGAAGTGACAGAACCCTGACAATAATGCCGGCTCTGCAGACTGAAAATAAGACATACTAGGACAAGACCTTAAAATCAACACAGGAAACACTGGGGTTTATATACACAAGATAACAAGGGGTTAAGGAGGAACAGGTGTGAGTAATGAATCACTATGTCAACAAACAAGGTTAACTATGGCAACAAACAAGCCCACATTGGACACAAAAGGTGTGTTCGACTTGAAGCAGCGCATACTCCGATCGGTGTATGACATCAAAGTACCATGAGAGCGTTTCGAAAGCATATACGGAGCCATCAGCTCTCTAATCGTTTTCAATGTGCTTTGATGTCATACACCAATCGGTCTGCGCAGAGCCGCTTCAAGACAAACTCGTCTAAAAGCAAACAGGAACTATACATGGGGAAAATAAAATTGCAAAATGTAAAAGTTTTGCAGGCTGTGTTCTGAGGGGAAAAATCTAAAAATGTGTAAGTAAATGCAAAACATGGCCAAATGTATTTGGACTCTTATTGTTATTATAGTGACAGCCTTGAAATAGTTAAGACATTTCAAAATGCACCTCTATTGTTTTGCAGTAGATTAAAAGACTCCAGTCGTATATTTTATCATTGAAGATTTTTTTAGTGTTAAAATATCATCTCGTCTCATTCTTGTGAACCCAATATTGTGTATTGTCTAGTCTCGTGAGCTAAAAGTGTATTATCATTACACCCCTAGTTATTTCAGCTTCACCTTTTACTAAGAGTTGCATATAGCATACAGCCATGGTGACTTCAGCTTGAAAAAAATGGAAGTTGTGAAAAGAGTCCACTGAAGACCTTTGGGATGGACTGGAATGACCACTGCGAGCCAGGCCCCATCCATACGCCCAACATCTGTGCCTAAACTTACTTATGTCTGGATGGGAGCAAATCCTCACAGCCATGTTGCAATGTCTAGTGAAGCTGTTGTAAGGTAGAATCAGCTACAGATTGATGTTCATGGTGTTGGAATTGTTTCAAATGCTCAACCAGTACATATGGGTGTAGTGTTTGGGTGTCTGTATACTTTTTGGCCATGCAGTGCACCGTTATGAGAGTCATGTGTAGAATGATTAGTATTTAACATTCTCGCTGATGTGTGTTCAGATGTTAGAGAATAAGGAATTCCCTGAATAGAACAGTTTCCACAGACATCAGTATTGGAAACATAATTTAGGGAAAGAAATAAAGCCTGCTTTTCTGAAAGAAGCGAATGTAGCTTTTATTCAGCGGGGTCCCCCTACAAACCACGCCTCATTGGTTGCTCTCCCATGTGTACTTCAAACGCTTCAGCCATCATATTCTGAGCTTGATCTGTCTTTTTGAAGATCCTCTTTATGGTCAAAGTCCTATGTGTCCTTTGTTATTGTCAGTCAGATGGATCTCAGCTGCATAAGCTAAAGCGAAAACAGAAGAGGCAAAGAACAAACAGACAAAAACAAACCAGCAGACTGGGTGAAGTATATGCGAGCTTGAGAGCTGTGATAAAGACATACAGTATGTGAACAGAATTACAGTAGGATTACTAATGAGGGTTAATGCCAAAATTAGCTAAATGTTACAGCTAAAAAGTAAAAAAAGTAAAGGAAAAAAAGGAAGAAACTATAATTGTAGTGTGAAAAAATCTCAGCATTCTCAAGTGACTATTTTTGGATAAAAAATATTTTGCCTAAAATATCTGACCTCCAAACATATTTCAACTTCGTGCTCCATGCCAGTTTACACACAGAAATCTGACATCTACAGTTACATACATATGCATATATATATATATATGCAAAACCTGGTTGATTACATCACATCCATCAAAATGCTTATCAGGGTCTCCCTGCTGTGAGCAGCTGCTTAATTATCAAGAAGAATCTTGTTGTGGATGCAAATGGGGCCTTTTGAACTGAGCATCATGTTCTCTGTCAGTCACTAAACTCCTATACCCCTGAAACTTTTTCACAGATTGTATGAAAATATCAATATCTATTGTATCCGTTTCAGATGGTCTGTTGTCTACCCTTTTTTTATATCAAGTCAATGCCATCAAAATGATGTGAGAAGCTTTGTTTAGCCTCGAGGGTATAAAATACTAATTATATATATAAATAATAATTATATATATATATATATATATATATATATACATATATATACGTATATATATATATGTATAAATAAGTATATATGTATAATATTATGGGGGTGACAAACAGGAAATAATTATATATATTATATATATATATCGTTAATATATAAATGTAAATCTGAATATATAGTTACAAATCTGATTATAGTTATAACTCTGAATATATAAATGTAGGCCTAAACATGAATATATATAGTAATAAGTCAGAATATATAAATGTAAATCTGAATTTATAGTCGTAATTCAGAATATATATTCACAAATTCTGAATATATAGTTATGACTCAGAATATATAAATGTAAATGCTAAATACAGTGGGGAGAACAAGTATTTGATACACTGCCGATTTTGCAGGTTTGCCCACTTACAAAGCATGTAGAAGTCTGTAATTTTTATCATAGGTACACTTCAACTGTGAGAGACGGAATCTAAAACAAAAATCCAGAAAATCACATTGTATGATTTTTAAGTAATTAATTTGCATTTTATTGCATGACATAAGTATTTGATACATCAGAAAAGCAGAACTTAATATTTGGTAAAGAAACCTTTGTTTGCAATTACAGAGATCATACGTTTCCTGTAGTTCTTGACCAGGTTTGCACACACTGCAGCAGGGATTTTGGCCCACTGCTCCATACAGACCTTCTCCAGATCCTTCAGGTTTCAGGGCTGTCGCTGGGCAATACAGACTTTCAGCTCCCTCCAAAGATTTTCTATTTGGTTCAGGTCTGAAGACTGCCTAGGCCACTCCAGGACCTTGAGATGCTTCTTACGGAGCCACTCCTTAGTTGCCCTGGCTGTGTGTTTCGGGTCGTTGTCATACTGGAAGACCCAGCCACGACCCATCTTCAATGCTCTTACCGAGGGAAGGAGGTTGTTGGCCAAGATCTCGCAATACATGGCCCCATCCATCCTCCCCTCAATACGGTGCAGTCGTCCTGTCCCCTTTGCAGAAAAACATCCCCAAAGAATGATGTTTCCACCTCCATGCTTCACGGTTGGGATGGTGTTCTTGGGGTTGTACTCATCCTTCTTCTTCCTCCAAACACGGCGAGTGGAGTTTAGACCAAAAAGCTCTATTTGACCTTCACCTCACATGACCTTCTCTCATTCCTCCTCTGGATCATCCAGATGGTCATTGGCAAACTTCAGACGGGCCTGGACATGCGCTGGCTTGAGAAGGGGGACCTTGCGTGCGTGGTTTTCTTTGAGACTGTGGTCCCAGCTCTCTTCAGGTCATTGACCAGGTCCTGCCGTGTAGTTCTGGGCTGATCCCTCACCTTCCTCATGATCATTGATGCTCCACGAGGTGAGATCTTGCATGGTGCCCCAGACCGAGGGAGATTGACCGTCATCTTGAACTTCTTCCATTTTCTAATAATTGCGGCAACAGTTGTTGCCTTCTCACCAAGCTGGTTGCCTATTGTCCTGTAGCCCATCCCAGCCTTGTGCAGGTCTACAATTTTATCCCTGATGTCCTTACACAGCTCTCTGGTCTTGGCCATTGTGGAGAGGTTGGAATCTGTTTGATTGAGTGTGAGGACAGGTGTCTTTTATACAGGTAACGAGTTCAAACAGGTGCAGTTAATACAGGTAATGAGTGGAGAACAGGAGGGCTTCTTAAAGAAAAACTAACAGGTCTGTGAGAGCCGGAATTCTTACTGGCTGGTAGGTGATCAAATACTTATGTCATGCAATAAAATGCAAATTAATTATTTAAAAATCATACAATGTGATTTTCTGGATTTTTTAGATTCTGTCTCTCACAGTTGAAGTGTACCTATGATAAAAATTACAGACCTCTACATGCTTTGTAAGTAGGAAAACCTGCAAAATCGGCAGTGTATCAAATACTTGTTCTCCCCACTGTATATAGTTATAACTCTGAATATATAGTTACAAATCTGAATATATAAATGTAAATCCGAATATATAGTTACAAATCTGAACATATAAATGTAAATACTGAATATATAGTTATCAGACAGAATATATATTTACTCCTGAATATAAAGTATAAATGTATATATTGTTTACTTAGGGCCTGAATTTTTGCACAGGATTGTGGGCATTGCACATAATTGTACTCATTCCCACAAGTTCCATGCTTTAATGTGTTAAATTCCTGCAAACAATTATTAGCATGCAGGTTTAATGAGTAAATTAATTCATCCAGATGAACAGATCGAGACAATAATTTTAAATCTTGCTGTCAGACTGTAATTTCACAAACAACGCGAGTGAATCAGTGCAACTGCATCTTCTCTTTCTCTCGGAGTTCAGTGTTCAGGCACAATGAGCTGTATGTAAAGCACATTCTCGCATATTTGGATACTACTTAAGAAAAAGGATCTACCACCCACAGTTGATTTTATATAGGTAGTATTAACTGGACTTTATTATTGACTTTATCTCACAATTCTGATTCTGTTTCTAAACAACTAGATATAAACTGGCAATTGTCAGTCATAAAGTCTAAATTGCAAGATGTAAACTTGCAGCTGTGAGGAAAAAAAGCCAGAATTGTGAGATAAAAGTCACAATTACATCTTTAATTTATGTATTTTTTTTATTCTGTGGCGGAAACAAGCTTCCATACCTTCAAGTTCATTGAGGTCACAAAATCCTTGCCAGTTAATAATACCTAGGATAACAAAATTACTTTTCTTAATTAGCACCCAAATATGTGAGAACGCACTTTACACACAGCTATAGTGAATCATTGTTTGCAGGAATTTAGCACATTATAAGCACGGAACTTATGTTAATTATGTGCTAAAATTCAGGCCCTAAGTAGACAATATATGCATTTATATATTCAGATTTGTAACTATATATTCAGAGTTATAACTATATATTCAGATTTACATTTATATATTCAGGCTTATAAATATTCAGATTTGTATCTATTAGTGCTGTCGAATCGATTAATCGCGATTAATTGCATCCAAAATAAAAGTTTGTGTTTACATAATATAAAGTATGTGTGTGTACTGTGTATAATTATGTATATATAAACACACACATGCATGTATATATTTAAGAGAAATGTTATTTATATATAATATAAATTATATAAATATACACTCACCTAAAGGATTATTAGGAACACCTGTTCAATTTCTCATTAATGCAATTATCTAATCAACCAATCACATGGCAGTTGCTTCAATGCATTTAGGGGTGTGGTCCTGGTCAAGACAATCTCCTGAACTCCAAACTGAATGTCAGAATGGGAAAGAAAGGTGATTTAAGCAATTTTGAGCGTGGCATGGTTGTTGGTGCCAGACGGGCCGGTCTGAGTATTTCACAATCTGCTCAGTTACTGGGATTTTCACGCACAACCATTTCTAGAGTTTACAAAGAATGGTGTGAAAAGGGAAAAACATCCAGTATGCGGCAGTCCTGTGGGCGAAAATGCCTTGTTGATGCTAGAGGTCAGAGGAGAATGGGCCGACTGATTCAAGCTGATAGAAGAGCAACTTTGACTGAAATAACCACTCGTTACAACCGAGGTATGCAGCAAAGCATTTGTGAAGCCACAACACGCACAACCTTGAGGCGGATGGGCTACAACAGCAGAAGACCCCACCGGGTACCACTCATCTCCACTACAAATAGGAAAAAGAGGCTACAATTTGCACAAGCTCACCAAAATTGGACAGTTGAAGACTGGAAAAATGTTGCCTGGTCTGATGAGTCTCGATTTCTGTTGAGACATTCAGATGGTAGAGTCAGAATTTGGCGTAAACAGAATGAGAACATGGATCCATCATGCCTTGTTACCACTGTGTAGGCTGGTGGTGGTGGTGTAATGGTATGGGGGATGTTTTCTTGGCACATTTTAGGCCCCTTAGTGCCAATTGGGCATCGTTTAAATGCCACGGCCTACCTGAGCATTGTTTCTGACCATGTCCATCCCTTTATGACCACCATGTACCCATCCTCTGATGGCTACTTCCAGCAGGATAATGCACCATGTCACAAAGCTCGAATCATTTCAAATTGGTTTCTTGAACATGACAATGAGTTCACTGTACTAAAATGGCCCCCACAATCACCAGATCTCAACCCAATAGAGCATCTTTGGGATGTGGTGGAACGGGAGCTTCGTGCCCTGGATGTGCATCCCACAAATCTCCATCAACTGCAAGATGCTATCCTATCAATATGGGCCAACATTTCTAAAGAATGCTTTCAGCACCTTGTTGAATCAATGCCACGTAGAATTAAGGCAGTTCTGAAGGCGAAAGGGGGTCAAACACAGTATTAGTATGGTGTTCCTAATAATCCTTTAGGTGAGTGTATATATATATATATATAGGCACAGTAAAAATAAGTAAAATAAGTTTAAAAAGTCATCGTGCTGCATGCCAATAAACTGGAATGGTGCTAAGAATAATTTCCTGTGTATTCTCTGTAGCAGCTCTGGTTTAAAACACAGCCTTACTAAAGCCGTGATGCCCTACTGTGCCCTGGCTATAGTGACTCACGGGATGGATGGGATGATTAAACCACTCAGTAGAGAGCTTATAACAAAACACATTAGAAACACTATGAGCAGCAAAAACAGAGAAATTAATTCTCATAACCTCCAACATCTGAATTGTTTTTGTTTCTTTGTTTCTAACCACTTTTTCTGTGTGCAATTTGCACCGAGAGGCTTTTATTTTTATTATAAAACCAAGATAATGAAGGGGTTAAAGGGAGAAAGTGCAATCCGGGGACAGATGATGTGGGAATGTGCAGACATCAGGGTGTGTTGTCTTTGAGGGCTGAAGTTTGCGAAGTGCATGGGGGAAAACCCATATTCATGGAGGTTTTCCAAAGCACAAGGGCAGGAGGCTGTCAACTAGAGTGGACTGTAGAAAACACTGAGTATGCAGCATGATTTAAGTATGTCCCCACCAAAGTTAAAAGACTATTAAATAACCCTTATGAATATTTCTAGCTCTCGCATTTATGACTAAAATGTACTATAAGTATGGAATGTCATATTGTTTCATTTACAAACATATACACCGAAAGTATCATATTTTTCTGTCATGTTTGCATTCGTAAAATAAAAGTAGAATGGTGTCACTTAAGACTTCCCATGATTTGACCCTTTTTTATTAACTACCATTGATGAGAACATTGTTTTAATGGCTTATGCCAGTTACCCTTCATGCTCTATTGAACAAATGGTGTTCTATTTATTTGAAAGTTGAGATTTGTTCATTGTGGATCCACTATTCACAGAGTTTAATTTGTCTTTATAAGATTGCAGTTAGCTAGAATGCAATTCATAATGGTACATATTACTCATGGCCATAAGGGGTGCTATAGAAATAGCCATTTTTTTTCTTTCTCTTCTTACAGTAACTACTGTCCTTCATCAGTTTAGAGCCTGTTTACATCATAGAACCTCA
Organism: Coreius guichenoti; assembly: GCA_039654105.1. Lineage (NCBI taxonomy): Eukaryota > Metazoa > Chordata > Actinopteri > Cypriniformes > Gobionidae > Coreius > Coreius guichenoti. The sequence goes on along the minus strand of JBAPCB010000121.1, from coordinate 29,423 downwards.
CAATAGAGTGGTGCAGGTATGACGTTAAAACCCGGAAGTCTAATTCACTAGTGGTTCCCTCAAGATTTTCCTATGGGGTTTTTCAATTTATGAGTAAAATAAGATCTGTGGTAAACATAACTTTTGTTCTGCAATGTAAATTACTCACACTCACACCCCAAATGTTCTTATCTAGTTACTTAGAAACATATGTTTTTTTTTAAATAAAAATCAACAGTGTAATTTACATTGTAAAACAAAACATCTATGTATTGTCAAATTATGTATTTACCACAGAATTTATTTTACCCATAAATTTAAAAATCCCATTATAAAAACCCATAGGAAAATCTCGAGGAAACCACTGGTGAATTAAGGTCTGTTCACATCAAAAATGATAACTATATTAACATCCACACCAGTGGGTTACCATGATCTTCACTTTATAATACTGTTCCAAATAATTAGAAATTCCTTTAAAAGGAAGAAGTAACACTTGAGTCATTACGGGTTACCATGATCTTCATTTTAGAATACTGTTACAAATGACCAGTATTCCTTTGAAGGAATGGAAGGATGTAGTAACACGAGTCATTACAATCCAAAACCTTAAAAAAAACCTTACAAAGCTTACAATGACTTCAGTCATTACTAGAAAGGGTAACACTGTTGAATAATGTTCCGTCATTAATGAATAATTACAGAAGAACAAATGAGTAACGCATTATTAATACTTTAGTAACTACTATTAACTAACAAGTAACTCTGATTAACAAATTAGTAAGTAATAGTGCTTAGTTGAATGTGGTAGTTCACTATTAGCTAATCAGTAATGGATTGGAGTGGAATGGAGCAGTGGATAGTGACTACTCAAGTGTTACTACATCCTTGTAAAGAAATTACTAATTATTTAGATCAGTATTCTAAAGCGAAGGTCATGGTAACCCATTAGTAATGACTTCAAGTGTTACCAAATCCATCAGAAGGAATTACTATCCAAAACCTTACAAAAACCTCGAAAGCTTACAACGATTTCAGTCATTACTAGAGAGTTATCATGATATTAGAATACTAATTCAAATAATTAGTAGTTCCTTCTGAAGGATTTGGTAACACCTAAGTCATTACTAGTGGGATACCATGATCTTCACTTTAGAATACTGATCCAAATAATTAGTAATACCTTTACTACTTGGTGATGACCACTAAATGGTGATGACCACTTGAGTCATCACCATTTAAAAACCTCAAAAGTTTACATTAACCTCAGTCAATATAAGGGAGTTAACATGATTTTCACTTTAGAATACTGTTCCAAATAATTAGCAATTCCTCCTGAAGGATTTGGTAATAAATGAGTCATTACTAGTAGTGAGTTACCATAATCTTCACTTTAGAATTAATTATACATTATGAATTATTCACATTAATTATGAACCTGTATATAGTAGTTCTTTGTAGTCCTTTGAGGTATGAAAAAAAATATTGATTAGCTAATAGTGAACTATCACATTCAAGTGAGCACTATTACTTACTAATTTGTTAATCGGAGTCTCTTGTTAGTTAATAGTAGTTACTGGAGTGTTAATAATGCATTACTCATTTGTTCCTTCCTGTGTAGTTATTCATTAATGACAGAACAGTATTCTAAAGTGTTATGGCCCATTCACACCAAGAACAATAACTACAAAGATAACAATACAGATATAGTTCTAAAAATCGTTCTCAGCATTTAAAGTGACAAACAAGCACACGCTTAGAATAAACAGAACGATATTGTCTGCTGGTATGGGGACGCTAATATAGTTATCCTTATAGTTATCTGTATAGTCATCGTTCTGGGTGTGAACCGGCACTTACCCTAGAAAGTTGTCAAGCTTTTCATATTAGAATACTGTTCCAAATAATTAGTCATTGCTTTTGAAGGATTTGGTAATACTTGAGTACTAGTAGGTCTAATTATAGTAGTTCTTAGTGGTATGAAAATAATAGTAGTTATTGATTATCTAATAGTGAACTACCCTATTCAACTGAGTGCTATTACTTACTAATTCATTAATCAGAGTTTCTTGTTAGTTAATATAATAGTTGCTAGAATGATAATACTCATGTGTTCCTGTGTTATTCATTAATGATGGAACAGTATTCTAAAGTTTTACCTATATTATATATTTAATGTGTAGCAATTCTACAATAAAGTACAGTCTCTTGCAATCATTCCTTATAATACCAACAAAAATGGTCAGGGGAGTTTTTGAATCAATAATTAATATTTGGTTCTCCATATAAAATACTGAACTTTTGAACATCACAGTATATGTCACTGGGCTACATTAGTACATGCACACAGACAAAAACCAATACACCAATTGGGGGGGGGGACCACATGCTTCATATTTACACAACAAGCCATCTATAATCTATAGAAGAAGCAAATTGCTTAAATATTGTTTAAAAATATATAAAACTCTTCCAGTATGTCAGTTAACATGGGCCACTGTATCGATCACATAAGTGACTATGATGCAAGCCAGTGGCATGACAATGTAGCTGTTTGCTCTGGGCAATTCTAAAATAAAACTGGCAGAGTGGTAGTGCAAGAGTAATCTCTAATCCTTCAATTCATAAGGAAAACAGAAATCGAGGTGAAGAGTCTTGTCAAAGACAAGGATGCTGCATGGAATGTTAAAAGGGTGGAAACTGGTGACAGCAATGGGAGATGGAGAATATTATAATGTCACATATTCTGTTTTCTGTCTGTCAAGTCTTAAAAATCCATTCAGTCTGTATTTGTTTGTGGATCTCTCTGTGTGTGTGTTTTCTTTCTTCAGTTTTTTACCTTCCTGGGAAATATGCTAAGTGCTGCATTGTGATTAGAATATGAATTACTATGAAGGCTTTTTATCAGGTTTGATTTGCAGGATGATTTTAGGATAATTCTTGGTCTCTTTCTCACTGCAGTACTGACAATTCATTACTGCCTTTTTAATTCACTATAAATTTAAAAAAAAAAAAAAGTCGGGGTAATTGTAATAGTTATATGTAAAATATATACAGCAACTGCCACAGTAACTATTATTGAATTATCGTATGGGTCTCCAGCATCCCTTCAATAACAACAAACAACTAAAGAATATTCACAATAAGGAGTGGAGGATAAAGGAAACCAGTGTTGATCGGGGCAGACTTCATTTCAATACAAAAATATAGCATGGTTATAGATGGTTAGCCTTGAGTCAGGCTTTATTAGACAGAAGAATAATCATTGTTGGTTTATGGGAGCTTTCCTACATAATTAGTTTATTAATATAATCAGCCCGCAGCCTTTCAGCCAGTTTAGATTAGGATTGTTGGAGGAGAAAAAATAAGAAAGGAAGGAAAGCTTAATTATTTTCATTAATACTCCTCACATATTGTGAATGAGAAAGCAAACCAAATTAAATGAACAGGCCAAACATCAGCAGACCAAAATGCATAGAGTCTATGAGGAGGCTCCAAGGTATTTTATAAGGAAGAATACGGTGGCCGAGAGAGCTCAACACGCTGAACTGAACTGAAGAAAACACATGCAAATAGAAAAAACACCAGCAAATAAAGAAAACATCTTCATCAGTTTGACAACACATGCGCTGCAAAAGTCCACAACACATGCAAATACAAAAACGCGCTGCAAATACTCACAACACAAGCAAATACAGAAACGCGCTGCAAAAGTCCACAACACATGCAAATACAGAAACGTGCTGCAAATACTCACAACACATGCAAATACAGAAACGCGCTGCAAATACTCACAACACATGCAAATACAGAAACGCGCTGCAAATACTCACAACACATGCAAATACAAAAACGCGCTGCAAATACTCACAACACATGCAAATACAGAAATGCGTTGCAAAAGTCCACAACACATGCAAATACAGAAACGTGCTGCAAATACTCATAACACATGCAAATACAGAAACGCGCTGCAAATACTCACAACACATGCAAATACAGAAACGCGCTGCAAAAGTCCACAACACATGCAAATACAGAAAAGCGCTGCAAATACTCACAACACATGCAAATACAGAAACGCGCTGCAAATACTCACAACACATGCAAATACAAAAACACGCTGCAAATACTCACAACACATGCAAATACAGAAACGCGCTGCAAATACTCACAACACATGCAAATACAGAAACGCGCTGCAAAAGTCCACAACACATGCAAATACAGAAAAGCGCTGCAAATACTCACAACACATGCAAATACAGAAACGCCTTGCAAATACTCACAACACATGCAAATACAGAAACGCACTGCAAATAATCACAACACATGCAAATACAGAAACGCGCTGCAAATACTCACAACACATGCAAATACAGAAACGCGCTGCAAATACTCACAACACATGCAAATACAGAAACGCGTTGCAAATACTCACAACACATGCAAATACAGAAACGCGCTGCAAATACTCACAACACATGCAAATACAGAAACGCGCTGCAAATACTCACAACACATGCAAATACAGAAACGAGCTGCAAAAGTCCACAACACATGCAAATACAAAAACACGCTGCAAATACTCACAACACATGCAAATACAAAAACGCGCTGCAAATACGCACAACACATGCAAATACAGAAACGCGCTGCAAAAGTCCACAACACATGCAAATACAGAAACGTGCTGCAAATACTCACAACACATGCAAATACAGAAACTTGCTGCAAATACTCACAACACATGCAAATACAAAAACGCGCTGCAAATACTCACAACACATGCAAATACAGAAACGCGCTGCAAAAGTCCACAACACATGCAAATACAGAAAAGCGCTGCAAATACTCACAACACATGCAAATACAGAAACGCGCTGCAAAAGTCCACAACACATGCAAATACAGAAACGTGCTGCAAATACTCACAACACATGCAAATACAGAAACGCGCTGCAAATACTCACAACACATGCAAATACAAAAACGCGCTGCAAATACTCACAACACATGCAAATACAGAAACGCGCTGCAAAAGTCCACAACACATGCAAATACAGAAAAGCGCTGCAAATACTCACAACACATGCAAATACAGAAACGCGCTGCAAATACTCACAACACATGCAAATACAAAAACACGCTGCAAATACTCACAACACATGCAAATACAGAAACGCGCTGCAAATACTCACAACACATGCAAATACAGAAACGCGCTGCAAAAGTCCACAACACATGCAAATACAGAAAAGCGCTGCAAATACTCACAACACATGCAAATACAGAAACGCGCTGCAAATAATCACAACACATGCAAATATAGAAACGCGCTGCAAATACTCACAACACATGCAAATACAGAAACGCGCTGCAAATACTCACAACACATGCAAATACAGAAACGCGCTGCAAATACTCACAACACATGCAAATAGAGAAACGAGCTGCAGAAGTCCACAACACATGCAAATACAAAAACACGCTGCAAATACTCACAACACATGCAAATACAGAAACGCGCTTCAAATACTCACAACACATGCAAATACAGAAACGCGCTGCAAATACTCACAACACATGCAAATACAAAAACGCGCTGCAAATACTCACAACACATGCAAATACAAAAACGCGCTGCAAATACTCACAACACATGCAAATACAGAAACGTGCTGCAAATACTCACAACACATGCAAATACAGAAAAGCGCTGCAAATACTCACAACACATGCAAATGCAGAAACGCGCTGCAAATACTCACAACACATGCAAATACAAAAACACGCTGCAAATACTCACAACACATGCAAATACAGAAACGCGCTGCAAATACTCACAACACATGCAAATACAGAAACGCGCTGCAAAAGTCCACAACACATGCAAATACAGAAAAGCGCTGCAAATACTCACAACACATGCAAATACAGAAACGCCTTGCAAATACTCACAACACATGCAAATACAGAAACGCGCTGCAAATAATCACAACACATGCAAATACAGAAACGCGCTGCAAATACTCACAACACATGCAAATACAGAAACGCGCTGCAAATACTCACAACACATGCAAATACAGAAACGCGTTGCAAATACTCACAAAACATGCAAATACAGAAACGCGCTGCAAATACTCACAACACATGCAAATACAGAAACGCGCTGCAAATACTCACAACACATGCAAATAGAGAAACGAGCTGCAAAAGTCCACAACACATGCAAATACAAAAACACGCTGCAAATACTCACAACACATGCAAATACAAAAACGCGCTGCAAATACGCACAACACATGCAAATACAGAAACGCGCTGCAAAAGTCCAAAACACATGCAAATACAGAAACGTGCTGCAAATACTCACAACACATGCAAATACAGAAACGCGCTGCAAATACTCACAACACATGCAAATACAAAAACGCGCTGCAAATACTCACAACACATGCAAATACAGAAACGCGCTGCAAAAGTCCACAACACATGCAAATACAGAAAAGCGCTGCAAATACTCACAACACATGCAAATACAGAAACGCGCTGCAAATACTCACAACACATGCAAATACAAAAACACGCTGCAAATACTCACAACACATGCAAATACAGAAACGCGCTGCAAATACTCACAACACATGCAAATACAGAAAAGCGCTGCAAAAGTCCACAACACATGCAAATACAGAAAAGCGCTGCAAATACTCACAACACATGCAAATACAGAAACGCGCTGCAAATAATCACAACACATGCAAATATAGAAACGCGCTGCAAATACTCACAACACATGCAAATACAGAAACGCGCTGCAAATACTCACAACACATGCAAATACAGAAACGCGCTGCAAATACTCACAACACATGCAAATAGAGAAACGAGCTGCAGAAGTCCACAACACATGCAAATACAAAAACACGCTGCAAATACTCACAACACATGCAAATACAGAAACGCGCTTCAAATACTCACAACACATGCAAATACAGAAACGCGCTGCAAATACTCACAACACATGCAAATACAAAAACGCGCTGCAAATACTCACAACACATGCAAATACAAAAACGCGCTGCAAATACTCACAACACATGCAAATACAGAAACGTGCTGCAAATACTCACAACACATGCAAATACAGAAAAGCGCTGCAAATACTCACAACACATGCAAATGCAGAAACGCGCTGCAAATACTCACAACACATGCAAATACAAAAACACGCTGCAAATACTCACAACACATGCAAATACAGAAACGCGCTGCAAATACTCACAACACATGCAAATACAGAAACGCGCTGCAAAAGTCCACAACACATGCAAATACAGAAAAGCGCTGCAAATACTCACAACACATGCAAATACAGAAACGCCTTGCAAATACTCACAACACATGCAAATACAGAAACGCGCTGCAAATAATCACAACACATGCAAATACAGAAACGCGCTGCAAATACTCACAACACATGCAAATACAGAAACGCGCTGCAAATACTCACAACACATGCAAATACAGAAACGCGTTGCAAATACTCACAAAACATGCAAATACAGAAACGCGCTGCAAATACTCACAACACATGCAAATACAGAAACGCGCTGCAAATACTCACAACACATGCAAATAGAGAAACGAGCTGCAAAAGTCCACAACACATGCAAATACAAAAACACGCTGCAAATACTCACAACACATGCAAATACAAAAACGCGCTGCAAATACGCACAACACATGCAAATACAGAAACGCGCTGCAAAAGTCCAAAACACATGCAAATACAGAAACGTGCTGCAAATACTCACAACACATGCAAATACAGAAACGCGCTGCAAATACTCACAACACATGCAAATACAAAAACGCGCTGCAAATACTCACAACACATGCAAATACAGAAACGCGCTGCAAAAGTCCACAACACATGCAAATACAGAAAAGCGCTGCAAATACTCACAACACATGCAAATACAGAAACGCGCTGCAAAAGTCCACAACACATGCAAATACAGAAACGTGCTGCAAATACTCACAACACATGCAAATACAGAAACGCGCTGCAAATACTCACAACACATGCAAATACAAAAACGCGCTGCAAATACTCACAACACATGCAAATACAGAAACGCGCTGCAAAAGTCCACAACACATGCAAATACAGAAACGCGCTGCAAAAGTCCACAACACATGCAAATACAGAAAAGCGCTGCAAATACTCACAACACATGTAAATACAGAAACGCGTTGCAAATACTCACAACACATGCAAATACAGAAACGCGCTGCAAATAATCACAACACATGCAAATACAGAAACGCGCTGCAAATACTCACAACACATGCAAATACAGAAACGCGCTGCAAATACTCACAACACATGCAAATACAGAAACGCGCTGCAAATACTCACAACACATGCAAATAGAGAAACGAGCTGCAGAAGTCCACAACACATGCAAATACAAAAACACGCTGCAAATACTCACAACACATGCAAATACAGAAACGTGCTGCAAATACTCACAACACATGCAAATACAGAAACGCGCTTCAAATACTCACAACACATGCAAATACAGAAACGCGCTGCAAATACTCACAACACATGCAAATACAGAAACGCGCTGCAAATACTCACAACACATGCAAATACAAAAACGCGCTGCAAATACTCACAACACATGCAAATACAGAAACGCGCTGCAAAAGTCCACAACACATGCAAATACAGAAAAGCGCTGCAAATACTCACAACACATGCAAATACAGAAACGCGCTGCAAAAGTCCACAACACATGCAAATACAGAAACGTGCTGCAAATACTCACAACACATGCAAATACAGAAACGCGCTGCAAATACTCACAACACATGCAAATACAAAAACGCGCTGCAAATACTCACAACACATGCAAATACAGAAACGCGCTGCAAAAGTCCACAACACATGCAAATACAGAAAAGCGCTGCAAATACTCACAACACATGCAAATACAGAAACGCGCTGCAAATACTCACAACACATGCAAATACAAAAACACGCTGCAAATACTCACAACACATGCAAATACAGAAACGCGCTGCAAATACTCACAACACATGCAAATACAGAAACGCGCTGCAAAAGTCCACAACACATGCAAATACAGAAAAGCGCTGCAAATACTCACAACACATGCAAATACAGAAACGCGCTGCAAATAATCACAACACATGCAAATATAGAAACGCGCTGCAAATACTCACAACACATGCAAATACAGAAACGCGCTGCAAATACTCACAACACATGCAAATACAGAAACGCGCTGCAAATACTCACAACACATGCAAATAGAGAAACGAGCTGCAGAAGTCCACAACACATGCAAATACAAAAACACGCTGCAAATACTCACAACACATGCAAATACAGAAACGTGCTGCAAATACTCACAACACATGCAAATACAGAAACGCGCTTCAAATACTCACAACACATGCAAATACAGAAACGCGCTGCAAATACTCACAACACATGCAAATACAAAAACGCGCTGCAAATACTCACAACACATGCAAATACAAAAACGCGCTGCAAATACTCACAACACATGCAAATACAGAAACGTGCTGCAAATACTCACAACACATGCAAATGCAGAAACGCGCTGCAAATACTCACAACACATGCAAATACAGAAACGCGCTGCAAAAGTCCACAACACATGCAAATACAGAAAAGCGCTGCAAATACTCACAACACATGCAAATACAGAAACGCCTTGCAAATACTCACAACACATGCAAATACAAAAACACGCTGCAAATACTCACAACACATGCAAATACAGAAACGTGCTGCAAATACTCACAACACATGCAAATACAGAAACGCGCTTCAAATACTCACAACACATGCAAATACAGAAACGCGCTGCAAATACTCACAACACATGCAAATACAGAAACGCGCTGCAAATACTCACAACACATGCAAATACAAAAACGCGCTGCAAATACTCACAACACATGCAAATACAGAAACGCGCTGCAAAAGTCCACAACACATGCAAATACAGAAAAGCGCTGCAAATACTCACAACACATGCAAATACAAAAACGCGCTGCAAATACTCACAACACATGCAAATACAGAAACGCGCTGCAAAAGTCCACAACACATGCAAATACAGAAAAGCGCTGCAAATACTCACAACACATGCAAATACAGAAACGCGCTGCAAATACTCACAACACATGCAAATACAAAAACACGCTGCAAATACTCACAACACATGCAAATACAGAAACGCGCTGCAAATACTCACAACACATGCAAATACAGAAACGCGCTGCAAAAGTCCACAACACATGCAAATACAGAAAAGCGCTGCAAATACTCACAACACATGCAAATACAGAAACGCGCTGCAAATAATCACAACACATGCAAATATAGAAACGCGCTGCAAATACTCACAACACATGCAAATACAGAAACGCGCTGCAAATACTCACAACACATGCAAATACAGAAACGCGCTGCAAATACTCACAACACATGCAAATAGAGAAACGAGCTGCAGAAGTCCACAACACATGCAAATACAAAAACACGCTGCAAATACTCACAACACATGCAAATACAGAAACGTGCTGCAAATACTCACAACACATGCAAATACAGAAACGCGCTTCAAATACTCACAACACATGCAAATACAGAAACGCGCTGCAAATACTCACAACACATGCAAATACAAAAACGCGCTGCAAATACTCACAACACATGCAAATACAAAAACGCGCTGCAAATACTCACAACACATGCAAATACAGAAACGTGCTGCAAATACTCACAACACATGCAAATACAGAAAAGCGCTGCAAATACTCACAACACATGCAAATGCAGAAACGCGCTGCAAATACTCACAACACATGCAAATACAGAAACGCGCTGCAAAAGTCCACAACACATGCAAATACAGAAAAGCGCTGCAAATACTCACAACACATGCAAATACAAAAACGCGCTGCAAATACTCACAACACATGCAAATACAAAAACGCGCTGCAAATACTCACAACACATGCAAATACAGAAACGTGCTGCAAATACTCACAACACATGCAAATACAGAAAAGCGCTGCAAATACTCACAACACATGCAAATGCAGAAACGCGCTGCAAATACTCACAACACATGCAAATACAAAAACACGCTGCAAATACTCACAACACATGCAAATACAGAAACGCGCTGCAAATACTCACAACACATGCAAATACAGAAACGCGCTGCAAAAGTCCACAACACATGCAAATACAGAAAAGCGCTGCAAATACTCACAACACATGCAAATACAGAAACGCCTTGCAAATACTCACAACACATGCAAATACAGAAACGCGCTGCAAATACTCACAACACATGCAAATACAGAAACGCGCTGCAAATACTCACAACACATGCAAATAGAGAAACGAGCTGCAAAAGTCCACAACACATGCAAATACAAAAACACGCTGCAAATACTCACAACACATGCAAATACAAAAACGCGCTGCAAATACGCACAACACATGCAAATACAGAAACGCGCTGCAAAAGACCACAACACATGCAAATACAGAAACGTGCTGCAAATACTCACAACACATGCAAATACAGAAACGCGCTGCAAATACTCACAACACATGCAAATACAAAAACGCGCTGCAAATACTCACAACACATGCAAATACAGAAACGCGCTGCAAAAGTCCACAACACATGCAAATACAGAAAAGCGCTGCAAATACTCACAACACATGCAAATACAGAAACGCGCTGCAAAAGTCCACAACACATGCAAATACAGAAACGTGCTGCAAATACTCACAACACATGCAAATACAGAAACGCGCTGCAAATACTCACAACACATGCAAATACAAAAAAGCGCTGCAAATACTCACAACACATGCAAATACAGAAACGCGCTGCAAAAGTCCACAACACATGCAAATACAGAAAAGCGCTGCAAATACTCACAACACATGCAAATACAGAAACGCGCTGCAAATACTCACAACACATGCAAATACAGAAACGCGCTGCAAAAGTCCACAACACATGCAAATACAGAAAAGCGCTGCAAATACTCACAACACATGTAAATACAGAAACGCGTTGCAAATACTCACAACACATGCAAATACAGAAACGCGCTGCAAATAATCACAACACATGCAAATACAGAAACGAGCTGCAAATACTCACAACACATGCAAATACAGAAACGCGCTGCAAATACTCACAACACATGCAAATACAGAAACGCGCTGCAAATACTCACAACACATGCAAATACAGAAACGCGCTGCAAATACTCACAACACATGCAAATACAAAAACACGCTGCAAATACTCACAACACATGCAAATACAGAAACGCGCTGCAAATACTCACAACACATGCAAATACAGAAACGCGCTGCAAATACTCACAACACATGCAAATACAAAAACGCGCTGCAAATACTCACAACACATGCAAATAGAGAAACGAGCTGCAAAAGTCCACAACACATGCAAATACAAAAACACGCTGCAAATACTCACAACACATGCAAATACAAAAACGCGCTGCAAATACGCACAACACATGCAAATACAGAAACGCGCTGCAAAAGTCCACAACACATGCAAATACAGAAACGTGCTGCAAATACTCACAACACATGCAAATACAGAAACGCGCTGCAAATACTCACAACACATGCAAATACAAAAACGCGCTGCAAATACTCACAACACATGCAAATACAGAAACGCGTTGCAAAAGTCCACAACACATGCAAATACAGAAAAGCGCTGCAAATACTCACAACACATGCAAATACAGAAACGCGCTGCAAAAGTCCACAACACATGCAAATACAGAAACGTGCTGCAAATACTCACAACACATGCAAATACAGAAACGCGCTGCAAATACTCACAACACATGCAAATACAAAAACGCGCTGCAAATACTCACAACACATGCAAATACAGAAACGCGCTGCAAATACTCACAACACATGCAAATACAAAAACACGCTGCAAATACTCACAACACATGCAAATACAGAAACGCGCTGCAAATACTCACAACACATGCAAATACAGAAACGCGCTGCAAAAGTCCACAACACATGCAAATACAGAAAAGCGCTGCAAATACTCACAACACATGCAAATACAGAAACGCGCTGCAAATAATCACAACACATGCAAATATAGAAACGCGCTGCAAATACTCACAACACATGCAAATACAGAAACGCGCTGCAAATACTCACAACACATGCAAATACAGAAACGCGCTGCAAATACTCACAACACATGCAAATAGAGAAACGAGCTGCAGAAGTCCACAACACATGCAAATACAAAAACACGCTGCAAATACTCACAACACATGCAAATACAGAAACGTGCTGCAAATACTCACAACACATGCAAATACAGAAACGCGCTTCAAATACTCACAACACATGCAAATACAGAAACGCGCTGCAAATACTCACAACACATGCAAATACAAAAACGCGCTGCAAATACTCACAACACATGCAAATACAGAAACGTGCTGCAAATACTCACAACACATGCAAATACAGAAAAGCGCTGCAAATACTCACAACACATGCAAATGCAGAAACGCGCTGCAAATACTCACAACACATGCAAATACAGAAACGCGCTGCAAAAGTCCACAACACATGCAAATACAGAAAAGCGCTGCAAATACTCACAACACATGCAAATACAGAAACGCCTTGCAAATACTCACAACACATGCAAATACAGAAACGCGCTGCAAATAATCACAACACATGCAAATACAGAAACGCGCTGCAAATACTCACAACACATGCAAATACAGAAACGCGCTGCAAATACTCACAACACATGAAAATACAGAAACGCGTTGCAAATACTCACAAAACATGCAAATACAGAAACGCGCTGCAAATACTCACAACACATGCAAATACAGAAACGCGCTGCAAATACTCACAACACATGCAAATAGAGAAACGAGCTGCAAAAGTCCACAACACATGCAAATACAAAAACACGCTGCAAATACTCACAACACATGCAAATACAAAAACGCGCTGCAAATACGCACAACACATGCAAATACAGAAACGCGCTGCAAAAGTCCACAACACATGCAAATACAGAAACGTGCTGCAAATACTCACAACACATGCAAATACAGAAACGCGCTGCAAATACTCACAACACATGCAAATACAAAAACGCGCTGCAAATACTCACAACACATGCAAATACAGAAACGCGCTGCAAAAGTCCACAACACATGCAAATACAGAAAAGCGCTGCAAATACTCACAACACATGCAAATACAGAAACGCGCTGCAAAAGTCCACAACACATGCAAATACAGAAACGTGCTGCAAATACTCACAACACATGCAAATACAGAAACGCGCTGCAAATACTCACAACACATGCAAATACAAAAACGCACTGCAAATACTCACAACACATGCAAATACAGAAACGCGCTGCAAAAGTCCACAACACATGCAAATACAGAAAAGCGCTGCAAATACTCACAACACATGCAAATACAGAAACGCGCTGCAAATACTCACAACACATGCAAATACAGAAACGCGCTGCAAAAGTCCACAACACATGCAAATACAGAAAAGCGCTGCAAATACTCACAACACATGTAAATACAGAAACGCGTTGCAAATACTCACAACACATGCAAATACAGAAACGCGCTGCAAATAATCACAACACATGCAAATACAGAAACGCGCTGCAAATACTCACAACACATGCAAATACAGAAACGCGCTGCAAATACTCACAACACATGCAAATACAGAAACGCGCTGCAAATACTCACAACACATGCAAATAGAGAAACGAGCTGCAGAAGTCCACAACACATGCAAATACCAAAACACGCTGCAAATACTCACAACACATGCAAATACAGAAACGTGCTGCAAATACTCACAACACATGCAAATACAGAAACGCGCTTCAAATACTCACAACACATGCAAATACAGAAACGCGCTGCAAATACTCACAACACATGCAAATACAAAAACGCGCTGCAAATACTCACAACACATGCAAATACAGAAACGTGCTGCAAATACTCACAACACATGCAAATACAGAAAAGCGCTGCAAATGCTCACAACACATGCAAATACAGAAACGCGCTGCAAATACTCACAACACATGCAAATACAAAAACACGCTGCAAATACTCACAACACATGCAAATACAGAAACGCGCTGCAAATACTCACAACACATGCAAATACAGAAACGCGCTGCAAATACTCACAACACATGCAAATACAAAAACGCGCTGCAAATACTCACAACACATGCAAATAGAGAAACGAGCTGCAAAAGTCCACAACACATGCAAATACAAAAACACGCTGCAAATACGCACAACACATGCAAATACAGAAACGCGCTGCAAAAGTCCACAACACATGCAAATACAGAAACGTGCTGCAAATACTCACAACACTTGCAAATACAGAAACTTGCTGCAAATACTCACAACACATGCAAATACAAAAACGCGCTGCAAATACTCACAACACATGCAAATACAGAAACGCGCTGCAAAAGTCCACAACACATGCAAATACAGAAAAGCGCTGCAAATACTCACAACACATGCAAATACAAAAACGCGCTGCAAATACTCACAACACATGCAAATACAAAAACGCGCTGCAAATACTCACAACACATGCAAATACAGAAACGTGCTGCAAATACTCACAACACATGCAAATACAGAAAAGCGCTGCAAATACTCACAACACATGCAAATGCAGAAACGCGCTGCAAATACTCACAACACATGCAAATACAAAAACACGCTGCAAATACTCACAACACATGCAAATACAGAAACGCGCTGCAAATACTCACAACACATGCAAATACAGAAACGCGCTGCAAAAGTCCACAACACATGCAAATACAGAAAAGCGCTGCAAATACTCACAACACATGCAAATACAGAAACGCCTTGCAAATACTCACAACACATGCAAATACAGAAACGCGCTGCAAATACTCACAACACATGCAAATACAGAAACGCGTTGCAAATACTCACAACACATGCAAATACAGAAACGCGCTGCAAATACTCACAACACATGCAAATACAGAAACGCGCTGCAAATACTCACAACACATGCAAATAGAGAAACGAGCTGCAAAAGTCCACAACACATGCAAATACAAAAACACGCTGCAAATACTCACAACACATGCAAATACAAAAACGCGCTGCAAATACGCACAACACATGGAAATACAGAAACGCGCTGCAAAAGTCCACAACACATGCAAATACAGAAACGTGCTGCAAATACTCACAACACATGCAAATACAGAAACGCGCTGCAAATACTCACAACACATGCAAATACAAAAACGCGCTGCAAATACTCACAACACATGCAAATACAGAAACGCGCTGCAAAAGTCCACAACACATGCAAATACAGAAAAGCGCTGCAAATACTCACAACACATGCAAATACAGAAACGCGCTGCAAAAGTCCACAACACATGCAAATACAGAAACGTGCTGCAAATACTCACAACACATGCAAATACAGAAACGCGCTGCAAATACTCACAACACATGCAAATACAAAAACGCGCTGCAAATACTCACAACACATGCAAATACAGAAACGCGCTGCAAAAGTCCACAACACATGCAAATACAGAAAAGCGCTGCAAATACTCACAACACATGCAAATACAGAAACGCGCTGCAAATACTCACAACACATGCAAATACAGAAACGCGCTGCAAAAGTCCACAACACATGCAAATACAGAAAAGCGCTGCAAATACTCACAACACATGTAAATACAGAAACGCGTTGCAAATACTCACAACACATGCAAATACAGAAACGCGCTGCAAATAATCACAACACATGCAAATACAGAAACGAGCTGCTAATACTCACAACACATGCAAATACAGAAACGCGCTGCAAATACTCACAACACATGCAAATACAGAAACGCGCTGCAAATACTCACAACACATGC
The DNA here is from genome assembly GCA_039654105.1 of Coreius guichenoti. Taxonomy (NCBI): domain Eukaryota; kingdom Metazoa; phylum Chordata; class Actinopteri; order Cypriniformes; family Gobionidae; genus Coreius; species Coreius guichenoti. Next base: position 12,302 of record JBAPCB010000121.1, on the reverse strand, counting down.
AAATAGAGAAACGAGCTGCAGAAGTCCACAACACATGCAAATACAAAAACACGCTGCAAATACTCACAACACATGCAAATACAGAAACGTGCTGCAAATACTCACAACACATGCAAATACAGAAACGCGCTTCAAATACTCACAACACATGCAAATACAGAAACGCGCTGCAAATACTCACAACACATGCAAATACAAAAACGCGCTGCAAATACTCACAACACATGCAAATACAGAAACGTGCTGCAAATACTCACAACACATGCAAATACAGAAAAGCGCTGCAAATGCTCACAACACATGCAAATACAGAAACGCGCTGCAAATACTCACAACACATGCAAATACAAAAACACGCTGCAAATACTCACAACACATGCAAATACAGAAACGCGCTGCAAATACTCACAACACATGCAAATACAGAAACGCGCTGCAAATACTCACAACACATGCAAATACAAAAACGCGCTGCAAATACTCACAACACATGCAAATAGAGAAACGAGCTGCAAAAGTCCACAACACATGCAAATACAAAAACACGCTGCAAATACTCACAACACATGCAAATACAAAAACGCGCTGCAAATACGCACAACACATGCAAATACAGAAACGCGCTGCAAAAGTCCACAACACATGCAAATACAGAAACGTGCTGCAAATACTCACAACACATGCAAATACAGAAACGCGCTGCAAATACTCACAACACATGCAAATACAAAAACGCGCTGCAAATACTCACAACACATGCAAATACAGAAACGCGTTGCAAAAGTCCACAACACATGCAAATACAGAAAAGCGCTGCAAATACTCACAACACATGCAAATACAGAAACGCGCTGCAAAAGTCCACAACACATGCAAATACAGAAACGTGCTGCAAATACTCACAACACATGCAAATACAGAAACGCGCTGCAAATACTCACAACACATGCAAATACAGAAACGCGCTGCAAAAGTCCACAACACATGCAAATACAGAAAAGCGCTGCAAATACTCACAACACATGCAAATACAGAAACGCGCTGCAAATACTCACAACACATGCAAATACAGAAACGCGCTGCAAAAGTCCACAACACATGCAAATACAGAAAAGCGCTGCAAATACTCACAACACATGTAAATACAGAAACGCGTTGCAAATACTCACAACACATGCAAATACAGAAACGCGCTGCAAATAATCACAACACATGCAAATACAGAAACGCGCTGCAAATACTCACAACACATGCAAATACAGAAACGCGCTGCAAATACTCACAACACATGCAAATACAGAAACGCGCTGCAAATACTCACAACACATGCAAATACAAAAACACGCTGCAAATACTCACAACACATGCAAATACAGAAACGCGCTGCAAATACTCACAACACATGCAAATACAGAAACGCGCTGCAAATACTCACAACACATGCAAATACAAAAACGCGCTGCAAATACTCACAACACATGCAAATACAAAAACGCGCTGCAAATACTCACAACACATGCAAATACAGAAACGTGCTGCAAATACTCACAACACATGCAAATACAGAAACGCGCTGCAAAAGTCCACAACACATGCAAATACAGAAAAGCGCTGCAAATATTCACAACACATGTAAATACAGAAACGCGTTGCAAATACTCACAACACATGCAAATACAGAAACGCGCTGCAAATAATCACAACACATGCAAATACAGAAACGCGCTGCAAATACTCACAACACATGCAAATACAGAAACGCGTTGCAAATACTCACAACACATGCAAATACAGAAACGCGCTGCAAATACTCACAACACATGCAAATACAGAAACGCGCTGCAAATACTCACAACACATGCAAATACAGAAACGAGCTGCAAAAGTCCACAACACATGCAAATACAAAAACACGCTGCAAATACTCACAACACATGCAAATACAGAAACGCGCTGCAAATACTCACAACACATGCAAATTCAGAAACGCGCTGCAAATACTCACAACACATGCAAATACAGAAACGCGCTGCAAATACTCACAACACATGCAAATACAGAAACACGTTGCAAATACTCACAACACATGCAAATACAGAAACGCGCTGCAAATACTCACAACACATGCAAATACAGAAACGCGCTGCAAATACTCACAACACATGCAAATTCAGAAATGCGCTGCAAATACTCACAACACATGCAAATACAGAAACGCGCTGCAAATACTCACAACACATGCAAATAGAGAAACGCGCTGCAAATACTCACAACACATGCAAATACAGAAATGCGCTGCAAATACTCACAACACATGCAAATACAGAAATGTGCTGCAAATACTCACAACACATGCAAATACAGAAACGCGCTGCAAATACTCACAACACATGCAAATACAAAAACGCGCTGCAAATACTCACAACACATGCAAATACAAAAACGCGCTGCAAATACTCACAACACATGCAAATACAGAAACGTGCTGCAAATACTCACAACACATGCAAATACAGAAACGCGCTGCAAATACTCACAACACATGCAAATACAGAAACGCGCTGCAAATACTAACAACACATGCAAATACAAAAATGCGCTGCAAAAGTCCACAACACATGCAAATACAAAAATGCGCTGCAAATACTCACAACACATGCAAATACAAAAACGCGCTGCAAATACTCACAACACATGCAAATACAGAAACGCGCTGCAAAAGTCCACAACACATGCAAATACAGAAACGTGCTGCAAATACTCACAACACATGCAAATACAGAAACGCGTTGCAAATACTCACAACACATGCAAATACAAAAACGCGCTGCAAATACTCACAACACATGCAAATACAGAAACGCGCTGCAAATACTCACAACACATGCAAATACAGAAACGCGTTGCAAATACTCACAACACATGCAAATACAGAAACGCGCTGCAAATACTCACAACACATGCAAATACAGAAACGCGCTGCAAATACTCACAACACATGCAAATTCAGAAACGTGCTGCAAATACTCACAACACATGCAAGTACAGAAACGCGCTGCAAATACTAACAACACATGCATATACAGAAACGCGCTGCAAATACTCACAACACATGCAAATACAGAAACGCGCTGCAAATACTCACAACACATGCAAATACAGAAACGCGCTGCAAATACTCACAACACATGCAAATACAAAAACGCGCTGCAAATACTCACAACACATGCAAATACAGAAACGTGCTGCAAATACTCACAACACATGCAAATACAGAAACGCGCTGCAAATACTCACAACACATGCAAATACAAAAACGCGCTGCAAATACTCACAACACATGCAAATACAGAAACGTGCTGCAAATACTCACAACACATGCAAATACAGAAACGCGCTGCAAATACTCACAACACATGCAAATACAGAAACGCGCTGCAAAAGTCCACAACACATGCAAATACAGAAAAGCGCTGCAAATACTCACAACACATGCAAATACAGAAACGCGCTGCAAATAATCACAACACATGCAAATATAGAAACGCGCTGCAAATACTCACAACACATGCAAATACAGAAACGCGCTGCAAATACTCACAACACATGCAAATACAGAAACGCGCTGCAAATACTCACAACACATGCAAATAGAGAAACGAGCTGCAGAAGTCCACAACACATGCAAATACAAAAACACGCTGCAAATACTCACAACACATGCAAATACAGAAACGCGCTTCAAATACTCACAACACATGCAAATACAGAAACGCGCTGCAAATACTCACAACACATGCAAATACAAAAACGCGCTGCAAATACTCACAACACATGCAAATACAAAAACGCGCTGCAAATACTCACAACACATGCAAATACAGAAACGTGCTGCAAATACTCACAACACATGCAAATACAGAAAAGCGCTGCAAATACTCACAACACATGCAAATGCAGAAACGCGCTGCAAATACTCACAACACATGCAAATACAAAAACACGCTGCAAATACTCACAACACATGCAAATACAGAAACGCGCTGCAAATACTCACAACACATGCAAATACAGAAACGCGCTGCAAAAGTCCACAACACATGCAAATACAGAAAAGCGCTGCAAATACTCACAACACATGCAAATACAGAAACGCCTTGCAAATACTCACAACACATGCAAATACAGAAACGCGCTGCAAATAATCACAACACATGCAAATACAGAAACGCGCTGCAAATACTCACAACACATGCAAATACAGAAACGCGCTGCAAATACTCACAACACATGCAAATACAGAAACGCGTTGCAAATACTCACAAAACATGCAAATACAGAAACGCGCTGCAAATACTCACAACACATGCAAATACAGAAACGCGCTGCAAATACTCACAACACATGCAAATAGAGAAACGAGCTGCAAAAGTCCACAACACATGCAAATACAAAAACACGCTGCAAATACTCACAACACATGCAAATACAAAAACGCGCTGCAAATACGCACAACACATGCAAATACAGAAACGCGCTGCAAAAGTCCAAAACACATGCAAATACAGAAACGTGCTGCAAATACTCACAACACATGCAAATACAGAAACGCGCTGCAAATACTCACAACACATGCAAATACAAAAACGCGCTGCAAATACTCACAACACATGCAAATACAGAAACGCGCTGCAAAAGTCCACAACACATGCAAATACAGAAAAGCGCTGCAAATACTCACAACACATGCAAATACAGAAACGCGCTGCAAAAGTCCACAACACATGCAAATACAGAAACGTGCTGCAAATACTCACAACACATGCAAATACAGAAACGCGCTGCAAATACTCACAACACATGCAAATACAAAAACGCGCTGCAAATACTCACAACACATGCAAATACAGAAACGCGCTGCAAAAGTCCACAACACATGCAAATACAGAAACGCGCTGCAAAAGTCCACAACACATGCAAATACAGAAAAGCGCTGCAAATACTCACAACACATGTAAATACAGAAACGCGTTGCAAATACTCACAACACATGCAAATACAGAAACGCGCTGCAAATAATCACAACACATGCAAATACAGAAACGCGCTGCAAATACTCACAACACATGCAAATACAGAAACGCGCTGCAAATACTCACAACACATGCAAATACAGAAACGCGCTGCAAATACTCACAACACATGCAAATAGAGAAACGAGCTGCAGAAGTCCACAACACATGCAAATACAAAAACACGCTGCAAATACTCACAACACATGCAAATACAGAAACGTGCTGCAAATACTCACAACACATGCAAATACAGAAACGCGCTTCAAATACTCACAACACATGCAAATACAGAAACGCGCTGCAAATACTCACAACACATGCAAATACAGAAACGCGCTGCAAATACTCACAACACATGCAAATACAAAAACGCGCTGCAAATACTCACAACACATGCAAATACAGAAACGCGCTGCAAAAGTCCACAACACATGCAAATACAGAAAAGCGCTGCAAATACTCACAACACATGCAAATACAGAAACGCGCTGCAAAAGTCCACAACACATGCAAATACAGAAACGTGCTGCAAATACTCACAACACATGCAAATACAGAAACGCGCTGCAAATACTCACAACACATGCAAATACAAAAACGCGCTGCAAATACTCACAACACATGCAAATACAGAAACGCGCTGCAAAAGTCCACAACACATGCAAATACAGAAAAGCGCTGCAAATACTCACAACACATGCAAATACAGAAACGCGCTGCAAATACTCACAACACATGCAAATACAAAAACACGCTGCAAATACTCACAACACATGCAAATACAGAAACGCGCTGCAAATACTCACAACACATGCAAATACAGAAACGCGCTGCAAAAGTCCACAACACATGCAAATACAGAAAAGCGCTGCAAATACTCACAACACATGCAAATACAGAAACGCGCTGCAAATAATCACAACACATGCAAATATAGAAACGCGCTGCAAATACTCACAACACATGCAAATACAGAAACGCGCTGCAAATACTCACAACACATGCAAATACAGAAACGCGCTGCAAATACTCACAACACATGCAAATAGAGAAACGAGCTGCAGAAGTCCACAACACATGCAAATACAAAAACACGCTGCAAATACTCACAACACATGCAAATACAGAAACGTGCTGCAAATACTCACAACACATGCAAATACAGAAACGCGCTTCAAATACTCACAACACATGCAAATACAGAAACGCGCTGCAAATACTCACAACACATGCAAATACAAAAACGCGCTGCAAATACTCACAACACATGCAAATACAAAAACGCGCTGCAAATACTCACAACACATGCAAATACAGAAACGTGCTGCAAATACTCACAACACATGCAAATGCAGAAACGCGCTGCAAATACTCACAACACATGCAAATACAGAAACGCGCTGCAAAAGTCCACAACACATGCAAATACAGAAAAGCGCTGCAAATACTCACAACACATGCAAATACAGAAACGCCTTGCAAATACTCACAACACATGCAAATACAAAAACACGCTGCAAATACTCACAACACATGCAAATACAGAAACGTGCTGCAAATACTCACAACACATGCAAATACAGAAACGCGCTTCAAATACTCACAACACATGCAAATACAGAAACGCGCTGCAAATACTCACAACACATGCAAATACAGAAACGCGCTGCAAATACTCACAACACATGCAAATACAAAAACGCGCTGCAAATACTCACAACACATGCAAATACAGAAACGCGCTGCAAAAGTCCACAACACATGCAAATACAGAAAAGCGCTGCAAATACTCACAACACATGCAAATACAAAAACGCGCTGCAAATACTCACAACACATGCAAATACAGAAACGCGCTGCAAAAGTCCACAACACATGCAAATACAGAAAAGCGCTGCAAATACTCACAACACATGCAAATACAGAAACGCGCTGCAAATACTCACAACACATGCAAATACAAAAACACGCTGCAAATACTCACAACACATGCAAATACAGAAACGCGCTGCAAATACTCACAACACATGCAAATACAGAAACGCGCTGCAAAAGTCCACAACACATGCAAATACAGAAAAGCGCTGCAAATACTCACAACACATGCAAATACAGAAACGCGCTGCAAATAATCACAACACATGCAAATATAGAAACGCGCTGCAAATACTCACAACACATGCAAATACAGAAACGCGCTGCAAATACTCACAACACATGCAAATACAGAAACGCGCTGCAAATACTCACAACACATGCAAATAGAGAAACGAGCTGCAGAAGTCCACAACACATGCAAATACAAAAACACGCTGCAAATACTCACAACACATGCAAATACAGAAACGTGCTGCAAATACTCACAACACATGCAAATACAGAAACGCGCTTCAAATACTCACAACACATGCAAATACAGAAACGCGCTGCAAATACTCACAACACATGCAAATACAAAAACGCGCTGCAAATACTCACAACACATGCAAATACAAAAACGCGCTGCAAATACTCACAACACATGCAAATACAGAAACGTGCTGCAAATACTCACAACACATGCAAATACAGAAAAGCGCTGCAAATACTCACAACACATGCAAATGCAGAAACGCGCTGCAAATACTCACAACACATGCAAATACAGAAACGCGCTGCAAAAGTCCACAACACATGCAAATACAGAAAAGCGCTGCAAATACTCACAACACATGCAAATACAAAAACGCGCTGCAAATACTCACAACACATGCAAATACAAAAACGCGCTGCAAATACTCACAACACATGCAAATACAGAAACGTGCTGCAAATACTCACAACACATGCAAATACAGAAAAGCGCTGCAAATACTCACAACACATGCAAATGCAGAAACGCGCTGCAAATACTCACAACACATGCAAATACAAAAACACGCTGCAAATACTCACAACACATGCAAATACAGAAACGCGCTGCAAATACTCACAACACATGCAAATACAGAAACGCGCTGCAAAAGTCCACAACACATGCAAATACAGAAAAGCGCTGCAAATACTCACAACACATGCAAATACAGAAACGCCTTGCAAATACTCACAACACATGCAAATACAGAAACGCGCTGCAAATACTCACAACACATGCAAATACAGAAACGCGCTGCAAATACTCACAACACATGCAAATAGAGAAACGAGCTGCAAAAGTCCACAACACATGCAAATACAAAAACACGCTGCAAATACTCACAACACATGCAAATACAAAAACGCGCTGCAAATACGCACAACACATGCAAATACAGAAACGCGCTGCAAAAGACCACAACACATGCAAATACAGAAACGTGCTGCAAATACTCACAACACATGCAAATACAGAAACGCGCTGCAAATACTCACAACACATGCAAATACAAAAACGCGCTGCAAATACTCACAACACATGCAAATACAGAAACGCGCTGCAAAAGTCCACAACACATGCAAATACAGAAAAGCGCTGCAAATACTCACAACACATGCAAATACAGAAACGCGCTGCAAAAGTCCACAACACATGCAAATACAGAAACGTGCTGCAAATACTCACAACACATGCAAATACAGAAACGCGCTGCAAATACTCACAACACATGCAAATACAAAAAAGCGCTGCAAATACTCACAACACATGCAAATACAGAAACGCGCTGCAAAAGTCCACAACACATGCAAATACAGAAAAGCGCTGCAAATACTCACAACACATGCAAATACAGAAACGCGCTGCAAATACTCACAACACATGCAAATACAGAAACGCGCTGCAAAAGTCCACAACACATGCAAATACAGAAAAGCGCTGCAAATACTCACAACACATGTAAATACAGAAACGCGTTGCAAATACTCACAACACATGCAAATACAGAAACGCGCTGCAAATAATCACAACACATGCAAATACAGAAACGAGCTGCAAATACTCACAACACATGCAAATACAGAAACGCGCTGCAAATACTCACAACACATGCAAATACAGAAACGCGCTGCAAATACTCACAACACATGCAAATACAGAAACGCGCTGCAAATACTCACAACACATGCAAATACAAAAACACGCTGCAAATACTCACAACACATGCAAATACAGAAACGCGCTGCAAATACTCACAACACATGCAAATACAGAAACGCGCTGCAAATACTCACAACACATGCAAATACAAAAACGCGCTGCAAATACTCACAACACATGCAAATAGAGAAACGAGCTGCAAAAGTCCACAACACATGCAAATACAAAAACACGCTGCAAATACTCACAACACATGCAAATACAAAAACGCGCTGCAAATACGCACAACACATGCAAATACAGAAACGCGCTGCAAAAGTCCACAACACATGCAAATACAGAAACGTGCTGCAAATACTCACAACACATGCAAATACAGAAACGCGCTGCAAATACTCACAACACATGCAAATACAAAAACGCGCTGCAAATACTCACAACACATGCAAATACAGAAACGCGTTGCAAAAGTCCACAACACATGCAAATACAGAAAAGCGCTGCAAATACTCACAACACATGCAAATACAGAAACGCGCTGCAAAAGTCCACAACACATGCAAATACAGAAACGTGCTGCAAATACTCACAACACATGCAAATACAGAAACGCGCTGCAAATACTCACAACACATGCAAATACAAAAACGCGCTGCAAATACTCACAACACATGCAAATACAGAAACGCGCTGCAAATACTCACAACACATGCAAATACAAAAACACGCTGCAAATACTCACAACACATGCAAATACAGAAACGCGCTGCAAATACTCACAACACATGCAAATACAGAAACGCGCTGCAAAAGTCCACAACACATGCAAATACAGAAAAGCGCTGCAAATACTCACAACACATGCAAATACAGAAACGCGCTGCAAATAATCACAACACATGCAAATATAGAAACGCGCTGCAAATACTCACAACACATGCAAATACAGAAACGCGCTGCAAATACTCACAACACATGCAAATACAGAAACGCGCTGCAAATACTCACAACACATGCAAATAGAGAAACGAGCTGCAGAAGTCCACAACACATGCAAATACAAAAACACGCTGCAAATACTCACAACACATGCAAATACAGAAACGTGCTGCAAATACTCACAACACATGCAAATACAGAAACGCGCTTCAAATACTCACAACACATGCAAATACAGAAACGCGCTGCAAATACTCACAACACATGCAAATACAAAAACGCGCTGCAAATACTCACAACACATGCAAATACAGAAACGTGCTGCAAATACTCACAACACATGCAAATACAGAAAAGCGCTGCAAATACTCACAACACATGCAAATGCAGAAACGCGCTGCAAATACTCACAACACATGCAAATACAGAAACGCGCTGCAAAAGTCCACAACACATGCAAATACAGAAAAGCGCTGCAAATACTCACAACACATGCAAATACAGAAACGCCTTGCAAATACTCACAACACATGCAAATACAGAAACGCGCTGCAAATAATCACAACACATGCAAATACAGAAACGCGCTGCAAATACTCACAACACATGCAAATACAGAAACGCGCTGCAAATACTCACAACACATGAAAATACAGAAACGCGTTGCAAATACTCACAAAACATGCAAATACAGAAACGCGCTGCAAATACTCACAACACATGCAAATACAGAAACGCGCTGCAAATACTCACAACACATGCAAATAGAGAAACGAGCTGCAAAAGTCCACAACACATGCAAATACAAAAACACGCTGCAAATACTCACAACACATGCAAATACAAAAACGCGCTGCAAATACGCACAACACATGCAAATACAGAAACGCGCTGCAAAAGTCCACAACACATGCAAATACAGAAACGTGCTGCAAATACTCACAACACATGCAAATACAGAAACGCGCTGCAAATACTCACAACACATGCAAATACAAAAACGCGCTGCAAATACTCACAACACATGCAAATACAGAAACGCGCTGCAAAAGTCCACAACACATGCAAATACAGAAAAGCGCTGCAAATACTCACAACACATGCAAATACAGAAACGCGCTGCAAAAGTCCACAACACATGCAAATACAGAAACGTGCTGCAAATACTCACAACACATGCAAATACAGAAACGCGCTGCAAATACTCACAACACATGCAAATACAAAAACGCACTGCAAATACTCACAACACATGCAAATACAGAAACGCGCTGCAAAAGTCCACAACACATGCAAATACAGAAAAGCGCTGCAAATACTCACAACACATGCAAATACAGAAACGCGCTGCAAATACTCACAACACATGCAAATACAGAAACGCGCTGCAAAAGTCCACAACACATGCAAATACAGAAAAGCGCTGCAAATACTCACAACACATGTAAATACAGAAACGCGTTGCAAATACTCACAACACATGCAAATACAGAAACGCGCTGCAAATAATCACAACACATGCAAATACAGAAACGCGCTGCAAATACTCACAACACATGCAAATACAGAAACGCGCTGCAAATACTCACAACACATGCAAATACAGAAACGCGCTGCAAATACTCACAACACATGCAAATAGAGAAACGAGCTGCAGAAGTCCACAACACATGCAAATACCAAAACACGCTGCAAATACTCACAACACATGCAAATACAGAAACGTGCTGCAAATACTCACAACACATGCAAATACAGAAACGCGCTTCAAATACTCACAACACATGCAAATACAGAAACGCGCTGCAAATACTCACAACACATGCAAATACAAAAACGCGCTGCAAATACTCACAACACATGCAAATACAGAAACGTGCTGCAAATACTCACAACACATGCAAATACAGAAAAGCGCTGCAAATGCTCACAACACATGCAAATACAGAAACGCGCTGCAAATACTCACAACACATGCAAATACAAAAACACGCTGCAAATACTCACAACACATGCAAATACAGAAACGCGCTGCAAATACTCACAACACATGCAAATACAGAAACGCGCTGCAAATACTCACAACACATGCAAATACAAAAACGCGCTGCAAATACTCACAACACATGCAAATAGAGAAACGAGCTGCAAAAGTCCACAACACATGCAAATACAAAAACACGCTGCAAATACGCACAACACATGCAAATACAGAAACGCGCTGCAAAAGTCCA
>JBAPCB010000120.1:297500-300000 GCA_039654105.1 Coreius guichenoti | reverse complement strand
AACACGCCCGATCTCGTCTGATCTCGGAAGCTAAGCAGGGTTGGGCTTGGTTAGTACTTGGATGGGAGACCGCCTGGGAATACCAGGTGCTGTAAGCATTTTTGTCCTAAAAAAAAAAAGAGTGTATGAATGTAATAAATAGCCTGAACTTGGCAGCAGCTTTTTTGTTTTACTTCAAAAGTATACTAACATTTTAAATAGCCCCCTCTTGGCAGCAGCTTTCGCTTATGGCCATACCACCCTGAACACGCCCGATCTCGTCTGATCTCGGAAGCTAAGCAGGGTTGGGCTTGGTTAGTACTTGGATGGGAGACCGCCTGGGAATACCAGGTGCTGTAAGCATTTTTGTCCTAAAAAAAAAAAAAAAAAAAAAAAAGAGTGTATGAATGTAATAAATAGCCTGAACTTGGCAGCAGCTTTTTTGTTTTACTTCAAAAGTATACTAACATTTTAAATAGCCCCCTCTTGGCAGCAGCTTTCGCTTATTGCCATACCACCCTGAACACGCCCGATCTCGTCTGATCTCGGAAGCTAAGCAGGGTTGGGCTTGGTTAGTACTTGGATGGGAGACCGCCTGGGAATACCAGGTGCTGTAAGCATTTTTGTCCTAAAAAAAAAAAAAAAAAAAAAGAGTGTATGAATGTAATAAATAGCCTGAACTTGGCAGCAGCTTTTTTGTTTTACTTCAAAAGTATACTAACATTTTAAATAGCCCCCTCTTGGCAGCAGCTTTCGCTTATGGCCATACCACCCTGAACACGCCCGATCTCGTCTGATCTCGGAAGCTAAGCAGGGTTGGGCTTGGTTAGTACTTGGATGGGAGACCGCCTGGGAATACCAGGTGCTGTAAGCATTTTTGTCCTAAAAAAAAAAAAGAGTGTATGAATGTAATAAATAGCCTGAACTTGGCAGCAGCTTTTTTGTTTTACTTCAAAAGTATACTAACATTTTAAATAGCCCCCTCTTGGCAGCAGCTTTCGCTTATGGCCATACCACCCTGAACACGCCCGATCTCGTCTGATCTCGGAAGCTAAGCAGGGTTGGGCTTGGTTAGTACTTGGATGGGAGACCGCCTGGGAATACCAGGTGCTGTAAGCATTTTTGTCCTAAAAAAAAAAAGAGTGTATGAATGTAATAAATAGCCTGAACTTGGCAGCAGCTTTTTTGTTTTACTTCAAAAGTATACTAACATTTTAAATAGCCCCCTCTTGGCAGCAGCTTTCGCTTATGGCCATACCACCCTGAACACGCCCGATCTCGTCTGATCTCGGAAGCTAAGCAGGGTTGGGCTTGGTTAGTACTTGGATGGGAGACCACCTGGGAATACCATGTGCTGTAAGCTTTTTTGTCTTAAAAAAAAAAAAAAAAAAAAAAAGAGTGTATGAATGTAATAAATAGCCTGAACTTGGCAGCAGCTTTTTTGTTTTACTTCAAAAGTATACTAACATTTTAAATAGCCCCCTCTTGGCAGCAGCTTTCGCTTATGGCCATACCATCCTGAACACGCCCGATCTCGTCTGATCTCGGAAGCTAAGCAGGGTTGGGCTTGGTTAGTACTTGGATGGGAGACCGCCTGGGAATACCAGGTGCTGTAAGCATTTTTGTCCTAAAAAAAAAAAAGAGTGTATGAATGTAATAAATAGCCTGAACTTGGCAGCAGCTTTTTTGTTTTACTTCAAAAGTATACTAACATTTTAAATAGCCCCCTCTTGGCAGCAGCTTTCGCTTATTGCCATACCACCCTGAACACGCCCGATCTCGTCTGATCTCGGAAGCTAAGCAGGGTTGGGCTTGGTTAGTACTTGGATGGGAGACCGCCTGGGAATACCAGGTGCTGTAAGCATTTTTGTCCTAAAAAAAAAAAGAGTGTATGAATGTAATAAATAGCCTGAACTTGGCAGCAGCTTTTTTGTTTTACTTCAAAAGTATACTAACATTTTAAATAGCCCCCTCTTGGCAGCAGCTTTCGCTTATGGCCATACCACCCTGAACACGCCCGATCTCGTCTGATCTCGGAAGCTAAGCAGGGTTGTTCTTGGTTAGTACTTGGATGGGAGACCGCCTGGGAATACCAGGTGCTGTAAGCATTTTTGTCCTAAAAAAAAAAAGAGTGTATGAATGTAATAAATAGCCTGAACTTGGCAGCAGCTTTTTTGTTTTACTTCAAAAGTATACTAACATTTTAAATAGCCCCCTCTTGGCAGCAGCTTTCGCTTATGGCCATACCACCCTGAACACGCCCGATCTCGTCTGATCTCGGAAGCTAAGCAGGGTTGGGCTTGGTTAGTACTTGGATGGGAGACCGCCTGGGAATACCAGGTGCTGTAAGCATTTTTGTCCTAAAAAAAAAAAGAGTGTATGAATGTAATAAATAGCCTGAACTTGGCAGCAGCTTTTTTGTTTTACTTCAAAAGTATACTAACATTTTAAATAGCCCCCTCTTGGCAGCAGCTTTCGCTTATGGCCATACCACCCTGAACACGCCCGATCTCGTCTGATC
>JBAPCB010000120.1:192500-197500 GCA_039654105.1 Coreius guichenoti | reverse complement strand
CCTGAACTTGGCAGCAGCTTTTTTGTTTTACTTCAAAAGTATACTAACATTTTAAATAGCCCCCTCTTGGCAGCAGCTTTCGCTTATGGCCATACCACCCTGAACACGCCCGATCTCGTCTGATCTCGGAAGCTAAGCAGGGTTGGGCTTGGTTAGTACTTGGATGGGAGACCGCCTGGGAATACCAGGTGCTGTAAGCATTTTTGTCCTAAAAAAAAAAAGAGTGTATGAATGTAATAAATAGCCTGAACTTGGCAGCAGCTTTTTTGTTTTACTTCAAAAGTATACTAACATTTTAAATAGCCCCCTCTTGGCAGCAGCTTTCGCTTATGGCCATACCACCCTGAACACGCCCGATCTCGTCTGATCTCGGAAGCTAAGCAGGGTTGGGCTTGGTTAGTACTTGGATGGGAGATCGCCTGGGAATACCAGGTGCTGTAAGCATTTTTGTCCTAAAAAAAAAAAAAAAAAAAAAAAAGAGTGTATGAATGTAATAAATAGCCTGAACTTGGCAGCAGCTTTTTTGTTTTACTTCAAAAGTATACTAACATTTTAAATAGCCCCCTCTTGGCAGCAGCTTTCGCTTATTGCCATACCACCCTGAACACTCCCGATCTCGTCTGATCTCGGAAGCTAAGCAGGGTTGGGCTTGGTTAGTACTTGGATGGGAGACCGCCTGGGAATACCAGGTGCTGTAAGCATTTTTGTCCTAAAAAAAAAAAAAAAAAAAAAAGAGTGTATGAATGTAATAAATAGCCTGAACTTGGCAGCAGCTTTTTTGTTTTACTTCAAAAGTATACTAACATTTTAAATAGCCCCCTCTTGGCAGCAGCTTTCGCTTATGGCCATACCACCCTGAACACGCCCGATCTCGTCTGATCTCGGAAGCTAAGCAGGGTTGGGCCTGGTTAGTACTTGGATGGGAGACCGCCTGGGAATACCAGGTGCTGTAAGCTTTTTTGTCTTAAAAAAAAAAAAAAAACAAAAAAAAAAAAAAGAGTGTATGAATGTAATAAATAGCCTGAACTTGGCAGCAGCTTTTTTGTTTTACTTCAAAAGTATACTAACATTTTAAATAGCCCCCTCTTGGCAGCAGCTTTCGCTTATGGCCATACCACCCTGAACACGCCCGATCTCATCTGATTTCGGAAGCTAAGCAGGGTTGGGCTTGGTTAGTACTTGGATGGGAGACCGCCTGGGAATACCAGGTGCTGTAAGCATTTTTGTCCTAAAAAAAAAAAGAGTGTATGAATGTAATAAATAGCCTGAACTTGGTAGCAGCTTTTTTGTTTTACTTCAAAAGTATACTAACATTTTAAATAGCCCCCTCTTGGCAGCAGCTTTCGCTTATGGCCATACCACCCTGAACACGCCCGATCTCGTCTGATCTCGGAAGCTAAGCAGGGTTGGGCTTGGTTAGTACTTGGATGGGAGACCGCCTGGGAATACCAGGTGCTGTAAGCATTTTTGTCCTAAAAAAAAAAAGAGTGTATGAATGTAATAAATAGCCTGAACTTGGCAGCAGCTTTTTTGTTTTACTTCAAAAGTATACTAACATTTTAAATAGCCCCCTCTTGGCAGCAGCTTTCGCTTATGTCCATACCACCCTGAACACGCCCGATCTCGTCTGATCTCGGAAGCTAAGCAGGGTTGGGCTTGGTTAGTACTTGGATGGGAGACCGCCTGGGAATACCAGGTGCTGTAAGCATTTTTGTCCTAAAAAAAAAAAGAGTGTATGAATGTAATAAATAGCCTGAACTTGGCAGCAGCTTTTTTGTTTTACTTCAAAAGTATACTAACATTTTAAATAGCCCCCTCTTGGCAGCAGCTTTCGTTTATGGCCATACCACCCTGAACACGCCCGATCTCGTCTGATCTCGGAAGCTAAGCAGGGTTGGGCTTGGTTAGTACTTGGATGGGAGACCGCCTGGGAATACCAGGTGCTGTAAGCATTTTTGTCCTAAAAAAAAAAAAAAAAAAAAAAAAGAGTGTATGAATGTAATAAATAGCCTGAACTTGGCAGCAGCTTTTTTGTTTTACTTCAAAAGTATACTAACAATTTAAATAGCCCCCTCTTGGCAGCAGCTTTCGCTTATGGCCATACCACCCTGAACACGCCCGATCTCGTCTGATCTCGGAAGCTAAGCAGGGTTGGGCCTGGTTAGTACTTGGATGGGAGACCGCCTGGGAATACCAGGTGCTGTAAGCATTTTTGTCTTAAAAAAAAAAAAAAAAAAAAAAAAGAGTGTATGAATGTAATAAATAGCCTGAACTTGGCAGCAGCTTTTTTGTTTTACTTCAAAAGTATACTAACATTTTAAATAGCCCCCTCTTGGCAGCAGCTTTCGCTTATTGCCATACCACCCTGAACACGCCCGATCTCGTCTGATCTCGGAAGCTAAGCAGGGTTGGGCTTGGTTAGTACTTGGATGGGAGACCGCCTGGGAATACCAGGTGCTGTAAGCATTTTTGTCCTAAAAAAAAAAAGAGTGTATGAATGTAATAAATAGCCTGAACTTGGCAGCAGCTTTTTTGTTTTACTTCAAAAGTATACTAACATTTTAAATAGCCCCCTCTTGGCAGCAGCTTTCGCTTATGGCCATACCACCCTGAACACGCCCGATCTCGTCTGATCTCGGAAGCTAAGCAGGGTTGGGCTTGGTTAGTACTTGGATGGGAGACCGCCTGGGAATACCAGGTGCTGTAAGCTTTTTTGTCTTAAAAAAAAAAAAAAAAAAAAAGAGTGTATGAATGTAATAAATAGCCTGAACTTGGCAGCAGCTTTTTTGTTTTACTTCAAAAGTATACTAACATTTTAAATAGCCCCCTCTTGGCAGCAGCTTTCGCTTATGGCCATACCTCCCTGAACACGCCCGATCTCGTCTGATCTCGGAAGCTAAGCAGGGTTGGGCCTGGTTAGTACTTGGATGGGAGACCGCCTGGGAATACCAGGTGCTGTAAGCTTTTTTGTCTTAAAAAAAAAAAAAAAACAAAAAAAAAAGAAAAGAGTGTATGAATGTAATAAATAGCCTGAACTTGGCAGCAGCTTTTTTGTTTTACTTCAAAAGTATACTAACATTTTAAATAGCCCCCTCTTGGCAGCAGCTTTCGCTTATGGCCATACCACCCTGAACACGCCCGATCTCATCTGATCTCGGAAGCTAAGCAGGGTTGGGCTTGGTTAGTACTTGGATGGGAGACCGCCTGGGAATACCAGGTGCTGTAAGCATTTTTGTCCTAAAAAAAAAAAGAGTGTATGAATGTAATAAATAGCCTGAACTTGGCAGCAGCTTTTTTGTTTTACTTCAAAAGTATACTAACATTTTAAATAGCCCCCTCTTGGCAGCAGCTTTCACTTATGGCCATACCACCCTGAACACGCCCGATCTCGTCTGATCTCGGAAGCTAAGCAGGGTTGGGCCTGGTTAGTACTTGGATGGGAGACCGCCTGGGAATACCAGGTGCTGTAAGCATTTTTGTCTTAAAAAAAAAAAAAAAAAAAAAAAGAGTGTATGAATGTAATAAATAGCCTGAACTTGGCAGCAGCTTTTTTGTTTTACTTCAAAAGTATACTAACATTTTAAATAGCCCCCTCTTGGCAGCAGCTTTCGCTTATGGCCATACCACCCTGAACACGCCCGATCTCGTCTGATCTCGGAAGCTAAGCAGGGTTGGGCTTGGTTAGTACTTGGATGGGAGACCGCCTGGGAATACCAGGTGCTGTAAGCATTTTTGTCCTAAAAAAAAAAAGAGTGTATGAATGTAATAAATAGCCTGAACTTGGCAGCAGCTTTTTTGTTTTACTTCAAAAGTATACTAACATTTTAAATAGCCCCCTCTTGGCAGCAGCTTTCGCTTATGGCCATACCACCAGCTTTCGCTTATGGCCATACCACCCTGAACACGCCCGATCTCGTCTGATCTCGGAAGCTAAGCAGGGTTGGGCTTGGTTAGTACTTGGATGGGAGACCGCCTGGGAATACCATGTGCTGTAAGCTTTTTTGTCTTAAAAAAAAAAAAAAAAAAAAAAGAGTGTATGAATGTAATAAATAGCCTGAACTTGGCAGCAGCTTTTTTGTTTTACTTCAAAAGTATACTAACATTTTAAATAGCCCCCTCTTGGCAGCAGCTTTCGCTTATGGCCATACCACCCTGAACACGCCCGATCTCGTCTGATCTCGGAAGCTAAGCAGGGTTGGGCTTGGTTAGTACTTGGATGGGAGACCGCCTGGGAATACCAGGTGCTGTAAGCTTTTTTGTCTTAAAAAAAAAAAAAAAAAAAAGAGTGTATGAATGTAATAAATAGCCTGAACTTGGCAGCAGCTTTTTTGTTTTACTTCAAAAGTATACTAACATTTTAAATAGCCCCCTCTTGGCAGCAGCTTTCGCTTATGGCCATACCTCCCTGAACACGCCCGATCTCGTCTGATCTCGGAAGCTAAGCAGGGTTGGGCCTGGTTAGTACTTGGATGGGAGACCGCCTGGGAATACCAGGTGCTGTAAGCTTTTTTGTCTTAAAAAAAAACAAAAAACAAAAAAAAAAAAAGAGTGTATGAATGTAATAAATAGCCTGAACTTGGCAGCAGCTTTTTTGTTTTACTTCAAAAGTATACTAACATTTTAAATAGCCCCCTCTTGGCAGCAGCTTTCGCTTATGGCCATACCACCCTGAACACGCCCGATCTCATCTGATCTCGGAAGCTAAGCAGGGTTGGGCTTGGTTAGTACTTGGATGGGAGACCGCCTGGGAATACCAGGTGCTGTAAGCATTTTTGTCCTAAAAAAAAAAAGAGTGTATGAATGTAATAAATAGCCTGAACTTGGCAGCAGCTTTTTTGTTTTACTTCAAAAGTATACTAACATTTTAAATAGCCCCCTCTTGGCAGCAGCTTTCGCTTATGGCCATACCACCCTGAACACGCCCGATCTCGTCTGATCTCGGAAGCTAAGCAGGGTTGGGCCTGGTTAGTACTTGGATGGGAGACCGCCTGGGAATACCA
>JBAPCB010000120.1:157500-160000 GCA_039654105.1 Coreius guichenoti | reverse complement strand
ACTAACATTTTAAATAGCCCCCTCTTGGCAGCAGCTTTCGCTTATGGGCATACCACCCTGAACACGCCCGATCTCGTCTGATCTCGGAAGCTAAGCAGGGTTGGGCTTTGTTAGTACTTGGATGGGAGACCGCCTGGGAATACCAGGTGCTGTAAGCATTTTTGTCCTAAAAAAAAAAGAGTGTATGAATGTAATAAATAGCCTGAACTTGGCAGCAGCTTTTTTGTTTTACTTCAAAAGTATACTAACATTTTAAATAGCCCCCTCTTGGCAGCAACTTTCGCTTATGGCCATACCACCCTGAACACGCCTGATCTCTTCTGATCTCGGAAGCTAAGCAGGGTTGGGCTTGGTTAGTACTTGGATGGGAGACCGCCTGGGAATACCAGGTGCTGTAAGCATTTTTGTCCTAAAAAAAAAAAAGAGTGTATGAATGTAATAAATAGCCTGAACTTGGCAGCAGCTTTTTTGTTTTACTTCAAAAGTATACTAACATTTTAAATAGCCCCCTCTTGGCAGCAGCTTTCGCTTATGGCCATACCACCCTGAACACGCCCGATCTCGTCTGATCTCGGAAGCTAAGCAGGGTTGGGCTTGGTTAGTACTTGGATGGGAGACCGCATGGGAATACCATGTGCTGTAAGCTTTTTTGTCTTAAAAAAAAAAAAAAAAAAAAAAAAGTGTATGAATGTAATAAATAGCCTGAACTTGGCAGCAGCTTTTTTGTTTTACTTCAAAAGTATACTAACATTTTAAATAGCCCCCTCTTGGCAGCAGCTTTCGCTTATGGCCATACCACCCTGAACACGCCCGATCTCGTCTGATCTCGGAAGCTAAGCAGGGTTGGGCTTGGTTAGTACTTGGATGTGAGACCGCCTGGGAATACCAGGTGCTGTAAGCTTTTTTGTCTTAAAAAAAAAAAAAAAAAAAAGAGTGTATGAATGTAATAAATAGCCTGAACTTGGCAGCAGCTTTTTTGTTTTACTTCAAAAGTATACTAACATTTTAAATAGCCCCCTCTTGGCAGCAGCTTTCGCTTATTGCCATACCACCCTGAACACGCCCGATCTCGTCTGATCTCGGAAGCTAAGCAGGGTTGGGCTTGGTTAGTACTTGGATGGGAGACCGCCTGGGAATACCAGGTGCTGTAAGCATTTTTGTCCTAAAAAAAAAAAAGAGTGTATGAATGTAATAAATAGCCTGAACTTGGCAGCAGCTTTTTTGTTTTACTTCAAAAGTATACTAACATTTTAAATAGCCCCCTCTTGGCAGCAGCTTTCGCTTATGGCCATACCACCCTGAACACGCCCGATCTCGTCTGATCTCAGAAGCTAAGCAGGGTTGGGCCTGGTTAGTACTTGGATGGGAGACCGCCTGGGAATACCATGTGCTGTAAGCTTTTTTGTCTTAAAAAAAAAAAAAGAGTGTATGAATGTAATAAATAGCCTGAACTTGGCAGCAGCTTTTTTGTTTTACTTCAAAAGTATACTAACATTTTAAATAGCCCCCTCTTGGCAGCAGCTTTCGCTTATGGCCATACCTCCCTGAACATGCCCGATCTCGTCTGATCTCGGAAGCTAAGCAGGGTTGGGCTTGGTTAGTACTTGGATGGGAGACCGCCTGGGAATACCAGGTGCTGTAAGCTTTTTTGTCTTAAAAAAAAAAAAAAAAAAAAAAGAGTGTATGAATGTAATAAATAGCCTGAACTTGGCAGCAGCTTTTTTGTTTTACTTCAAAAGTATACTAACATTTTAAATAGCCCCCTCTTGGCAGCAGCTTTCGCTTATGGCCATACCACCCTGAACACGCCCGATCTCGTCTGATCTCGGAAGCTAAGCAGGGTTGGGCTTTGTTAGTACTTGGATGGGAGACCGCCTGGGAATACCAGGTGCTGTAAGCATTTTTGTCCTAAAAAAAAAAGAGTGTATGAATGTAATAAATAGCCTGAACTTGGCAGCAGCTTTTTTGTTTTACTTCAAAAGTATACTAACATTTTAAATAGCCCCCTCTTGGCAGCAGCTTTCGCTTATGGCCATACCACCCTGAACACGCCCGATCTCGTCTGATCTCGGAAGCTAAGCAGGGTTGGGCTTGGTTAGTACTTGGATGGGAGACCGCCTGGGAATACCAGGTGCTGTAAGCATTTTTGTCCTAAAAAAAAAAGAGTGTATGAATGTAATAAATAGCCTGAACTTGGCAGCAGCTTTTTTGTTTTACTTCAAAAGTATACTAACATTTTAAATAGCCCCCTCTTGGCAGCAACTTTCGCTTATGGCCATACCACCCTGAACACGCCTGATCTCGTCTGATCTCGGAAGCTAAGCAGGGTTGGGCTTGGTTAGTACTTGGATGGGAGACCGCCTGGGAATACCAGGTGCTGTAAGCATTTTTGTCCTAAAAAAAAAAAGAGTGTATGAATGTAATAAATAGCCTGAACTTGGCAGCAGCTTTTTTGTTTTACTTCAAAAGTATACTAACATTTTAAATAGCCCCCTCTTGG
>JBAPCB010000120.1:147500-152500 GCA_039654105.1 Coreius guichenoti | reverse complement strand
CATTTTAAATAGCCCCCTCTTGGCAGCAGCTTTCGCTTATGGCCATACCACCCTGAACACGCCCGATCTCGTCTGATCTCGGAAGCTAAGCAGGGTTGGGCCTGGTTAGTACTTGGATGGGAGACCGCCTGGGAATACCAGGTGCTGTAAGCTTTTTTGTCTTAAAAAAAAAAAAAAAAAAAAAAGAGTGTATGAATGTAATAAATAGCCTGAACTTGGCAGCAGCTTTTTTGTTTTACTTCAAAAGTATACTAACATTTTAAATAGCCCCCTCTTGGCAGCAGCTTTCGCTTATGGCCATACCTCCCTGAACATGCCCGATCTCGTCTGATCTCGGAAGCTAAGCAGGGTTGGGCCTGGTTAGTACTTGGATGGGAGACCGCCTGGGAATACCAGGTGCTGTAAGCATTTTTGTCTTAAAAAAAAAAAAAAAAAAAAAAAAAGAGTGTATGAATGTAATAAATAGCCTGAACTTGGCAGCAGCTTTTTTGTTTTACTTCAAAAGTATACTAACATTTTAAATAGCCCCCTCTTTGCAGCAGCTTTCGCTTATGGCCATACCACCCTGAACACGCCCGATCTCGTCTGATCTCGGAAGCTAAGCAGGGTTGGGCTTTGTTAGTACTTGGATGGGAGACCGCCTGGGAATACCAGGTGCTGTAAGCATTTTTGTCCTAAAAAAAAAAAGAGTGTATGAATGTAATAAATAGCCTGAACTTGGCAGCAGCTTTTTTGTTTTACTTCAAAAGTATACTAACATTTTAAATAGCCCCCTCTTGGCAGCAGCTTTCGCTTATGGCCATACCACCCTGAACACGCCCGATCTCGTCTGATCTCGGAAGCTAAGCAGGGTTGGGCTTGGTTAGTACTTGGATGGGAGACCGCCTGGGAATACCAGGTGCTGTAAGCATTTTTGTCCTAAAAAAAAAAAGAGTGTATGAATGTAATAAATAGCCTGAACTTGGCAGCAGCTTTTTTGTTTTACTTCAAAAGTATACTAACATTTTAAATAGCCCCCTCTTGGCAGCAGCTTTCGCTTATGGCCATACCACCCTGAACACGCCCGATCTCGTCTGATCTCGGAAGCTAAGCAGGGTTGGGCTTGGTTAGTACTTGGATGGGAGACCGCCTGGGAATACCAGGTGCTGTAAGCATTTTTGTCCTAAAAAAAAAAAGAGTGTATGAATGTAATAAATAGCCTGAACTTGGCAGCAGCTTTTTTGTTTTACTTCAAAAGTATACTAACATTTTAAATAGCCCCCTCTTGGCAGCAGCTTTTGCTTATGGCCATACCACCCTGAACACGCCCGATCTCGTCTGATCTCGGAAGCTAAGCAGGGTTGGGCTTGGTTAGTACTTGGATGGGAGACCGCCTGGGAATACCAGGTGCTGTAAGCATTTTTGTCCTAAAAAAAAAAAGAGTGTATGAATGTAATAAATAGCCTGAACTTGGCAGCAGCTTTTTTGTTTTACTTCAAAAGTATACTAACATTTTAAATAACCCCCTCTTGGCAGCAGCTTTCGCTTATGGCCATACCACCCTGAACACGCCCGATCTCGTCTGATCTCGGAAGCTAAGCAGGGTTGGGCCTGGTTAGTACTTGGATGGGAGACCTCCTGGGAATACCAGGTGCTGTAAGCATTTTTGTCTTAAAAAAAAAAAAAAAAAAAAAAGAGTGTATGAATGTAATAAATAGCCTGAACTTGGCAGCAGCTTTTTTGTTTTACTTCAAAAGTATACTAACATTTTAAATAGCCCCCTCTTGGCAGCAGCTTTCGCTTATTGCCATACCACCCTGAACACGCCCGATCTCGTCTGATCTCGGAAGCTAAGCAGGGTTTGGCTTGGTTAGTACTTGGATGGGAGACCGCCTGGGAATACCAGGTGCTGTAAGCATTTTTGTCCTAAAAAAAAAAAAGAGTGTATGAATGTAATAAATAGCCTGAACTTGGCAGCAGCTTTTTTGTTTTACTTCAAAAGTATACTAACATTTTAAATAGCCCCCTCTTGGCAGCAGCTTACGCTTATGGCCATACCACCCTGAACACGCCTGATCTCGGAAGCTAAGCAGGGTTGGGCTTGGTTAGTACTTGGATGGGAGACCGCCTGGGAATACCAGGTGCTGTAAGCTTTTTTGTCTTAAAAAAAAAAAAAAAAAAAAAGAGAGTATGAATGTAATAAATAGCCTGAACTTGGCAGCAGCTTTTTTGTTTTACTTCAAAAGTATACTAACATTTTAAATAGCCCCCTCTTGGCAGCAGCATTCGCTTATGGCCATACCTCCCTGAACATGCCCGATCTCGTCTGATCTCGGAAGCTAAGCAGGGTTGGGCCTGGTTAGTACTTGGATGGGAGACCGCCTGGGAATACCATGTGCTGTAAGCTTTTTTGTCTTAAAAAAAAAAAAAAAAAAAAAAGAGTGTATGAATGTAATAAATAGCCTGAACTTGGCAGCAGCTTTTTTGTTTTACTTCAAAAGTATACTAACATTTTAAATAGCCCCCTCTTGGCAGCAGCTTTCGCTTATGGCCATACCTCCCTGAACATGCCCGATCTCGTCTGATCTCGGAAGCTAAGCAGGGTTGGGCCTGGTTAGTACTTGGATGGGAGACCGCCTGGGAATACCAGGTGCTGTAAGCATTTTTGTCATAAAAAAAAAAAAAAAAAAAAAAAAAGAGTGTATGAATGTAATAAATAGCCTGAACTTGGCAGCAGCTTTTTTGTTTTACTTCAAAAGTATACTAACATTTTAAATAGCATCCTCTTGGCAGCAGCTTTCGCTTATTGCCATACCACCCTGAACACGCCCGATCTCGTCTGATCTCGGAAGCTAAGCAGGGTTGGGCTTGGTTAGTACTTGGATGGGAGACCGCCTGGGAATACCAGGTGCTGTAAGCATTTTTGTCCTAAAAAAAAAAAAAAAAAAAAAGAGTGTATGAATGTAATAAATAGCCTGAACTTGGCAGCAGCTTTTTTGTTTTACTTCAAAAGTATACTAACATTTTAAATAGCCCCCTCTTGGCAGCAGCTTTCGCTTATGGCCATACCACCCTGAACACGCCCGATCTCGTCTGATCTCGGAAGCTAAGCAGGGTTGGGCTTGGTTAGTACTTGGATGGGAGACCGCCTGGGAATACCAGGTGCTGTAAGCATTTTTGTCCTAAAAAAAAAAAGAGTGTATGAATGTAATAAATAGCCTGAACTTGGCAGCAGCTTTTTTGTTTTACTTCAAAAGTATACTAACATTTTAAATAGCCCCCTCTTGGCAGCAGCTTTCGCTTATGGCCATACCACCCTGAACACGCCCGATCTCGTCTGATCTCGGAAGCTAAGCAGGGTTGGGCCTGGTTAGTACTTGGATGGGAGACCGCCTGGGAATACCAGGTGCTGTAAGCTTTTTTGTCTTAAAAAAAAAAAAAAAAAAAAAAAGAGTGTATGAATGTAATAAATAGCCTGAACTTGGCAGCAGCTTTTTTGTTTTACTTCAAAAGTATACTAACATTTTAAATAGCCCCCTCTTGGCAACAGCTTTCGCTTATGGCCATACCTCCCTGAACATGCCCGATCTCGTCTGATCTCGGAAGCTAAGCAGGGTTGGGCCTGGTTAGTACTTGGATGGGAGACCGCCTGGGAATACCAGGTGCTGTAAGCATTTTTGTCTTAAAAAAAAAAAAAAAAAAAAAAAAGAGTGTATGAATGTAATAAATAGCCTGAACTTGGCAGCAGCTTTTTTGTTTTACTTCAAAAGTATACTAACATTTTAAATAGCCCCCTCTTTGCAGCAGCTTTCGCTTATGGCCATACCACCCTGAACACGCCCGATCTCGTCTGATCTCGGAAGCTAAGCAGGGTTGGGCTTTGTTAGTACTTGGATGGGAGACCGCCTGGGAATACCAGGTGCTGTAAGCATTTTTGTCCTAAAAAAAAAAGAGTGTATGAATGTAATAAATAGCCTGAACTTGGCAGCAGCTTTTTTGTTTTACTTCAAAAGTATACTAACATTTTAAATAGCCCCCTCTTGGCAGCAGCTTTCGCTTATGGCCATACCACCCTGAACACGCCCGATCTCGTCTGATCTCGGAAGCTAAGCAGGGTTGGGCTTGGTTAGTACTTGGATGGGAGACCGCCTGGGAATACCAGGTGCTGTAAGCATTTTTGTCCTAAAAAAAAAAAGAGTGTATGAATGTAATAAATAGCCTGAACTTGGCAGCAGCTTTTTTGTTTTACTTCAAAAGTATACTAACATTTTAAATAGCCCCCTCTTGGCAGCAGCTTTCGCTTATGGCCATACCACCCTGAACACGCCCGATCTCGTCTGATCTCGGAAGCTAAGCAGGGTTGGGCTTGGTTAGTACTTGGATGGGAGACCGCCTGGGAATACCAGGTGCTGTAAGCATTTTTGTCCTAAAAAAAAAAAGAGTGTATGAATGTAATAAATAGCCTGAACTTGGCAGCAGCTTTTTTGTTTTACTTCAAAAGTATACTAACATTTTAAATAGCCCCCTCTTGGCAGCAGCTTTCGCTTATGGCCATACCACCCTGAACACGCCCGATCTCGTCTGATCTCGGAAGCTAAGCAGGGTTGGGCTTAGTTAGTACTTGGATGGGAGACCGCCTGGGAATACCAGGTGCTGTAAGCATTTTTGTCCTAAAAAAAAAAAGAGTGTATGAATGTAATAAATAGCCTGAACTTGGCAGCAGCTTTTTTGTTTTACTTCAAAAGTATACTAACATTTTAAATAGCCCCCTCTTGGCAGCAGCTTTCGCTTATGGCCATACCACCCTGAACACGCCCGATCTCGTCTGATCTCGGAAGCTAAGCAGGGTTGGGCTTGGTTAGTACTTGGATGGGAGACCGCCTGGGAATACCAGGTGCTGTAAGCATTTTTGTCCTAAAAAAAAAAAAAAAAAAAAAAAAGAGTGTATGAATGTAATAAATAGCCTGAACTTGGCAGCAGCTTTTTTGTTTTACTTCAAAAGTATACTAACATTTTAAATA
>JBAPCB010000120.1:137500-142500 GCA_039654105.1 Coreius guichenoti | reverse complement strand
GATCTCGTCTGATCTCGGAAGCTAAGCAGGGTTGGGCTTGGTTAGTACTTGGATGGGAGACCGCCTGGGAATACCAGGTGCTGTAAGCATTTTTGTCTTAAAAAAAAAAAGAGTGTATGAATGTAATAAATAGCCTGAACTTGGCAGCAGCTTTTTTGTTTTACTTCAAAAGTATACTAACATTTTAAATAGCCCCCTCTTGGCAGCAGCTTTCGCTTATGGCCATACCACCCTGAACACGCCCGATCTCGTCTGATCTCGGAAGCTAAGCAGGGTTGGGCTTGGTTAGTACTTGGATGGGAGACCGCCTGGGAATACCAGGTGCTGTAAGCATTTTTGTCCTAAAAAAAAAAAGAGTGTATGAATGTAATAAATAGCCTGAACTTGGCAGCAGCTTTTTTGTTTTACTTCAAAAGTATACTAACATTTTAAATAGCCCCCTCTTGGCAGCAGCTTTCGCTTATGGCCATACCACCCTGAACACGCCCGATCTCGGAAGCTAAGCAGGGTTGGGCTTGGTTAGTACTTGGATGGGAGACCGCCTGGGAATACCATGTGCTGTAAGCTTTTTTGTCTTAAAAAAAACAAAAATAAAAAAAAGAGTGTATGAATGTAATAAATAGCCTGAACTTGGCAGCAGCTTTTTTGTTTTACTTCAAAAGTATACTAACATTTTAAATAGCCCCCTCTTGGCAGCAGCTTTCGCTTATGGCCATACCACCCTGAACACGCCCGATCTCGTCTGATCTCGGAAGCTAAGCAGGGTTGGGCTTGGTTAGTACTTGGATGGGAGTCCGCCTGGGAATACCAGGTGCTGTAAGCATTTTTGTCCTAAAAAAAAAAAGAGTGTATGAATGTAATAAATAGCCTGAACTTGGCAGCAGCTTTTTTGTTTTACTTCAAAAGTATACTAAAATTTTAAATAGCCCCCTCTTGGCAGCAGCTTTCGCTTATGGCCATACCACCCTGAACACGCCCGATCTCGTCTGATCTCGGAAGCTAAGCAGGGTTGGGCCTGGTTAGTACTTGGATGGGAGACCGCCTGGGAATACCAGGTGCTGTAAGCATTTTTGTACTAAAAAAAAAAAGAGTGTATGAATGTAATAAATAGCCTGAACTTGGCAGCAGCTTTTTTGTTTTACTTCAAAAGTATACTAACATTTTAAATAGCCCCCTCTTGGCAGCAGCTTTCGCTTATGGCCATACCACCCTGAACACGCCCGATCTCGTCTGATCTCGGAAGCTAAGCAGGGTTGGGCTTGGTTAGTACTTGGATGGGAGACCGCCTGGGAATACCAGGTGCTGTAAGCATTTTTGTCTTAAAAAAAAAAAGAGTGTATGAATGTAATAAATAGCCTGAACTTGGCAGCAGCTTTTTTGTTTTACTTCAAAAGTATACTAACATTTTAAATAGCCCCCTCTTGGCAGCAGCTTTCGCTTATGGCCATACCACCCTGAACACGCCCGATCTCGTCTGATCTCGGAAGCTAAGCAGGGTTGGGCTTGGTTAGTACTTGGATGGGAGACCGCCTGGGAATACCAGGTGCTGTAAGCATTTTTGTCCTAAAAAAAAAAAGAGTGTATGAATGTAATAAATAGCCTGAACTTGGCAGCAGCTTTTTTGTTTTACTTCAAAAGTATACTAACATTTTAAATAGCCCCCTCTTGGCAGCAGCTTTCGCTTATGGCCATACCACCCTGAACACGCCCGATCTCGTCTGATCTCGGAAGCTAAGCAGGGTTGGGCTTGGTTAGTACTTGGATGGGAGACCGCCTGGGAATACCATGTGCTGTAAGCTTTTTTGTCTTAAAAAAAAAAAAAAAAAAAAAAGAGTGTATGAATGTAATAAATAGCCTGAACTTGGCAGCAGCTTTTTTGTTTTACTTCAAAAGTATACTAACATTTTAAATAGCCCCCTCTTGGCAGCAGCTTTCGCTTATGGCCATACCACCCTGAACACGCCCGATCTCGTCTGATCTCGGAAGCTAAGCAGGGTTGGGCTTAGTTAGTACTTGGATGGGAGACCGCCTGGGAATACCAGGTGCTGTAAGCATTTTTGTCTTAAAAAAAAAAGAGTGTATGAATGTAATAAATAGCCTGAACTTGGCAGCAGCTTTTTTGTTTTACTTCAAAAGTATACTAACATTTTAAATAGCCCCCTCTTGGCAGCAGCTTTCGCTTATGGCCATACCACCCTGAACACGCCCGATCTCGTCTGATCTCGGAAGCTAAGCAGGTTTGGGCCTGGTTAGTACTTGGATGGGAGACCGCCTGGGAATACCAGGTGCTGTAAGCATTTTTGTCTTAAAAAAAAAAAAAAAAAAAAAAAAGAGTGTATGAATGTAATAAATAGCCTGAACTTGGCAGCAGCTTTTTTGTTTTACTTCAAAAGTATACTAACATTTTAAATAGCCCCCTCTTGGCAGCAGCTTTCGCTTATGGCCATACCACCCTGAACACGCCCGATCTCGTCTGATCTCGGAAGCTAAGCAGGGTTGGGCTTGGTTAGTACTTGGATGGGAGACCGCCTGGGAATACCAGGTGCTGTAAGCATTTTTGTCCTAAAAAAAAAAGAGTGTATGAATGTAATAAATAGCCTGAACTTGGCAGCAGCTTTTTTGTTTTACTTCAAAAGTATACTAACATTTTAAATAGCCCCCTCTTGGCAGCAGCTTTCGCTTATGGCCATACCACCCTGAACACGCCCGATCTCGTCTGATCTCGGAAGCTAAGCAGGGTTGGGCTTGGTTAGTACTTGGATGGGAGACCGCCTGGGAATACCAGGTGCTGTAAGCATTTTTGTCCTAAAAAAAAAAAAAAAAAAAAAAGAGTGTATGAATGTAATAAATAGCCTGAACTTGGCAGCAGCTTTTTTGTTTTACTTCAAAAGTATACTAACATTTTAAATAGCCCCCTCTTGGCAGCAGCTTTCGCTTATGGCCATACCACCCTGAACACGCCTGATCTCGTCTGATCTCGGAAGCTAAGCAGGGTTGGGCTTGGTTAGTACTTGGATGGGAGACCGCCTGGGAATACCAGGTGCTGTAAGCATTTTTGTCCTAAAAAAAAAAAGAGTGTATGAATGTAATAAATAGCCTGAACTTGGCAGCAGCTTTTTTGTTTTACTTCAAAAGTATACTAACATTTTAAATAACCCCCTCTTGGCAGCAGCTTTCGCTTATGGCCATACCACCCTGAACACGCCCGATCTCGTCTGATCTCGGAAGCTAAGCAGGGTTGGGCCTGGTTAGTACTTGGATGGGAGACCGCCTGGGAATACCAGGTGCTGTAAGCATTTTTGTCTTAAAAAAAAAAAAAAAAAAAAAAGAGTGTATGAATGTAATAAATAGCCTGAACTTGGCAGCAGCTTTTTTGTTTTACTTCAAAAGTATACTAACATTTTAAATAGCCCCCTCTTGGCAGCAGCTTTCGCTTATTGCCATACCACCCTGAACACGCCCGATCTCGTCTGATCTCGGAAGCTAAGCAGGGTTGGGCTTGGTTAGTACTTGGATGGGAGACCGCCTGGGAATACCAGGTGCTGTAAGCATTTTTGTCCTAAAAAAAAAAAAGAGTGTATGAATGTAATAAATAGCCTGAACTTGGCAGCAGCTTTTTTGTTTTACTTCAAAAGTATACTAACATTTTAAATAGCCCCCTCTTGGCAGCAGCTTACGCTTATGGCCATACCACCCTGAACACGCCCGATCTCGTCTGATCTCGGAAGCTAAGCAGGGTTGGGCTTGGTTAGTACTTGGATGGGAGACCGCCTGGGAATACCAGGTGCTGTAAGCTTTTTTGTCTTAAAAAAAAAAAAAAAAAAAAAGAGTGTATGAATGTAATAAATAGCCTGAACTTGGCAGCAGCTTTTTTGTTTTACTTCAAAAGTATACTAACATTTTAAATAGCCCCCTCTTGGCAGCAGCTTTCGCTTATGGCCATACCACCCTGAACACGCCCGATCTCGTCTGATCTCGGAAGCTAAGCAGGGTTGGGCCTGGTTAGTACTTGGATGGGAGACCGCCTGGGAATACCAGGTGCTGTAAGCATTTTTGTCTTAAAAAAAAAAAAAAAAAAAAAAGAGTGTATGAATGTAATAAATAGCCTGAACTTGGCAGCAGCTTTTTTGTTTTACTTCAAAAGTATACTAACATTTTAAATAGCCCCCTCTTGGCAGCAGCTTTCGCTTATGGCCATACCACCCTGAACACGCCCGATCTCGTCTGATCTCGGAAGCTAAGCAGGGTTGGGCCTGGTTAGTACTTGGATGGGAGACCGCCTGGGAATACCAGGTGCTGTAAGCATTTTTGTCCTAAAAAAAAAAAGAGTGTATGAATGTAATAAATAGCCTGAACTTGGCAGCAGCTTTTTTGTTTTACTTCAAAAGTATACTAACATTTTAAATAGCCCCCTCTTGGCAGCAGCTTTCGCTTATGGCCATACCACCCTGAACACGCCCGATCTCGTCTGATCTCGGAAGCTAAGCAGGGTTGGGCTTGGTTAGTACTTGGATGGGAGACCGCCTGGGAATACCAGGTGCTGTAAGCATTTTTGTCCTAAAAAAAAAAAAAAAAAAAAAGAGTGTATGAATGTAATAAATAGCCTGAACTTGGCAGCAGCTTTTTTGTTTTACTTCAAAAGTATACTAACATTTTAAATAGCCCCCTCTTGGCAGCAGCTTTCGCTTATGGCCATACCACCCTGAACACGCCCGATCTCGTCTGATCTCGGAAGCTAAGCAGGGTTGGGCCTGGTTAGTACTTGGATGGGAGACCGCCTGGGAATACCAGGTGCTGTAAGCATTTTTGTCTTAAAAAAAAAAAAAAAAAAAAAAGAGTGTATGAATGTAATAAATAGCCTGAACTTGGCAGCAGCTTTTTTGTTTTACTTCAAAAGTATACTAACATTTTAAATAGCCCCCTCTTGGCAGCAGCTTTCGCTTATGGCCATACCACCCTGAACACGCCCGATCTCGTCTGATCTCGGAAGCTAAGCAGGG
>JBAPCB010000120.1:127500-132500 GCA_039654105.1 Coreius guichenoti | reverse complement strand
GGCAACAATGATTGTAAATGTGGCAGAGGTGGACGGAGGAAAAGCGGAAGATGTGATCATCGCTCTAATAGCAAAGGTGGGAGTGACAAAAGTATTGGCTGTGAGGCCGAGATTGAATAAAGAATTTGAAATAACGCTAGAAAATGAGAGCATTTGTACAAGCCTAAAAGATGGGATAACAATCAAAGGAATCCGTTGTGAAGTGAGGACTTTAAGCGCAAGAGAGTGCATTGTTTCCTTTATGCATCTGCCATCTTACATAACTGATGAAGAAATCAAAAGTAAGCTGAATGCGTGGGGTGTCTCGGTGACATCGGAGATCAGAAGGAGATACTATCCGGGCATGAGCATTACAGATGGGACTCGTTATGTGAGGGTTAAATTCCCTAGGGACGTTGTATCACTTCCATACAGCACACGTTTCGAAACAGCGGAAGGGACACAGTATTTTAGAGTGATACATGACAGACAGGTGAAGATCTGCCGTCTGTGTATGGGTCCTGGGCATGTAATGAAAGACTGTCCCGAATTCAGGTGCCATGACTGTGGCGAGCTGGGTCACTTTGCAAGAGAATGCGATGCGGTACGTTGTCCTGACTGTAAGAAGGTGCTTGTAAAATGTGAGTGCTGGAGGGAGGCTGAGAAAGTGGATGGAAACAACGCAGCAACGGAGGAAACACAAAATGAAGAGGAGGAAGAGCAGGAATTAATGGAAGAAATGGAGCAAGAGCAAGGGGAACAAGCTGGAGGGACAGTGGAGAACGA
Source organism: Coreius guichenoti (assembly GCA_039654105.1). Lineage (NCBI taxonomy): Eukaryota > Metazoa > Chordata > Actinopteri > Cypriniformes > Gobionidae > Coreius > Coreius guichenoti. The sequence goes on along the minus strand of JBAPCB010000120.1, from coordinate 131,735 downwards.
TAGGGGAAAAGAACAAGAAGGGGAGAGTTCGGGGAGTAAAGAAGAGGAACAGGACTCATTGGAGAGCCAGGAGGAAGAGGAGGAGATGGAGGAAGAAAGAAGGGGGGACAATAAAAAAGACTGGGAAAAGGTGACAACAACAAGAAGACGCCTGTTAAAGGTAAAGCAAAATCATGAAAAAGCCAAAAGAAGACATTTGATGAAAAGAGAAATAGAGGATAAAGAAAGAAAGGGAGGGGAATGTGATCAAAATAGATTTGGGGTATTATCGGGGAAGGGTGAAGAAATGGAATGAGGAAGGAAAGGTGGACTCTCTTATGTACAATGTTTTTGAGTATTGCAACCATTAATGTTCGTGGGTTATTAGATCAGGGGAAATTTGAAAGACTGAAAGAAGTTTGTAAAAGGGCAAATGTTTTAATGATTCAAGAAACGAATTGGAGAGATGAAGTAATGACTGAGTTTAAAAAGAAATGGAAAGGGGATGTTTTATGCAACCATGGAGATGGGAGAAAAGGGAGAGGAGTAGCAATCTTAATCAAAAAAGGGGTGTGCGAGGATGTACGAGAGGTGTATAATGATGAAGAGGGGAAGTGTCTGGCTGTGGAAATAGAAGAAGGGGGGGAAAAAGTTATTTTATGTAATGTACATGCACCGGTTATAGAAAAGGAAAAAGTGGATTTCTTTAAGAAACTGAAGGCTTGTGTGGAAAAATGGAAAAGGTTTTTAATAATTGGAGATTTCAATACGGTTTTTAGCAAGATGGATATAGCAGAGGGAATGGTCTTTAAATCAGATGGAGGGAGGAAGGAATTGAAGTGTATAATGGAAGAAAATGATTTAGTGGATATATGGAGAAAAAGAAATGAAGGTATCAGAGAATTCTCAAGACAACAAGTGGTTAAAAATGTTATGTGTGCAAGCAGAATAGATTTTGCAATATGTAAAGGTGATTTTATGAATGTGGTTGATAATATTTATTATAAAAAAATATCACTAAGTGATCATAAAGTTGTATGGGTGCAGGTTGATTTGAGTGGAATGAAGAGAGGGCCAGGGTTATGGATTTTAAATACGGAATTTCTAAAGGAAATTAGTTTTAAAAAAGGAGTAGAAGAGGTAATAAAAGAAGAACAGAAAGATCAATTGTACAAAGAAGATAAAAGAATATGGTGGGATAATGTTAAATATAGAATTGGGAAATATGCAAAAGACTTTAGTAAAATGATGAAGAGGGTAAGGAATTTTGAAGAAAATAAAATAAGAAAGGAATTAAAAGATATTTTGAATGAGGGAGGTGAAAATGTGGAAAGAATTTTAATTTTGGAAAAAAAGCTTAAGGAAATAGAAGAAAGGAAATTTAGAGGGGAGGTGATAAGAAGCAGGGCAAAATATGAAGTAGAAGGGGAAAAATGCACAAAGTTTTTCTTTAATTTGGAAAAAAGTAGACAGAGAGAAGGGATGATCAAAGAGATAAAAAGAGAAAGTGGAGAGATAGTAAAAGAAACAGAAGAGATATTAAAAGAAACAACAGAATTTTATAAGAAGTTGTTTAGCAAAGAAAAAATTGAAAAGACAGAAAAAGAATTTTTAATGGGGAAAATAAAGAAAAAATTGGATTTAGATGATAAAAAATTGAGTGATGAGGAGATAAGAAAAGAAGAAATCGAGAGTGCCATAATGCAATTGAATAATGGAAAAAGTCCTGGAAGAGATGGGCTGTCAAGTGAGTTTTACAAACATTTTAAGGATGTGTTGACACCAGTTTTAAAGGAAGTGTATGATGAGATCTTTAAAAAGGAAGAAACGAGTCATTTTATGGGGATTGGGGTTATTAAATTAATTTTCAAGAAAAGCGGGGATAAGAATGATTTGAAAAATTATAGACCAATAACCATGCTAAATACAGACTATAAAATTTTAGCAAAGATATTAGCAAACCGATTGAAGACAATTCTACCAAATATCATTGAAACAAACCAGGCGTACGCTATCGAAGGAAGAGATATTACAGATACAGTGTGTAGCATAAGAGATGTAGTGAGTTATATGGTGGAGGGAAAGAAAAAGGGATATGTTATAAGCCTAGACTTAGAAAAAGCTTTTGACAGAGTAGAGCATGAATTTATGTTCGCAATTCTAGAAAAGTTTGATTTTGGACAGAATTTTATAAAATGGTTGAAGATTTTATACAAAGGGGCAAAAAGCCAAATAAAATGCAATGGGTTTTTAACTGGAGCTTTCAGTGTATCAAGGTCCATAAGACAAGGGTGTCCTTTGTCAGCCCAGTTATATAGTTTGGTAGCAGAATCCCTGGGGCTAGCAATAATGGAAGAAAAGGAAATCAAAGGAGTGGATTTAAGAGAAAATGAAGAATTGCAAAAAGTATATCAATACGCAGATGACACAACACTAATAGTGAAGGATGTCAAAAGTGTTAAAAAAGCAATGGAAATATTAGAAAAGTACTGTAAAGGATCGGGGGCCAAAATAAACATACAGAAAACAGTTTATATGAATATAGGAGAAGGGGAGAAAATTCAAAGCTTATTTCCTTTTAAAGAAGAAGAAGGCTTAAAGGTGTTAGGGGTTAGAATAGGGAAAAATGAAAGAGTAATGAGAGACATGATGTGGGACGATGTGATTGGAAGGATGGAAAGAGTTTTACATTTTTGGAAACTGAGGGAACTAACATTGAGGGGGAAGGTGTTAGTACTGAATGCCTTAATGTTAGCGAAAATGTGGTATGTGTTGGGGGTTACGCCAATGCCAAGGTGGATAGGCAAAAGAATAAAAGCAGTTGTTTTGAAATTTTTATGGGATTCAAAGCCATCAAAGATTGCGTATGAAACAATAATAGGGGATGTGAAAGAGGGAGGGTTGGGATTGCAGGATCCAGAACTAAAGAAGAAGAGTTTTAGAGTCAAAATAGTGAGAAAATTTTTGAGTGAAGAAAATCGGGCACAATGGCCAGAGATAATGAAGTTGTTTTTAAACAAATGTGGAAATATGAATATTGGGGCAGATATTTTATGGATGAAATTGAAGCAAAATTTGATGTTTGGAATCCCAGAGTTTTATATAGAAGTCTTGGAAGCATGGGGGGAATTCAAAATAAATGTTGGTATAAATCCTAGGAGAAGAGAAGAGATGTTAAATCAACCGTTGTTCTTAAATGACAATGTTTTATATAAAGGAAAAGAATTGTATTTTAAACAGTGGATTAAGGCTGGATTTAAGAGGGTGAAAGACATTCTATATGAAGTAAAAGAAGGTTTTTTTCCATTCCAAGCAATCGTAGATGAGGTGAAAGAGGTTGAAGATGAGGTAAATATGAAAACGTTGGAAAAACAATATGAGCAGGTAAAGGAAGCAATTCCTGGACAATGGATAAAGAGGATTGAGGAAGAAAATGGAAAGGAAAGGGGAAAAATGAAGGTGTTTATAAAAGAGAAAGGAGAAGATTTTTCTTTTAATCAAAGTTCAGTGAAGGAATTTTATGTGTTCTTTAGGAATTTAGTGTTTAAAGAGCCGGTGGCTGTAAAATTTTGGGAAAAAGTGTTTAAAGATTTCGATAAGAGGATGTTATGGAAAAATGTGAGGAAATGGTATATGGACGCAAGAATGGAAAACGTAGACTTTTGTATAAGACATAATATAATATTCTCAGAATTAAAACTGTATAAGATGGGACTAACTGAAAATGCTATGTGTAAAGTTTGCTTGATAAAAGAGGAAGGGATTTTACATATGTTACTGTCATGTACGGAATTACAAGCTTTTAAACTGAAAATGAAAACAGTGGTAAAAGAATTGTTGGGGGATAAAGGAGATGAAATTGAGAATGAACAAAATTGGAATTGTATGTTCTTATTTGGAGTCAACACAGATTGTGAAAAACAGAGTGTGATAAATATTTTCTTGACTGTTGCAAGGTATGTAATATGGCGTAGAAGGAATTTAGCTAGAAGAGAAAAGAAGAAGTTGGATCTGTGGATTAGTTTTAAAAAGAAAATGGAAGAATATATAAAGACATTAGAAGAGTATTTTGGTAGGGAAGGGAAGATGCAGATACTTAATAAATTGATAGGGGAAAATAATCCATTTATCAAAAGTACAGTGAATGGAATAGAATTGAATTTGAATTGAAGGTTGACAAGCATGTATTATTGATTGTATGGTTGAATATGATTGGAGAAGAAAATGTCTTGAAAATTATGTTTAATGTTTTATAA
>JBAPCB010000120.1:97500-110000 GCA_039654105.1 Coreius guichenoti | reverse complement strand
TGATCTCGGAAGCTAAGCAGGGTTGGGCCTGGTTAGTACTTGGATGGGAGACCGCCTGGGAATACCTGGTGCTGTAAGCTTTTTTTGTCTTAAAAAAAAAAAAAAAAAAAAAAGAGTGTATGAATGTAATAAATAGCCTGAACTTGGCAGCAGCTTTTTTGTTTTACTTCAAAAGTATACTAACATTTTAAATAGCCCCCTCTTGGCAGCAGCTTTCGCTTATGGCCATACCTCCCTGAACAAGCCCGATCTCGTCTGATCTCGGAAGCTAAGCAGGGTTGGGCTTGGTTAGTACTTGGATGGGAGACCGCCTGGGAATACCAGGTGCTGTAAGCTTTTTTGTCTTAAAAAAAAAAAAAAAAAAAAAAAAAGAGTGTATGAATGTAATAAATAGCCTGAACTTGGCAGCAGCTTTTTTGTTTTACTTCCAAAGTATACTAACATTTTAAATAGTCCGCTCTTGGCAGCAGCTTTCGCTTATGGCCATACCACCCTGAACACGCCCGATCTCGTCTGATCTCAGAAGCTAAGCAGGGTTGGGCCTGGTTAGTACTTGGATGGGAGACCGCCTGGGAATACCATGTGCTGTAAGCTTTTTTGTCTTAAAAAAAAAAAAAAAAAAAAAAAGAGTGTATGAATGTAATAAATAGCCTGAACTTGGCAGCAGCTTTTTTGTTTTACTTCAAAAGTATACTAACATTTTAAATAGCCCCCTCTTGGCAGCAGCTTTCGCTTATGGCCATACCACCCTGAACACGCCCGATCTCGTCTGATCTCGGAAGCTAAGCAGGGTTGGGCCTGGTTAGTACTTGGATGGGAGACCGCCTGGGAATACCATGTGCTGTAAGCTTTTTTGTCTTAAAAAAAAAAAAAAAAAAAAAGAGTGTATGAATGTAATAAATAGCCTGAACTTGGCAGCAGCTTTTTTGTTTTACTTCAAAAGTATACTAACATTTTAAATAGCCCCCTCTTGGCAGCAGCTTTCGCTTATGGCCATACCACCCTGAACACGCCCGATCTCGTCTGATCTCGGAAGCTAAGCAGCGTTTGGCTTGGTTAGTACTTGGATGGGAGACCGCCTGGGAATACCAGGTGCTGTAAGCTTTTTTGTCTTAAAAAAAAAAAAAAAAAGAGTGTATGAATGTAATAAATAGCCTGAACTTGGCAGCAGCTTTTTTGTTTTACTTCAAAAGTATACTAACATTTTAAATAGCCCCCTCTTGGCAGCAGCTTTCGCTTATGGCCATACCACCCTGAACACGCCCGATCTCGTCTGATCTCGGAAGCTAAGCAGGGTTGGGCTTGGTTAGTACTTGGATGGGAGACCGCCTGGGAATACCAGGTGCTGTAAGCTTTTTTGTCTTAAAAAAAAAAAAAAAAAAAAAAAGAGTGTATGAATGTAATAAATAGCCTGAACTTGGCAGCAGCTTTTTTGTTTTACTTCAAAAGTATACTAACATTTTAAATAGCCCCCTCTTGGCAGCAGCTTTCGCTTATGGCCATACCACCCTGAACACGCCCGATCTCGTCTGATCTCGGAAGCTAAGCAGGGTTGGGCTTGGTTAGTACTTGGATGGGAGACCGCCTGGGAATACCAGGTGCTGTAAGCTTTTTTGTCTTAAAAAAAAAAAAAAAAAAAAAAAAGAGTGTATGAATGTAATAAATAGCCTGAACTTGGCAGCAGCTTTTTTGTTTTACTTACAAAGTATACTAACATTTTAAATAGTCCGCTCTTGGCAACAGCTTTTGCTTATGGCCATACCACCCTGAACACGCCCGATCTCGTCTGATCTCAGAAGCTAAACAGGGTTGGGCCTGGTTAGTACTTGGATAGGAGACCGCCTGGGAATACCAGGTGCTGTAAGCATTTTTGTCTTAAAAAAAAAAAAGAGTGTATGAATGTAATAAATAGCCTGAACTTGGCAGCAGCTTTTTTGTTTTACTTCAAAAGTATACTAACATTTTAAATAGCCCCCTCTTGGCAGCAGCTTTCGCTTATGGCCATACCACCCTGAACACGTCCGATCTCGTCTGATCTCGGAAGCTAAGCAGGGTTGGGCTTGGTTAGTACTTGGATGGGAGACGGCCTGGGAATACCAGGTGCTGTAAGCGTTTTTGTCTTAAAAAAAAAAAAGAGTGTATGAATGTAATAAATAGCCTGAACTTGGCAGCAGCTTTTTTGTTTTACTTACAAAGTATACTAACATTTTAAATAGTCCGCTCTTGGCAACAGCTTTTGCTTATGGCCATACCACCCTGAACACGCCCGATCTCGTCTGATCTCAGAAGCTAAACAGGGTTGGGCCTGGTTAGTACTTGGATAGGAGACCGCCTGGGAATACCAGGTGCTGTAAGCATTTTTGTCTTAAAAAAAAAAAAGAGTGTATGAATGTAATAAATAGCCTGAACTTGGCAGCAGCTTTTTTGTTTTACTTCAAAAGTATACTAACATTTTAAATAGCCCCCTCTTGGCAGCAGCTTTCGCTTATGGCCATACCACCCTGAACACGTCCGATCTCGTCTGATCTCGGAAGCTAAGCAGGGTTGGGCTTGGTTAGTACTTGGATGGGAGACCGCCTGGGAATACCAGGTGCTGTAAGCGTTTTTGTCCTAAAAAAAAAAAAGAGTGTATGAATGTAATAAATAGCCTGAACTTGGCAGCAGCTTTTTTGTTTTACTTCAAAAGTATACTAACATTTTAAATAGCCCCCTCTTGGCAGCAGCTTTCGCTTATGGCCATACCACCCTGAACACGCCCGATCTCGTCTGATCTCGGAAGCTAAGCAGGGTTGGGCTTGGTTAGTACTTGGATGGGAGACCGCCTGGGAATACCTGGTGCTGTAAGCTTTTTTTGTCTTAAAAAAATAAAAAAATAAAAAAGAGTGTATGAATGTAATAAATAGCCTGAACTTGGCAGCAGCTTTTTTGTTTTACTTCAAAAGTATACTAACATTTTAAATAGCCCCCTCTTGGCAGCAGCTTTTGCTTATGGCCATACCACCCTGAACACGCCCGATCTCGTCTGATCTCGGAAGCTAAGCAGGGTTGGGCCTGGTTAGTACTTGGATGGGAGACCGCCTGGGAATACCAGGTGCTGTAAGCATTTTTGTCCTAAAAAAAAAAGAGTGTATGAATGTAATAAATAGCCTGAACTTGGCAGCAGCTTTTTTGTTTTACTTCAAAAGTATACTAACATTTTAAATAGCCCCCTCTTGGCAGCAGCTTTCGCTTATGGCCATACCACCCTGAACACGCCCGATCTCGTCTGATCTCGGAAGCTAAGCAGGGTTGGGCCTGGTTAGTACTTGGATGGGAGACCGCCTGGGAATACCTGGTGCTGTAAGCTTTTTTTGTCTTAAAAAAAAAAAAAAAAAAAAAAGAGTGTATGAATGTAATAAATAGCCTGAACTTGGCAGCAGCTTTTTTGTTTTACTTCAAAAGTATACTAACATTTTAAATAGCCCCCTCTTGGCAGCAGCTTTCGCTTATGGCCATACCTCCCTGAACAAGCCCGATCTCGTCTGATCTCGGAAGCTAAGCAGGGTTGGGCCTGGTTAGTACTTGGATGGGAGACCGCCTGGGAATACCAGGTGCTGTAAGCTTTTTTGTCTTAAAAAAAAAAAAAAAAAAAAAAAAAGAGTGTATGAATGTAATAAATAGCCTGAACTTGGCAGCAGCTTTTTTGTTTTACTTCCAAAGTATACTAACATTTTAAATAGTCCGCTCTTGGCAGCAGCTTTCGCTTATGGCCATACCACCCTGAACACGCCCGATCTCGTCTGATCTCAGAAGCTAAGCAGGGTTGGGCCTGGTTAGTACTTGGATGGGAGACCGCCTGGGAATACCATGTGCTGTAAGCTTTTTTGTCTTAAAAAAAAAAAAAAAAAAAAAAGAGTGTATGAATGTAATAAATAGCCTGAACTTGGCAGCAGCTTTTTTGTTTTACTTCAAAAGTATACTAACATTTTAAATAGCCCCCTCTTGGCAGCAGCTTTCGCTTATGGCCATACCACCCTGAACACGCCCGATCTCGTCTGATCTCGGAAGCTAAGCAGGGTTGGGCCTGGTTAGTACTTGGATGGGAGACCGCCTGGGAATACCATGTGCTGTAAGCTTTTTTGTCTTAAAAAAAAAAAAAAAAAAAAAGAGTGTATGAATGTAATAAATAGCCTGAACTTGGCAGCAGCTTTTTTGTTTTACTTCAAAAGTATACTAACATTTTAAATAGCCCCCTCTTGGCAGCAGCTTTCGCTTATGGCCATACCACCCTGAACACGCCCGATCTCGTCTGATCTCGGAAGCTAAGCAGCGTTTGGCTTGGTTAGTACTTGGATGGGAGACCGCCTGGGAATACCAGGTGCTGTAAGCTTTTTTGTCTTAAAAAAAAAAAAAAAAAGAGTGTATGAATGTAATAAATAGCCTGAACTTGGCAGCAGCTTTTTTGTTTTACTTCAAAAGTATACTAACATTTTAAATAGCCCCCTCTTGGCAGCAGCTTTCGCTTATGGCCATACCACCCTGAACACGCCCGATCTCGTCTGATCTCGGAAGCTAAGCAGGGTTGGGCTTGGTTAGTACTTGGATGGGAGACCGCCTGGGAATACCAGGTGCTGTAAGCTTTTTTGTCTTAAAAAAAAAAAAAAAAAAAAAAAGAGTGTATGAATGTAATAAATAGCCTGAACTTGGCAGCAGCTTTTTTGTTTTACTTCAAAAGTATACTAACATTTTAAATAGCCCCCTCTTGGCAGCAGCTTTCGCTTATGGCCATACCACCCTGAACACGCCCGATCTCGTCTGATCTCGGAAGCTAAGCAGGGTTGGGCTTGGTTAGTACTTGGATGGGAGACCGCCTGGGAATACCAGGTGCTGTAAGCTTTTTTGTCTTAAAAAAAAAAAAAAAAAAAAAAAAGAGTGTATGAATGTAATAAATAGCCTGAACTTGGCAGCAGCTTTTTTGTTTTACTTACAAAGTATACTAACATTTTAAATAGTCCGCTCTTGGCAACAGCTTTTGCTTATGGCCATACCACCCTGAACACGCCCGATCTCGTCTGATCTCAGAAGCTAAACAGGGTTGGGCCTGGTTAGTACTTGGATAGGAGACCGCCTGGGAATACCAGGTGCTGTAAGCATTTTTGTCTTAAAAAAAAAAAAGAGTGTATGAATGTAATAAATAGCCTGAACTTGGCAGCAGCTTTTTTGTTTTACTTCAAAAGTATACTAACATTTTAAATAGCCCCCTCTTGGCAGCAGCTTTCGCTTATGGCCATACCACCCTGAACACGTCCGATCTCGTCTGATCTCGGAAGCTAAGCAGGGTTGGGCTTGGTTAGTACTTGGATGGGAGACGGCCTGGGAATACCAGGTGCTGTAAGCGTTTTTGTCTTAAAAAAAAAAAAGAGTGTATGAATGTAATAAATAGCCTGAACTTGGCAGCAGCTTTTTTGTTTTACTTACAAAGTATACTAACATTTTAAATAGTCCGCTCTTGGCAACAGCTTTTGCTTATGGCCATACCACCCTGAACACGCCCGATCTCGTCTGATCTCAGAAGCTAAACAGGGTTGGGCCTGGTTAGTACTTGGATAGGAGACCGCCTGGGAATACCAGGTGCTGTAAGCATTTTTGTCTTAAAAAAAAAAAAGAGTGTATGAATGTAATAAATAGCCTGAACTTGGCAGCAGCTTTTTTGTTTTACTTCAAAAGTATACTAACATTTTAAATAGCCCCCTCTTGGCAGCAGCTTTCGCTTATGGCCATACCACCCTGAACACGTCCGATCTCGTCTGATCTCGGAAGCTAAGCAGGGTTGGGCTTGGTTAGTACTTGGATGGGAGACCGCCTGGGAATACCAGGTGCTGTAAGCGTTTTTGTCCTAAAAAAAAAAAAGAGTGTATGAATGTAATAAATAGCCTGAACTTGGCAGCAGCTTTTTTGTTTTACTTCAAAAGTATACTAACATTTTAAATAGCCCCCTCTTGGCAGCAGCTTTCGCTTATGGCCATACCACCCTGAACACGCCCGATCTCGTCTGATCTCGGAAGCTAAGCAGGGTTGGGCTTGGTTAGTACTTGGATGGGAGACCGCCTGGGAATACCTGGTGCTGTAAGCTTTTTTTGTCTTAAAAAAATAAAAAAATAAAAAAGAGTGTATGAATGTAATAAATAGCCTGAACTTGGCAGCAGCTTTTTTGTTTTACTTCAAAAGTATACTAACATTTTAAATAGCCCCCTCTTGGCAGCAGCTTTTGCTTATGGCCATACCACCCTGAACACGCCCGATCTCGTCTGATCTCGGAAGCTAAGCAGGGTTGGGCCTGGTTAGTACTTGGATGGGAGACCGCCTGGGAATACCAGGTGCTGTAAGCATTTTTGTCCTAAAAAAAAAAGAGTGTATGAATGTAATAAATAGCCTGAACTTGGCAGCAGCTTTTTTGTTTTACTTCAAAAGTATACTAACATTTTAAATAGCCCCCTCTTGGCAGCAGCTTTCGCTTATGGCCATACCACCCTGAACACGCCCGATCTCGTCTGATCTCGGAAGCTAAGCAGGGTTGGGCCTGGTTAGTACTTGGATGGGAGACCGCCTGGGAATACCTGGTGCTGTAAGCTTTTTTTGTCTTAAAAAAAAAAAAAAAAAAAAAAGAGTGTATGAATGTAATAAATAGCCTGAACTTGGCAGCAGCTTTTTTGTTTTACTTCAAAAGTATACTAACATTTTAAATAGCCCCCTCTTGGCAGCAGCTTTCGCTTATGGCCATACCTCCCTGAACACGCCCGATCTCGTCTGATCTCGGAAGCTAAGCAGGGTTGGGCCTGGTTAGTACTTGGATGGGAGACCGCCTGGGAATACCAGGTGCTGTAAGCTTTTTTGTCTTAAAAAAAAAAAAAAAAAAAAAAAAAGAGTGTATGAATGTAATAAATAGCCTGAACTTGGCAGCAGCTTTTTTGTTTTACTTCCAAAGTATACTAACATTTTAAATAGTCCGCTCTTGGCAGCAGCTTTCGCTTATGGCCATACCACCCTGAACACGCCCGATCTCGTCTGATCTCAGAAGCTAAGCAGGGTTGGGCCTGGTTAGTACTTGGATGGGAGACCGCCTGGGAATACCATGTGCTGTAAGCTTTTTTGTCTTAAAAAAAAAAAAAAAAAAAAAAGAGTGTATGAATGTAATAAATAGCCTGAACTTGGCAGCAGCTTTTTTGTTTTACTTCAAAAGTATACTAACATTTTAAATAGCCCCCTCTTGGCAGCAGCTTTCGCTTATGGCCATACCACCCTGAACACGCCTGATCTCGTCTGATCTCGGAAGCTAAGCAGGGTTGGGCCTGGTTAGTACTTGGATGGGAGACCGCCTGGGAATACCATGTGCTGTAAGCTTTTTTGTCTTAAAAAAAAAAAAAAAAAAAAAAGAGTGTATGAATGTAATAAATAGCCTGAACTTGGCAGCAGCTTTTTTGTTTTACTTCAAAAGTATACTAACATTTTAAATAGCCCCCTCTTGGCAGCAGCTTTCGCTTATGGCCATACCACCCTGAACACGCCCGATCTCGTCTGATCTCGGAAGCTAAGCAGCGTTTGGCTTGGTTAGTACTTGGATGGGAGACCGCCTGGGAATACCAGGTGCTGTAAGCTTTTTTGTCTTAAAAAAAAAAAAAAAAGAGTGTATGAATGTAATAAATAGCCTGAACTTGGCAGCAGCTTTTTTGTTTTACTTCAAAAGTATACTAACATTTTAAATAGCCCCCTCTTGGCAGCAGCTTTCGCTTATGGCCATACCACCCTGAACACGCCCGATCTCGTCTGATCTCGGAAGCTAAGCAGGGTTGGGCCTGGTTAGTACTTGAATGGGAGACCGCCTGGGAATACCTGGTGCTGTAAGCTTTTTTTTTCTTAAAAAAAAAAAAAAAAAAAAAAGAGTGTATGAATGTAATAAATAGCCTGAACTTGGCAGCAGCTTTTTTGTTTTACTTCAAAAGTATACTAACATTTTAAATAGCCCCCTCTTGGCAGCAGCTTTCGCTTATGGCCATACCACCCTGAACACGCCCGATCTCGTCTGATCTCGGAAGCTAAGCAGGGTTGGGCCTGGTTAGTACTTGGATGGGAGACCGCCTGGGAATACCAGGTGCTGTAAGCTTTTTTGTCTTAAAAAAAAAAAAAAAAAAGAGTGTATGAATGTAATAAATAGCCTGAACTTGGCAGCAGCTTTTTTGTTTTACTTCAAAAGTATACTAACATTTTAAATAGCCCCCTCTTGGCAGCAGCTTTCGCTTATGGCCATACCACCCTGAACACGCCCGATCTCGTCTGATCTCGGAAGCTAAGCAGGGTTGGGCTTGGTTAGTACTTGGATGGGAGACCGCCTGGGAATACCAGGTGCTGTAAGCATTTTTGTCCTAAAAAAAAAAAGAGTGTATGAATGTAATAAATAGCCTGAACTTGGCAGCAGCTTTTTTGTTTTACTTCAAAAGTATACTAACATTTTAAATAGCCCCCTCTTGGCAGCAGCTTTCGCTTATGGTCATACCACCCTGAACACGCCCGATCTCGTCTGATCTCGGAAGCTAAGCAGGATTGGGCCTGGTTAGTACTTGGATGGGAGACCGCCTGGGAATACCTGGTGCTGTAAGCTTTTTTTGTCTTAAAAAAATAAAAAAATAAAAAAGAGTGTATGAATGTAATAAATAGCCTGAACTTGGCAGCAGCTTTTTTGTTTTACTTCAAAAGTATACTAACATTTTAAATAGCCCCCTCTTGGCAGCAGCTTTCGCTTATGGCCATACCACCCTGAACACGCCCGATCTCGTCTGATCTCGGAAGCTAAGCAGGGTTGGGCCTGGTTAGTACTTGAATGGGAGACCGCCTGGGAATACCTGGTGCTGTAAGCTTTTTTTGTCTTAAAAAAAAAAAAAAAAAAAAAAGAGTGTATGAATGTAATAAATAGCCTGAACTTGGCAGCAGCTTTTTTGTTTTACTTCAAAAGTATACTAACATTTTAAATAGCCCCCTCTTGGCAGCAGCTTTCACTTATGGCCATACCACCCTGAACACGCCCGATCTCGTCTGATCTCGGAAGCTAAGCAGGGTTGGGCCTGGTTAGTACTTGGATGGGAGACCGCCTGGGAATACCAGGTGCTGTAAGCTTTTTTGTCTTAAAAAAAATAAAAAAAATAAAAAAAGAGTGTATGAATGTAATAAATAGCCTGAACTTGGCAGCAGCTTTTTTGTTTTACTTCCAAAGTATACTAACATTTTAAATAGTCCGCTCTTGGCAGCAGCTTTCGCTTATGGCCATACCACCCTGAACACGCCCGATCTCGTCTGATCTCAGAAGCTAAGCAGAATTGGGCCTGGTTAGTACTTGGATGGGAGACCGCCTGGGAATACCATGTGCTGTAAGTTTTTTTTTGTCTAAAAAAAAAAAAAAAAAAAAAGAGTGTATGAATGTAATAAATAGCCTGAACTTGGCAGCAGCTTTTTTGTTTTACTTCAAAAGTATACTAACATTTTAAATAGCCCCCTCTTGGCAGCAGCTTTCGCTTATGGCCATACCACCCTGAACACGCCCGATCTCGTCTGATCTCGGAAGCTAAGCAGGGTTGGGCTTGGTTAGTACTTGGATGGGAGACCGCCTGGGAATACCAGGTGCTGTAAGCTTTTTTGTCTTAAAAAAAAAAAAAAAAAAAAAAAGACTGTATGAATGTAATAAATAGCCTGAACTTGGCAGCAGCTTTTTTGTTTTACTTCAAAAGTATACTAACATTTTAAATAGCCCCCTCTTGGCAGCAGCTTTCGCTTATGGCCATACCACCCTGAACACGCCCGATCTCGTCTGATCTCGGAAGCTAAGCAGGGTTGGGCTTGGTTAGTACTTGGATGGGAGACCGCCTGGGAATACCAGGTGCTGTAAGCTTTTTTGTCTTAAAAAAAAAAAAAAAAAAAAAAGAGTGTATGAATGTAATAAATAGCCTGAACTTGGCAGCAGCTTTTTTGTTTTACTTACAAAGTATACTAACATTTTAAATAGTCCGCTCTTGGCAACAGCTTTTGCTTATGGCCATACCACCCTGAACACGCCCGATCTCGTCTGATCTCAGAAGCTAAACAGGGTTGGGCCTGGTTAGTACTTGGATAGGAGACCGCCTGGGAATACCAGGTGCTGTAAGCATTTTTGTCTTAAAAAAAAAAAAGAGTGTATGAATGTAATAAATAGCCTGAACTTGGCAGCAGCTTTTTTGTTTTACTTCAAAAGTATACTAACATTTTAAATAGCCCCCTCTTGGCAGCAGCTTTCGCTTATGGCCATACCACCCTGAACACGTCCGATCTCGTCTGATCTCGGAAGCTAAGCAGGGTTGGGCTTGGTTAGTACTTGGATGGGAGACGGCCTGGGAATACCAGGTGCTGTAAGCGTTTTTGTCTTAAAAAAAAAAAAGAGTGTATGAATGTAATAAATAGCCTGAACTTGGCAGCAGCTTTTTTGTTTTACTTACAAAGTATACTAACATTTTAAATAGTCCGCTCTTGGCAACAGCTTTTGCTTATGGCCATACCACCCTGAACACGCCCGATCTCGTCTGATCTCAGAAGCTAAACAGGGTTGGGCCTGGTTAGTACTTGGATAGGAGACCGCCTGGGAATACCAGGTGCTGTAAGCATTTTTGTCTTAAAAAAAAAAAAGAGTGTATGAATGTAATAAATAGCCTGAACTTGGCAGCAGCTTTTTTGTTTTACTTCAAAAGTATACTAACATTTTAAATAGCCCCCTCTTGGCAGCAGCTTTCGCTTATGGCCATACCACCCTGAACACGTCCGATCTCGTCTGATCTCGGAAGCTAAGCAGGGTTGGGCTTGGTTAGTACTTGGATGGGAGACCGCCTGGGAATACCAGGTGCTGTAAGCGTTTTTGTCTTAAAAAAAAAAAAGAGTGTATGAATGTAATAAATAGCCTGAACTTGGCAGCAGCTTTTTTGTTTTACTTCAAAAGTATACTAATATTTTAAATAGCCCCCTCTTGGCAGCAGCTTTCGCTTATGGCCATACCACCCTGAACACGCCCGATCTCGTCTGATCTCGGAAGCTAAGCAGGGTTGGGCTTGGTTAGTACTTGGATGGGAGACCGCCTGGGAATACCAGGTGCTGTAAGCATATTTGTCCTAAAAAAAAAAAAGAGTGTATGAATGTAATAAATAGCCTGAACTTGGCAGCAGCTTTTTTGTTTTACTTCAAAAGTATACTAACATTTTAAATAGCCCCCTCTTGGCAGCAGCTTTCGCTTATGGCCATACCACCCTGAACACGCCCGATCTCGTCTGATCTCGGAAGCTAAGCAGGGTTGGGCTTGGTTAGTACTTGGATGGGAGACCGCCTGGGAATACCTGGTGCTGTAAGCTTTTTTTGTCTTAAAAAAATAAAAAAATAAAAAAGAGTGTATGAATGTAATAAATAGCCTGAACTTGGCAGCAGCTTTTTTGTTTTACTTCAAAAGTATACTAACATTTTAAATAGCCCCCTCTTGGCAGCAGCTTTCGCTTATGGCCATACCACCCTGAACACGCCCGATCTCGTCTGATCTCGGAAGCTAAGCAGGGTTGGGCCTGGTTAGTACTTGGATGGGAGACATTTTTGTCCTAAAAAAAAAAGAGTGTATGAATGTAATAAATAGCCTGAACTTGGCAGCAGCTTTTTTGTTTTACTTCAAAAGTATACTAACATTTTAAATAGCCCCCTCTTGGCAGCAGCTTTCGCTTATGGCCATACCACCCTGAACACGCCCGATCTCGTCTGATCTCGGAAGCTAAGCAGGGTTGGGCCTGGTTAGTACTTGGATGGGAGACCGCCTGGGAATACCTGGTGCTGTAAGCTTTTTTTGTCTTAAAAAAAAAAAAAAAAAAAAAGAGTGTATGAATGTAATAAATAGCCTGAACTTGGCAGCAGCTTTTTTGTTTTACTTCCAAAGTATACTAACATTTTAAATAGCCCCCTCTTGGCAGCAGCTTTCGCTTATGGCCATACCACCCTGAACACGCCCGATCTCGTCTGATCTCGGAAGCTAAGCAGGGTTGGGCCTGGTTAGTACTTGGATGGGAGACCGCCTGGGAATACCAGGTGCTGTAAGCATTTTTGTCCTAAAAAAAAAAGAGTGTATGAATGTAATAAATAGCCTGAACTTGGCAGCAGCTTTTTTGTTTTACTTCAAAAGTATACTAACATTTTAAATAGCCCCCTCTTGGCAGCAGCTTTCGCTTATGGCCATACCACCCTGAACACGCCCGATCTCGTCTGATCTCGGAAGCTAAGCAGGGTTGGGCTTGGTTAGTACTTGGATGGGAGACCGCCTGGGAATACCAGGTGCTGTAAGCATTTTTGTCTTAAAAAAAAAAAAAAAAAAAAAAAAAGAGTGTATGAATGTAATAAATAGCCTGAACTTGGCAGCAGCTTTTTTGTTTTACTTCAAAAGTATACTAACATTTTAAATAGCCCCCTCTTGGCAGCAG
>JBAPCB010000120.1:42500-45000 GCA_039654105.1 Coreius guichenoti | reverse complement strand
GCTTATGGCCATACCACCCTGAACACGCCCGATCTCGTCTGATCTCGGAAGCTAAGCAGGGTTGGGCTTGGTTAGTACTTGGATGGGAGACCGCCTGGGAATACCAGGTGCTGTAAGCATTTTTGTCCTAAAAAAAAAAAAGAGTGTATGAATGTAATAAATAGCCTGAACTTGGCAGCAGCTTTTTTGTTTTACTTCAAAAGTATACTAACATTTTAAATAGCCCCCTCTTGGCAGCAGCTTTCGCTTATGGCCATACCACCCTGAACACGCCCGATCTCGTCTGATCTCGGAAGCTAAGCAGGGTTGGGCTTGGTTAGTACTTGGATGGGAGACCGCCTGGGAATACCAGGTGCTGTAAGCATTTTTGTCCTAAAAAAAAAAAGAGTGTATGAATGTAATAAATAGCCTGAACTTGGCAGCAGCTTTTTTGTTTTACTTCAAAAGTATACTAACATTTTAAATAGCCCCCTCTTGGCAGCAGCTTTCGCTTATGGCCATACCACCCTGAACACGCCCGATCTCGTCTGATCTCGGAAGCTAAGCAGGGTTGGGCCTGGTTAGTACTTGGATGGGAGACCGCCTGGGAATACCAGGTGCTGTAAGCATTTTTGTCTTAAAAAAAAAAAGAGTGTATGAATGTAATAAATAGCCTGAACTTGGCAGCAGCTTTTTTGTTTTACTTCAAAAGTATACTAACATTTTAAATAGCCCCCTCTTGGCAGCAGCTTTCGCTTATGGCCATACCACCCTGAACACGCCCGATCTCGTCTGATCTCGGAAGCTAAGCAGGGTTGGGCCTGGTTAGTACTTGGATGGGAGACCGCCTGGGAATACCAGGTGCTGTAAGCATTTTTGTCCTAAAAAAAAAAAGAGTGTATGAATGTAATAAATAGCCTGAACTTGGCAGCAGCTTTTTTGTTTTACTTCAAAAGTATACTAACATTTTAAATAGCCCCCTCTTGGCAGCAGCTTTCGCTTATGGCCATACCACCCTGAACACGCCCGATCTCGTCTGATCTCGGAAGCTAAGCAGGGTTGGGCCTGGTTAGTACTTGGATGGGAGACCGCCTGGGAATACCAGGTGCTGTAAGCATTTTTGTCTTAAAAAAAAAAAAAAAAAAAAAAAGAGTGTATGAATGTAATAAATAGCCTGAACTTGGCAGCAGCTTTTTTGTTTTACTTCAAAAGTATACTAACATTTTAAATAGCCCCCTCTTGGCAGCAGCTTTCGCTTATTGCCATACCACCCTGAACACGCCCGATCTCGTCTGATCTCGGAAGCTAAGCAGGGTTGGGCTTGGTTAGTACTTGGATGGGAGACCGCCTGGGAATACCAGGTGCTGTAAGCATTTTTGTCCTAAAAAAAAAAAAGAGTGTATGAATGTAATAAATAGCCTGAACTTGGCAGCAGCTTTTTTGTTTTACTTCAAAAGTATACTAACATTTTAAATAGCCCCCTCTTGGCAGCAGCTTTCGCTTATGGCCATACCACCCTGAACACGCCCGATCTCGTCTGATCTCGGAAGCTAAGCAGGGTTGGGCTTGGTTAGTACTTGGATGGGAGACCGCCTGGGAATACCAGGTGCTGTAAGCTTTTTTGTCTTAAAAAAAAAAAAAAAAAAAAAAAGAGTGTATGAATGTAATAAATAGCCTGAACTTGGCAGCAGCTTTTTTGTTTTACTTCAAAATTATACTAACATTTTAAATAGCCCCCTCTTGGCAGCAGCTTTCGCTTATGGCCATACCTCCCTGAACATGCCCGATCTCGTCTGATCTCGGAAGCTAAGCAGGGTTGGGCCTGGTTAGTACTTGGATGGGAGACCGCCTGGGAATACCAGGTGCTGTAAGCTTTTTTGTCTTAAAAAAAAAAAAAAAAAAAAAAAGAGTGTATGAATGTAATAAATAGCCTGAACTTGGCAGCAGCTTTTTTGTTTTACTTCAAAAGTATACTAACATTTTAAATAGCCCCCTCTTTGCAGCAGCTTTCGCTTATGGCCATACCACCCTGAACACGCCCGATCTCGTCTGATCTCGGAAGCTAAGCAGGGTTGGGCCTGGTTAGTACTTGGATGGGAGACCGCCTGGGAATACCAGGTGCTGTAAGCATTTTTGTCTTAAAAAAAAAAAAAAAAAAAAAAAGAGTGTATGAATGTAATAAATATCCTGAACTTGGCAGCAGCTTTTTTGTTTTACTTCAAAAGTATACTAACATTTTAAATAGCCCCCTCTTGGCAGCAGCTTTCGCTTATGGGCATACCACCCTGAACACGCCCGATCTCGTCTGATCTCGGAAGCTAAGCAGGGTTGGGCTTTGTTAGTACTTGGATGGGAGACCGCCTGGGAATACCAGGTGCTGTAAGCATTTTTGTCCTAAAAAAAAAAAGAGTGTATGAATGTAATAAATAGCCTGAACTTGGCAGCAGCTTTTTTGTTTTACTTCAAAAGTATACCAACATTTTAAATAGCCCCCTCTTGGCAGCAGCTTTCGCTTATGGGC
>JBAPCB010000120.1:0-5000 GCA_039654105.1 Coreius guichenoti | reverse complement strand
TAGGGTTAGGGTTAGGGTTAGGGTTAGGGTTAGGGTTAGGGTTAGGGTTAGGGTTAGGGTTAGGGTTAGGGTTAGGGTTAGGGTTAGGGTTAGGGTTAGGGTTAGGGTTAGGGTTAGGGTTAGGGTTAGGGTTAGGGTTAGGGTTAGGGTTAGGGTTAGGGTTAGGGTTAGGGTTAGGGTTAGGGTTAGGGTTAGGGTTAGGGTTAGGGTTAGGGTTAGGGTTAGGGTTAGGGTTAGGGTTAGGGTTAGGGTTAGGGTTAGGGTTAGGGTTAGGGTTAGGGTTAGGGTTAGGGTTAGGGTTAGGGTTAGGGTTAGGGTTAGGGTTAGGGTTAGGGTTAGGGTTAGGGTTAGGGTTAGGGTTAGGGTTAGGGTTAGGGTTAGGGTTAGGGTTAGGGTTAGGGTTAGGGTTAGGGTTAGGGTTAGGGTTAGGGTTAGGGTTAGGTTAGGGTTAGGGTTAGGGTTAGGGTTAGGGTTAGGTTAGGGTTAGGGTTAGGGTTAGGGTTAGGGTTAGGGTTAGGGTTAGGGTTAGGGTTAGGGTTAGGGTTAGGGTTAGGGTTAGGGTTAGGGTTAGGGTTAGGGTTAGGGTTAGGGTTAGGGTTAGGGTTAGGGTTAGGGTTAGGGTTAGGGTTAGGGTTAGGGTTAGGGTTAGGGTTAGGGTTAGGGTTAGGGTTAGGGTTAGGGTTAGGGTTAGGGTTAGGGTTAGGGTTAGGGTTAGGGTTAGGGTTAGGGTTAGGGTTAGGTTAGGGTTAGGGTTAGGGTTAGGGTTAGGGTTAGGGTTAGGGTTAGGTTAGGTTAGGGTTAGGGTTAGGGTTAGGTTAGGGTTAGGGTTAGGGTTAGGGTTAGGTTAGGGTTAGGGTTAGGGTTAGGGTTAGGGTTAGGGTTAGGGTTAGGGTTAGGGTTAGGGTTAGGGTTAGGGTTAGGGTTAGGGTTAGGGTTAGGGTTAGGGTTAGGGTTAGGGTTAGGGTTAGGGTTAGGGTTAGGGTTAGGGTTAGGGTTAGGGTTAGGGTTAGGGTTAGGGTTAGGGTTAGGGTTAGGGTTAGGGTTAGGGTTAGGGTTAGGGTTAGGGTTAGGGTTAGGGTTAGGGTTAGGGTTAGGGTTAGGGTTAGGGTTAGGGTTAGGGTTAGGGTTAGGGTTAGGGTTAGGGTTAGGGTTAGGGTTAGGGTTAGGGTTAGGGTTAGGGTTAGGGTTAGGGTTAGGGTTAGGGTTAGGGTTAGGGTTAGGGTTAGGGTTAGGGTTAGGGTTAGGGTTAGGGTTAGGGTTAGGGTTAGGGTTAGGGTTAGGGTTAGGGTTAGGGTTAGGGTTAGGGTTAGGGTTAGGGTTAGGGTTAGGGTTAGGGTTAGGGTTAGGGTTAGGGTTAGGGTTAGGGTTAGGGTTAGGGTTAGGGTTAGGGTTAGGGTTAGGGTTAGGGTTAGGGTTAGGGTTAGGGTTAGGGTTAGGGTTAGGGTTAGGGTTAGGGTTAGGGTTAGGGTTAGGGTTAGGGTTAGGGTTAGGGTTAGGGTTAGGGTTAGGGTTAGGGTTAGGGTTAGGGTTAGGGTTAGGGTTAGGGTTAGGGTTAGGGTTAGGGTTAGGGTTAGGGTTAGGGTTAGGGTTAGGGTTAGGGTTAGGGTTAGGGTTAGGGTTAGGGTTAGGGTTAGGGTTAGGGTTAGGGTTAGGGTTAGGGTTAGGGTTAGGGTTAGGGTTAGGGTTAGGGTTAGGGTTAGGGTTAGGGTTAGGGTTAGGGTTAGGGTTAGGGTTAGGGTTAGGGTTAGGGTTAGGGTTAGGGTTAGGGTTAGGGTTAGGGTTAGGGTTAGGGTTAGGGTTAGGGTTAGGGTTAGGGTTAGGGTTAGGGTTAGGGTTAGGGTTAGGGTTAGGGTTAGGGTTAGGGTTAGGGTTAGGGTTAGGGTTAGGGTTAGGGTTAGGGTTAGGGTTAGGGTTAGGGTTAGGGTTAGGGTTAGGGTTAGGGTTAGGGTTAGGGTTAGGGTTAGGGTTAGGGTTAGGGTTAGGGTTAGGGTTAGGGTTAGGGTTAGGGTTAGGGTTAGGGTTAGGGTTAGGGTTAGGGTTAGGGTTAGGGTTAGGGTTAGGGTTAGGGTTAGGGTTAGGGTTAGGGTTAGGGTTAGGGTTAGGGTTAGGGTTAGGGTTAGGGTTAGGGTTAGGGTTAGGGTTAGGGTTAGGGTTAGGGTTAGGGTTAGGGTTAGGGTTAGGGTTAGGGTTAGGGTTAGGGTTAGGGTTAGGGTTAGGGTTAGGGTTAGGGTTAGGGTTAGGGTTAGGGTTAGGGTTAGGGTTAGGGTTAGGGTTAGGGTTAGGGTTAGGGTTAGGGTTAGGGTTAGGGTTAGGGTTAGGGTTAGGGTTAGGGTTAGGGTTAGGGTTAGGGTTAGGGTTAGGGTTAGGGTTAGGGTTAGGGTTAGGGTTAGGGTTAGGGTTAGGGTTAGGGTTAGGGTTAGGGTTAGGGTTAGGGTTAGGGTTAGGGTTAGGGTTAGGGTTAGGGTTAGGGTTAGGGTTAGGGTTAGGGTTAGGGTTAGGGTTAGGGTTAGGGTTAGGGTTAGGGTTAGGGTTAGGGTTAGGGTTAGGGTTAGGGTTAGGGTTAGGGTTAGGGTTAGGGTTAGGGTTAGGGTTAGGGTTAGGGTTAGGGTTAGGGTTAGGGTTAGGGTTAGGGTTAGGGTTAGGGTTAGGGTTAGGGTTAGGGTTAGGGTTAGGGTTAGGGTTAGGGTTAGGGTTAGGGTTAGGGTTAGGGTTAGGGTTAGGGTTAGGGTTAGGGTTAGGGTTAGGGTTAGGGTTAGGGTTAGGGTTAGGGTTAGGGTTAGGGTTAGGGTTAGGGTTAGGGTTAGGGTTAGGGTTAGGGTTAGGGTTAGGGTTAGGGTTAGGGTTAGGGTTAGGGTTAGGGTTAGGGTTAGGGTTAGGGTTAGGGTTAGGGTTAGGGTTAGGGTTAGGGTTAGGGTTAGGGTTAGGGTTAGGGTTAGGGTTAGGGTTAGGGTTAGGGTTAGGGTTAGGGTTAGGGTTAGGGTTAGGGTTAGGGTTAGGGTTAGGGTTAGGGTTAGGGTTAGGGTTAGGGTTAGGGTTAGGGTTAGGGTTAGGGTTAGGGTTAGGGTTAGGGTTAGGGTTAGGGTTAGGGTTAGGGTTAGGGTTAGGGTTAGGGTTAGGGTTAGGGTTAGGGTTAGGGTTAGGGTTAGGGTTAGGGTTAGGGTTAGGGTTAGGGTTAGGGTTAGGGTTAGGGTTAGGGTTAGGGTTAGGGTTAGGGTTAGGGTTAGGGTTAGGGTTAGGGTTAGGGTTAGGGTTAGGGTTAGGGTTAGGGTTAGGGTTAGGGTTAGGGTTAGGGTTAGGGTTAGGGTTAGGGTTAGGGTTAGGGTTAGGGTTAGGGTTAGGGTTAGGGTTAGGGTTAGGGTTAGGGTTAGGGTTAGGGTTAGGGTTAGGGTTAGGGTTAGGGTTAGGGTTAGGGTTAGGGTTAGGGTTAGGGTTAGGGTTAGGGTTAGGGTTAGGGTTAGGGTTAGGGTTAGGGTTAGGGTTAGGGTTAGGGTTAGGGTTAGGGTTAGGGTTAGGGTTAGGGTTAGGGTTAGGGTTAGGGTTAGGGTTAGGGTTAGGGTTAGGGTTAGGGTTAGGGTTAGGGTTAGGGTTAGGGTTAGGGTTAGGGTTAGGGTTAGGGTTAGGGTTAGGGTTAGGGTTAGGGTTAGGGTTAGGGTTAGGGTTAGGGTTAGGGTTAGGGTTAGGGTTAGGGTTAGGGTTAGGGTTAGGGTTAGGGTTAGGGTTAGGGTTAGGGTTAGGGTTAGGGTTAGGGTTAGGGTTAGGGTTAGGGTTAGGGTTAGGGTTAGGGTTAGGGTTAGGGTTAGGGTTAGGGTTAGGGTTAGGGTTAGGGTTAGGGTTAGGGTTAGGGTTAGGGTTAGGGTTAGGGTTAGGGTTAGGGTTAGGGTTAGGGTTAGGGTTAGGGTTAGGGTTAGGGTTAGGGTTAGGGTTAGGGTTAGGGTTAGGGTTAGGGTTAGGGTTAGGGTTAGGGTTAGGGTTAGGGTTAGGGTTAGGGTTAGGGTTAGGGTTAGGGTTAGGGTTAGGGTTAGGGTTAGGGTTAGGGTTAGGGTTAGGGTTAGGGTTAGGGTTAGGGTTAGGGTTAGGGTTAGGGTTAGGGTTAGGGTTAGGGTTAGGGTTAGGGTTAGGGTTAGGGTTAGGGTTAGGGTTAGGGTTAGGGTTAGGGTTAGGGTTAGGGTTAGGGTTAGGGTTAGGGTTAGGGTTAGGGTTAGGGTTAGGGTTAGGGTTAGGGTTAGGGTTAGGGTTAGGGTTAGGGTTAGGGTTAGGGTTAGGGTTAGGGTTAGGGTTAGGGTTAGGGTTAGGGTTAGGGTTAGGGTTAGGGTTAGGGTTAGGGTTAGGGTTAGGGTTAGGGTTAGGGTTAGGGTTAGGGTTAGGGTTAGGGTTAGGGTTAGGGTTAGGGTTAGGGTTAGGGTTAGGGTTAGGGTTAGGGTTAGGGTTAGGGTTAGGGTTAGGGTTAGGGTTAGGGTTAGGGTTAGGGTTAGGGTTAGGGTTAGGGTTAGGGTTAGGGTTAGGGTTAGGGTTAGGGTTAGGGTTAGGGTTAGGGTTAGGGTTAGGGTTAGGGTTAGGGTTAGGGTTAGGGTTAGGGTTAGGGTTAGGGTTAGGGTTAGGGTTAGGGTTAGGGTTAGGGTTAGGGTTAGGGTTAGGGTTAGGGTTAGGGTTAGGGTTAGGGTTAGGGTTAGGGTTAGGGTTAGGGTTAGGGTTAGGGTTAGGGTTAGGGTTAGGGTTAGGGTTAGGGTTAGGGTTAGGGTTAGGGTTAGGGTTAGGGTTAGGGTTAGGGTTAGGGTTAGGGTTAGGGTTAGGGTTAGGGTTAGGGTTAGGGTTAGGGTTAGGGTTAGGGTTAGGGTTAGGGTTAGGGTTAGGGTTAGGGTTAGGGTTAGGGTTAGGGTTAGGGTTAGGGTTAGGGTTAGGGTTAGGGTTAGGGTTAGGGTTAGGGTTAGGGTTAGGGTTAGGGTTAGGGTTAGGGTTAGGGTTAGGGTTAGGGTTAGGGTTAGGGTTAGGGTTAGGGTTAG
>JBAPCB010000119.1:52500-55284 GCA_039654105.1 Coreius guichenoti | reverse complement strand
ATGCGATACTGTAGTAGATGGCTGCATGGTTATAATTTTCTTACTAATATTATCAGTCTTGCACGTAAAGAAGTTCATAAAGTCATTACTGCTGTGCTGTTTACAAAGATCAGAAGTTGAAGCTATATATCTTGTTAATTTAGCCATTATATCAAATAAATACCTAGGGTTGTGTTTGTTTTCTTGAGTTGAGAAATAAGCAGATCTAGCAGTTTTTATGGCCTTTCTGTATGCGATCATGCTCTCTTTCCACGAAATGCTGTTTTCTTCCAGCTGCGCTCCATTTTTCTGGCTTCTGTTTTAAGGACCCGGGTGTGCTCGTTGTACCACGGCGTTGGACTATTTTCTTTAATCTTCTTTAAGCGCCGGGGAGCAACTGTGTCTAAAGTGCTGGAAAAGAGAGAGTCAAAAGTTTCTGTTGCAACGTTGAGTTCCTCTAGGCTATCTGGGATGCTGAGGAGATGGAACTGATGAGAAAGATTATTTACAAAGAAATCTTTAATCGCAGTGGTGATAGTCCTGCCATATTTGAAGCGAGGGGACGGCTTTGCAGCCTTTGCTAAATTACAAACCCGATTCCAAAAAAGTTGGGACACTGTACAAATTGTGAATAAAAACAGAATGCAATGATGTGGAAGTTTCAAATTTCAATATTTTATTCAGAATACAACATAGATGACATATCAAATGTTTAAACTGAGAAAATGTATCATTTTAGGGGAAAAATAAGTTGATTTTAAATTTCATTGCATCAACACATCTCAAAAAAGTTGGGACAAGGCCATGTTTACCACTGTGTGGCATCCCCTCTTCTTTTTATAACAGTCTGCAAACATCTGGGGACTGAGGAGACAAGTTGCTCAAGTTTAGGAATAGGAATGTTGTCCCATCCTTGTCTAATACAGGCTTCTAGTTGCTCAGCTGTCTTAGGTCTTCTTTGTCGCATCTTCCTCTTTATGATGCGCCAAATGTTTTCTATGGGTGAAAGATCTGGACTGCAGGCTGGCCATTTCAGTACCCGGATCCTTCTTCTACGCAGCCATGATGTTGTAATTGATGCAGTATGTGGTCTGGCATTGTCATGTTGGAAAATGCAAGGTCTTCCCTAAAAGAGACGACGTCTGGATGGGAGCATATGTTGTTCTAGAACTTGGATATACCTTTCAGCATTGATGGTGCCTTTCCAGATGTGTAAGCTGCCCATGCCACACGCACTCATGCAATCCCATACCATCAGAGATGCAGGCTTCTGAACTGAGCGCTGATAACAACTTAGGTTGTCCTTGTCCTCTTTAGTCCGGATGACATGGCGTCCCAGTTTTCCAAAAAGAACTTCAAATTTTGATTCGTCTGACCACAGAATTTCAACGGTATCAACATTTATTCCATGTGACAATATTAGGTCTAAAGTATGATTACGGCGATGAGTGGGTCCTGACACGTGTTGCCTTACTCCAATAGAGTTTAGAATGTCTCTAAATGCCAATCCCAATGCGTCTTTTTCATTGTCTACATGAATATTAAAATCACCAACAATTAGGACTTTATCTGCAGCCAGTACTAACTGATAGAAAATCAGCAAATTCTCTGGTAAAGTCTGTATGGTGCCCTGGTGGCCTGTATACAGTAGCCAGCACAAATGTCAAACGGGATTTATCATTTACACTACATAACGTTACGTAAAGCACCAAAACTTCAAAAGAATTATATTTGAAACTAGACTTCTGAGTAATATTGAAGATATTATTATAAATTACAGCAACACCTCCCCCTTTACCTTTCAGACGCGGCTCGTGTTTATAACAATAATCTTGGGGGGTGGACTCATTTAAAGTAATGTAGTCGTCAGGTTTTAGCCAGGTTTCTGTCAAACACAGCACATCTAGATTATGATCTGTAATCATATCATTAACAATAAGTGCTTTTGGGAGAAGGGATCGAATATTCAGCAGCCCGAGCTTTATTATTTGATCATCTGTATTATATCTGTTGTTTATTTGTTGGACATCAATTAAATTTTTACCGTTGAATGGTTTTGATGCTTTTTTGTATTTTCTAATTTGGGGAACAGACACAGTCTCTATGTGATAATATCTAGGTGAAAGAGTCTCTATGTGCTGGGATTTATCTGACTTCTGTGACATGAGACAGCTAGCGGGCGGTCGGTTAAGCCAGTCCGTCTGCTTCCTGACCTGGGCCCCAGTTAGTCAAGGTTCAGCTCTAAGACTATGTGCCAAATTACTAGAGAGAAGAGCGGCACCATCCCAGGAAGGATGAATACCATCTCTTTTTAACAGGTCAGGTCTGCCCCAAAAGCTTTTCTAATTGTCTATGAACCCTATGTTATTTTGCGGACACCACTTAGACAACCAGCCATTAAGTGATGATAGTCTGCTAAGTATCTCATCACTCCTTCTAACGGGGAGGGGACCAGAACAAAAAACTTTACATGACATCAGACGAGTTCACACACCTCTTTAATGTTAATTTTGGTGATCTCCGACTGGCGAAGTCGAACATCATTAGTGCCGACGGGAATAATAATCTTAGAGAATTTACGATTAGCATTAGCCAGCACTTTTAAATTTGCTTTGATGTCAGGCGCTCTGGCTCCCGGTAAACATGTGACTATGGTGGCTGGTGTCTCTATTTTCACGTTCCGTGTAATAGAATCGCCAATAACTAGGGCACTTTCAACAGGATTCTCAGTGGGTGCATCACTGAGTGGGGAGAACCTGTTTGATGTTCTAATCGGAACGGAAGAGTGTTTTTTTGATCCGCGAC